>OZ007520.1:14908284-15305953 GCA_963931895.1 Eupithecia pulchellata | reverse complement strand
GGATGAAGCTACTCATAGTTTACTGGCGAAAGGTTTGAACTTTGCACCTACACCTAAACGCATTCCATACGAAGATATTGTCAGTAGCGTAGAAGAGACAATTATTCGTAATAGAATACCAACTCATGACGCTGAGACATTGAGACAAGATGTTGCGATTGTTCTTCGAAAGTCAAAGTTACCCAAGTCAAACATTACCCCAGAAGAGCAAACAGCACTCAAAATGCTTCGCGCGAATAGTGACATTCTGGTGCTCAAAGCAGATAAGGGTAATGCTACTGTGGTGATGAACACATGTGACTACGACGACAAAATGCAAAGGTTGTTAGGTGACGACAAGGTATACAAGCCAGTGACTTATAATCCAACTGCAAGAGTGACGAAGCGTATTAGATCACTCATCTCAGACCTTAAGGACCTGTTCACGGAGGATTTATACGTCCGTCTACACAAACCTACAATAGTGCAGCCACCGAAGCTATATGGTCTACCTAAGGTACACAAAACCGATGTACCTTTGCGCCCCATTGTGAGTCAAATTGACTCACCTACGTATGACTTGGCGAAATATGTCGCTTCGGTGCTACAGCCCCTGGTAGGAAAGACATCATCCTACGTGAAGGACTCTCGTCACTTTGTGGAGATCATCAAGACCTGCAATGTTCAACCAGGCGACCTCATGGTGAGTTTTGACGTGGAGTCACTCTTCACCAATGTCCCACTTCAGGAATGTCTTGATGTAGTAAGAGAAATGCTTAAGGACAACGAACTCCCAGACCAGTATGCAGTTTTACTTGAACACTGTTTGGACGGAAATTTCTTTTTATACCGTGGGCAGCACTACCTCCAGATTGACGGAGTGGCGATGGGTAGCCCAGTAGCTCCAGTATTGGCCAACATCTGGATGGAACATTTTGAGAGTAAGGTAGATTTCACCGCCAACGGTATAAAGTTGTGGAAGCGCTACGTCGATGACGTGTTCTGCATTATGAGGGGAAGCGAACATGAAGTACTGCAATTGGTCAGCACGTTGAACTCCTTACATCCAAACGTCCGGTTCACACACGAGTTGGAGGAAAACAGGTCCTTGGCCTTTCTTGACGTCAGAGTGATGGTGAGACAAGATGGTTCCTTAGCACACAGTGTTTACCGAAAACCCACTCACACAGATAGGTACCTGAACGCCGCATCACATCACCATCCGCACCATTTACAGTCCGTTGTGGCATCACTCACGAACAGAGCTCATGCTCTGTGTGACCCTGAACATCTGGAGGATGAACTTAGCCATGTTCAGGAGGTTCTCCAACAAAACGGATATGTAAATACACGACACACAAAGCGAAGGAGCCGAAAAACGCTAGAGGTATGCAGACAACACATCTTTCTGCCATATGTGAAAGGGGTGACAGATAAAGTTGCAAATATACTTAAAAAGTTTTCAATAAAGTCGGTTCTCACCCCTCATACAAAAGTTGCTCAGTTATTAAGAACACCAAAAGATGTCATACCTCTACAAATGCCTGGCGTTTACAAGATTGACTGCAGCTGTGGTCGCTCATACATAGGGCAAACTAAAAGAACCATTGCTGAGCGGGTGAAAGAGCACATAGCAGCGGTCAAAAATAGGCAACTGAATAAGTCGGCAATAGCGGAACATCTGCTAGACTCAGGAAGTAACCATTGGATCGAGTTACATGACCCAAAGGTTCTATCTCGTGAGCGTCACTATTATAAAAGGATGGTTCGAGAGGCGATTGAGATCAAAAAACACCCAAATTTCAATCGTGAAGATGGTTTTCGTCTCTCGTCCTCGTGGAATCCGGTGATTAATAAGTGCGGGCGTCGTGTACAGACTGCACTGCATTCGGACACGGTCAGTGTAGTGTGTCGTACTGTGAACGTGAACATTCCTGATTCAGAAGACGAATTGAGGGTAGTCGTGGATACTGCCGTCAATTCTTGGCAGTAACTCGCAGAACATCCAGTCGCCCCGTGACCACGATCGCTGCAACGCGATGGAAACGTAGGGGAAAATAAAACAAAAGGTACGCGATAAATACCCGATAAATAGAAATCAGGGTTGTTAAAATTATACTATGCTTTTTTTGATAAAGGTATTGTTTCTTAATGAGGGATTTTAGACATGCATTTTAATATAGAAAAAAAATTGTTCCGAATGAGAGAAATGCGAAAAGTTGGTTTTCCTTTCATTTGACATTAAGGCGAGGTATTCCTGCAGCTGTAGGCATTTTGTCCTGTCTAAAGTTGCGCGCGAAATACTTAGCGCAGATGCAGCGCCAACGACATAGTATAGAAATAAGCAGTAGCATAATATTATTTCACTTTAGAAACGCTGTTGCTATGATCAAACTTTGTTAATAGTTTTCAGTTAGAGTTTCGTAAATAAATGAAGTTGTTACAACTTCATCTCTATTTATGTTTCTTAATATAGATAATGAATTAATAATAAAGTAATTGATCCCAAGATAACCAACCAAACCAAGAACGCTGAAAAACGTCTGGACCAGACCAACAAAAGGCATAGTTAATTTCCGAACTTCGTTTTTTAAGTACCTAAAAAATTTGAAATAAATACTCAAATAAAGAAGACAAAGAAGCAAATAGAGAACATTCGCTTCTATGATTTAAAATTTTGTTTGAAATAAATACAAAGAATAAAGGGTATCAAATAAAACAATTATAATAATATATTATTATTTTCTCAAAATTCTCCAATATTCAATTCTAGCGTGCTTGTACCCGGTTAGTGGCTCAGGAGATGATAAGGCTATGGACATCACATAATTATTTTTTCCATTTGTGGTAAGGCTAGGAAGTCTATAATTTACATTTTCATCTTGAAATCACAACGATATTCGGATCGATGGGTTCGAACCTACAATTCTTTTTTCGACCTTTTTCAACGTATTTTACTTAGTATGAAACTTAGGCGATTTTCAAAACCTGTTTTGAATTGTCGAATTCCATACCTTTGATTTGAATTGCTCTCAATGAAAAAGTCTCATTGTATGAAAATTTGTTTTATGACCATATTTCAAAAAGTTTAATTTTTACAGACTTCTCTATATTTTTTCTGTAAATTATAAATCTATATCTACAAACGCATAGTACATTTTACATCGATCACTCTGCAATCTTCGGAGATAGGGGGTTGGTGGGGGAATGGTTAATTTTTTGACCATTTATTACATTTCACATCGATCGCTCTGCAATCTTTGGAGATAAGGGGGGGAATGGTCATTTATTCGACCTTTTTCTAAATATTTCAAAAAGTATAAAATTCATCAAAATTTCAAAATCTGTTTTGGAATGTGCAAATTGAAACCTTTCATTTGATACCCCATTCGACTCTGTAGGGTCCCATTTCAATATTCAATTTCAAAATTTGTACCTACTGAAAATCTTTATTTTGATTTTTCATTTTTTAATTTTTGCCGACCAGAGCGAGGTCGGCGCATTCTGCAGTGTTCGGGGAACTTCGGGAGGCTCGGCCGTCCGAGAAAGCCCGAACACTGCATCGATATGCTGCACACTTCGGGCTGCGTTTATTCAATAACTATTCTTACTCTTTATCTGTTTATATCAATTAGGTACCTTAGTAGTTTAAGACACAAAAATTTTGTTTTATCACTCACGTAATAAAAAACGTAAAGTATGTAACCAGAGGAATGTAACATTCGAGTCAAATCCTCAAGGGCTTAACGAATGTTAATATTTAATAACTAGAATAAGTTTTTCAATAATAAATAAAATAAAAAAAAAAAAAAAAAAAAATATTTTCATAATTCGCCGCCCCCACCGAATACATAATATGGTAACCGACTATTTATAGAAGTGTTTTTATTTGAAATAATTGTTTCTGAGGTGCGATTACACCTTGTGAATTTTTTTCAGGCAAATCGTACGAGTAGTTCTTGAGATAGGCTTTTTGTAATGGGTTTTACTTTTTTATTAAACGAAAAATAAAAACAACTCTTTGATCCGAACAACATCGCAACAGGTTAATACTCACTCCTCGATATCTCGCTTTTTATTGTAAGATGTGATTGCGGTTTTATTCGGGAAAAAAAGATAAAACTTATTTTACGTAAAGTAGAAAACGCTCTTATTCATGTTTTAATTGCAGTTTTTTACTATATAATAATTTAAAAAATCTGAAAACAAGCAGCGGAGCCATAATAGAATAAGAATATAGGTATAGCGCACGGTTTAATTATTGAATTTTTCATCTGGGTCCCTAACTATGGTCATCACGGAAAATTTAGCATTTTAATGATAAAAAAAAAATTCAAATCGGTCCAGTAGTTTCGGAACAATTCAAACAAATAAACAATCAAATCTTTCCTCTTTATAATATTAGTATAGATAAAAGAAACCTATTAACATGTAATAAAATTATAGATTAAAAACTAGAGGTTAGCAGCTCGGGGGGAGTGCCTTGCCTTAGGCGGCCTTATCGCATTGGAGTTTTTACTTTTCATAACCTAAAACGTCTTTGATTTGATGGTAATCGATATCCATGTGTAAAATCTGCGATAGTAAACTTTCAGCCATCTTGGATTTGAAAATGGACATCTTTTTCGTAATCTACGTCTTTGATTTAGTCGAAAACGATACCCATATAAGTGGGTGTAAGGTCACACAGCACAGCTCGCTTCGCTCGCCGTGCTGTTCCTCTTTGTCGCATTGCAGCTCGCTTCGCTCGCCGCAGTGCTTCACCCGCTTGCTGGGAGAGGGGGGTCATGGGGGTCACAGCACGTCTCGCTTCGCTCGCCGTGCTATTCTCCTTAGTCGCATTGCAGCTGGCTTCGCTCGCCGCAATGCTCCACCCGAAAAAAAAGGTCAAAATTTGGCCAATTTTCGGTTTTTTATAAAAAAAGAGGGTCTGGGGGGTCATAGGGTTCAAACTTTTTTTGGAGTTCAAAATGATTTCTTCTCCTCTACATAACTGTGAAAAAATTTTTCTTCTAGGTCGATCCGTTTGGGAGATACAAAAAGGGGGGGTGAAAATGTGGGTGGAGGGGGGGTGATTTTTTTTTATTTTTCAACACTAGAAGAAACCTTCTATACGACTCCGCAATCCAAATTTTTCTATAACGACTATTTCCGGTAGCAACTTCAAAAGGGGGGGTCTGGGGGCAAAGGGAGGGGGGAATTTTTGCCTGCCTTTGAACTATTTGACCCCCTCTATACAACCCCACAAAAAATAACATTCAGTATGGCTCTGTTTGGGAGCCCCCCTAAAGGGGGGGGGGAGAAGGGGCAAATTTGGAAAAGTCGGAATTTTCCTTAGGTCCCCCCGATGCCCTCTATACGATTCCGTAAAAAAAACCATACCTATGATGGTGGAGGGGGCTCCACCATCAAGGAGAACAATTATGTCAATGCTTTATAGATATATAAAATGTTAATGTAGTTAACTAAATATTATTGGCTTCAATAAATCATTCCAGTAAGTAGATAATATATTTTTAAACTAGAACAATAACCTTTATTAATTTTCTGCCTTACATACCGATGATTTTATACTATGGCACTACGACCGTCACATATCATGTCAAAGGTTGAAGTAAAATTGAATCTAACGCCATTGTGTCAGAGACTAAAATTGCATAACAAATGAAACATTTACGTACTTCATAAATTAGCGGAAAAATTGACATAGGTCCGTCGTCTGTAAGCGCCAGAGCGCGACTGATCGTGTCTGCCAAGCCACCACGCTTGTGAATTTTGTAGTTATTTCAAAATAGTGATTTTGAAAAGCATTTTATCAGGACAAACTCTGCGAATTTGTCTAGAAATAGTTACTGTCTTTAATTGAGTACAAAAAAAAACATAAAATATCACATAGTTTAGTCATAATATTGAAAAAACATTTCAAAAAGGGGTAACTTCGATATTTTTTTTTCCCGAGCGAAGTTTATAAAATCTTGTATCTGAATGCGAATTTGACTAGACTAAATCCTTAACTATTACATATCTTTTTTACAGAATTTTTAATCAGTATTCCTACATCTCAGATGGTTTTGAAAACCACAAAAGTGCGGCCTCTGTTGGCCTACCTGGCCTTAACTAAGAACCATAATTTGTAATTGACGCCCCGTCTATTTGGGACTATTATTTTTTTTATTTCTGCAAATCGAAAAGTTTTCACTATCTATATCTATATGTTTTCATAGAGAGCAGGAGAAGAAAAGCGGCAGTTAGAAAGAGAGAAAGAAAGACAGAAAATATATTTATTGTGGTAGGTACAGGCAGGGTACAGGGATAACAAAATTTTATCTATATTAACATTATGTAGATCGGGCCGCCCCGCTGCCGTGTTTCATGTCATGATCAGTGCGGTGTTCCTGCGCTACCTATAAAAAAGGTATTTTTATATTATAATTATAATTAAATTGATGGAGAAAATTCCTACTAAAAGAAAAAACACGAGCTGTCTATCATCACTTCGCTTGTGTCTTTCTGTATCGAGGTTGTTTTGTAATTCCTTTTTTTTATAAATAAATCTGCTTCTGACTTATAATAATATTATATTATTTATACTATATTATTATATATCATTATTTGTTGTTATTTTATTTGTTGTTTCTTATAAATCTATATTACATTTAAAATGGAATAATTTATTGTAAATGACAATGTGACGTACACATTTTTTCCATAAAAAATGGATTCTGGTATCTGTATACTTTTGCATAACCAATTTTCCTATATCAATAGATTTTTTGTTACAAAAAACATCGCATTTTACACAAATTTTTCGTTCATTCCATCATTCGTTCAATCAATTTCACTCAACTTGTCCCCGCACTACGCCTTCTACCAAGGAATAAAAATGTCGCAACTGATATTCTATTAAAATCGAAATTATACAATATAACAAAAACAATTCAGAGAAATATCACTTACTTGTGATAGGAAACACTATGTACCCTTAAGTTGGATGTCTCCAATTGCCTTTTATACCCATAAACCGCACAATTCACCATTTTTGGTGAGCACTACCTCGCGATACGAAACGATAGCAAATGGCCGCGAAGTTACGAGTGAAGTAGTTTTATTATTCGTCTATGGTCAGTAAAGTCTTGTGACCAACAGAGGGGTATCCTGACCTTGCCAACTCCCGTTCTAGATACTCACTGATACTCAAAGGTCGTCAGTCACGCGGAAAATTGCTCGCAATCTCGCAATATCAAATAATATTTGGTTAATCCAAGAAGGTTAGGTACAATTTGAAAGATAAAAACTTCTTTGAACTTCTTCGTCTTTCATAGACTCGGAAGATTCTGATAGAATGTAGGTAGTGGTTTTTATCTCTTGAATTCTGTTGCAAAAAAATTTAATTATTTTATATCACGGTTTATTTCGTTTGCTCCAATTGATGGAAAAGCGTTTTTGAAAATTATTTTCTATTTTTTTTTATAAAACATATACTTACAATAAATTACAGTAAATAGAAAATCCACCGGCCTCAGTGTAATAGTACTTCAATGACCGGCCTACACATTTTTTGATAAGTGAGTTCTTAGTGAGTTACCTAATTATTTTGTAGGCAATTTGTTACTTAGAATAACCAGGCATATCGAATTTAACTAACTACTTTATGATTTATTCAATTCAATTCAATTCATTTATTGCAAGAAATATGGTCATAATACAAGGTCACATCAGAATAGGCGCTCCGTAGCAATTGGACAGATTCGCAACTGGACGGTTTCTCAGCTGGACGGATTCTCAGCTGGACAGATTAGCAACTGGACAGAGTACAGTCGTCAATATGTTTAAAAAACTTTAAACTAGGTACTGACGTTTTTATTTAATCATAATGGAATTAATGTAAAATTATCACTATTTCCACATCATTATGGGCACTTGTGAATGTTTTTGGTTCTTTAGATGTTTCGCACCACAGAGCTGAAGTGCATAGGAAAAAACTGAAATCGATTTATCGTCAAAATGACAATTACTGTCACATGTGACAGAAACTGTCACAAATCAAATAAATAAAAAAAAGTAATATCTCGGAAACTTCTCGTACTAGAAGTTTCAGTTCCTTTCCTGGCTCAAATGAAAGGCGAGAACAGGATGTCCATTTTTGATGACAACTGTCAAGCTGACACTAGAAACACTCTGTTCAATATCAAAACGGCAATAATTTCGAATCAACTCGAGCTAGACTAATCCGACTCAGACCGGAACAGTCTGTTTCCCATGATTCTGTCATCTTTGACAGTTTCTCAAAGTATCAATTTATCAGATGACATCGCAAATATAAACACAGAGAAGTCACGACATAAAAAAATTATGTCACGGACTGTACACGTTCTGTCTAGTTGCTAATCTGTCCAGCTGAGAATCCGTCCAGTTGAGAATCCGTCCAGCTGCGAATTTGTCCAGTTGCTACGGAGCGAGAATAGGTAGTGTCACATACTTCACCAAAACACATTGGCATGCAAACAATTTCTAAAACTAGGTAAATCTACAACGTAATTTTAAAATTATTTAAATTAATAAGGTACATAATATTTTATAAACATTGCTATTTATTTTTCAAATTGAGGTCCATGAATTCTTTGACACTATAGAAAGCTTTTCCAATGAGCCATAGTTTTAACTTTTTTATAAATATTGTTATAGGTAAATCTTTGGTACTACCGACGATAAATTAAAGCACATTTTTTACGTACCTACCGTACCGTACGCGCACTTACGTACCTTTATTACTTTTATACTTAGGTACATTCTGATGTCGAGCTGCACATTTCTTGACTCAGGCAGGACTAGTCTATTTTGGCCGGACCTATTGGATAAGTATGGGATGCTTGGGATCTCTACAAGATCCTTACTCTGGGGCACGGCTCCATTTTCCTCCTACAGGGTGCATAAATAAATTCAGATACAGCCAATGAAAAGTACGGCCTAGCCGCTCAACGCTGAAAAAGGGCACTTGCAATACCTTTCAATGCAATCAAGAAGATGGCTTTAAAGATATTGTATTTTTATTGTATTAAAAATCTCTCAGTTTATTAAAAATAGCGATATACATAGGTAATGTTACTACTAGAAATAAGAATAAACTCGCTGTGCCCACTACACAAAATAAATGTGTCTTTCTAAGGGAAATGATAATCTACAACAAAACTCCAAGTGAGTTGCAAAAATTATCTATAAATAAATTTAAACGGATTGTTAAAACTGTTCTTTGTAAAAAGGCTTATTTAACAGTATCAGATTAGGAAGGGGGGCAGGGGGGGGGCAGCTGTCCCTCCCTAGAGACCAAAAAAATGTACCTTGCCAACTGCAAAACAACAAAAGTCCTCCTATTGTCTTGCTTTGCCGATAAATCCCGCATAAATTCATCACTAGGAATAAGTAGTGACAGTACAATATCATAACTTCAAAAAAATATTGTATATAATGTAGTATTTTTTTTTGTTCGGTCATTTGCAACAAAATATAATATGTATGTGCTGTGTGTAGCTCGTAAAGGTTTTCACATGGAAACTGAAACCATTCTTATTTACAATCGCCATACAGGCAAACAGGTCCGTAGGGAAAGGGGTTTTGGGGATTCAAGCCAACCCCGAAATGTTGAGGCACCGTATAAAATAAAACTTTATTAGGTATGTAAAGTTTTCTTGGATACGTGTCACACGTGGGAGCACTCAAGTGGTTGTTCTGTCTTAAAAACTCAATTTTTTTTCGTCAAAATTCGTTGGGTTGTTCTGTTCGCCCTCGCTCTAAGTATCATCATCACCAGCCTATAATAGTCCACTGCTGGACATAGGCCTCCCCTAATGAGCGCCATAGATGGCATCATTATTTGGGGGTTATTGCCCATAATCCCCACGCTGGGCAATGGGCATGCGGGTTGGGGATCGCAGTTCGGTGTAGTTGTTCTGCAGAAGGCGCTGCTGCCCGCCCCCGTGTTGTGTTTCCCTTAGTCGCCTCTTACGACACCCACGGGAAGAATTGGGGTGGTGAAATTCTATGCCGGCACCACACGGCAAAGTACACGGCTCAAAGTATCATTTGATTCGTATTGTGTAAGTGTACCTTATGTAAGTGAGCTAGGCACACGCATAACATTCATTTACGCCCGCTCCATCTAGGAAGGCAGATCACAAGATTAATTTTAATTTCGTTAATCAATGAATGGATAAAGTACCTATTTTCTTGTTTTGCCGTTATTGAATTGCTCCCTCCGTTTGCTGTTATTTTTTTTAGACAGACTCATTAAATTTTTTTGCATACCTACGTCCCAAAAAGTCACAAAAAAAATCAACATGGACCCAATATCCTAGATAGGTAGTTTTTGTCAATGAATACATCCATTTATAGATGCCTATTGGATATTCTATATAATACTACTTAGGGTGGCCTTTGTATGCTATATTTTATGCCCTTCTATAATTTATGTTAGGTAATTTTACAAAAAAACATAATTCGTACGTACTTTACCGTGTCTTATTTCTTTACTTTGGTAGATCGGTAAATACGTTTTACAAGAATAAAAAAAACTAACGCTCAATAGAATATTTAATTAAATTGGTCTAATATTGACCATATTAAATAGGTAGGTATGTTCCCAGGACGTTGAGAGTTTATGTAAACAGTACCTAAGTAAAAAATTTCTCTCTTTTACAGATTCTAAAGCAAAATGTCAGTATCTCTGTCCGTGAAACTTTTAAGGCCAGCCCAGAAAATATGCCCAATACCTTATCTTGAGGTAAGACCATTATCCTCATCTCCTCAACGATATGTTATATCGTTAGAGACGACGAAACCCTACCACTCAAACGTAACAAAACGTACATACATTTTTAATAATAATAATTTTTATGAACCCACAATCTCCCGCCTCGCAGGCGGACCGTCACCCACAGTGCCTATGGCACTGTGGGTGACGTCGTCAATATAGTGGGATATGGGATATAAATAACACTAACTCAATAACTATTCATACTACAGATATCGCAGTTCATCGGGAAACGACGCTTTGCGTCTGAGACCACCGAATCATTTTTAAATGGCACGAACGCAAACTTTTTAGAGGCGCAGTATTTAGACTGGGCTAAGTCACAAGGCTCCATAGATCCTGTAAGTGCTACTAGCTACCCACAGTTACCTACAGTCTCCAGACGGACTATTGCGCTAGAAAGTTACCTACGTACAGGCGCCCTTTAATTAGCTTGCATACATGTGTCTAGAGTTCCACATTATACGTAATTATTTCTTATTTCTTTAGATTATTCCTCCAGGGTTAGGTACTAAGGCACATTCAGCGTGGACGATGGCGCTGGTCTTTTTCCGTTACTACTTTATTTAGAAACTAGCGGTCCGCCCGCTTTAACAAAAATTTCATTTTTCATGCAGATCCATAACTTTTTTGAAAATATTCTATAGCCTATGTTCATCAGAGAATATTTAGGATTCTAATGGTGAAAGAATTTTTCGAATCGGTTGAGTAGTTTCGGAGCCTATTCAATTCAAACAAACAGTCAAATCTTTCCTCTTTATGATATTAGTATAAGTAGACTAATTTATAGAGATGTAATTATGTAGGAGAAGCCAACAAGCTTGCATCCGGCTTGGCGTGAGTTTTCGTTTATATATTTATTTATTAACTCTCAAATATCCGGCTGGTTCGTAAATTAGTTTTCCCCATTATCGAGTTGGGAGGGTTTATTCTGTTGTTCTGTGCACAGGAACGACGCTAAGAATATTGCAGCTAGCAGACATTCTGGCCTGCCTTGTAGAAAATACAATCCCTATGAATCTAAAGTGGAAAATTTCTTATTATCGTACCAAGCTGTTGCCGTTCTCTTTACCTTCTGGTCCACAGATTTTTTCATTGTTGTCCTTATTTTTCAGTCATGGGATAATTTTTACAAAAGTATAAACGCTCCGAAACTGGAAATTGAAGAATTTAATGAATATAACCCCACGACCATTAGTAAGTAACTTATGGCACTGTTAATGGGTTGATAGGTCATCCTTAGTCAGATTTCTAGTAAATTTATCCTCATAATAGTACCTATTACAAAAACGGTTGCGTGCATTTTATTTTGGAAGTTAATTAAAAAGTTATACTTTGAAGTACCTATAGGTAGAGGTAGGTATGGTACCCACCTAAAATAGAACTCTACTCGTTTGGACCAGTAATCTAATCAGTTCGTTCGTACAACAAAATGTTATTTTACAGAACCTAGCAGTGACGGACCGTCGTCATCGGCCGAGGCAAATAAAGACCAAAAAAAGAAGGAATTAAAAAAAATCACATTGCACTTGGCCGTTGCAAATTTGATAAGAAGTTACCAGGTTTGTGAACTATGAGATACGCACCTATTTGCTGAGCTATTATTTTGTGTTTCCTAAGAGTAGTGGCTGTTTTCGTAAAAGGCATGCTGAGTATCCCCTAATCTGTTAGTCCAACTATAGACCGAGTATTGAAGTACCTAGAGTTTAGGTAAAGTACGAGTATTATAATATAATATATAACATAGGCTAGCATTACGTTTTATATACTATGTCTATGTCCTCAATGCAGGCATAGCACATTTACCTAATTATGACAGTCAAGAAAGAGCCACGAACAAGCATGGTTGTTTCCCTTTATTAACCACTAAAACCAACCCTTACATCCGCCACACCTCAGTATTTTCTCGCTCTAAAAGAGGTATCTACATTAGAAGTCCTGTGATAACTGATAATGTAAGATCCGCCAAGTGCGAGTGAAGACGGGAATAAAATCTAGTGTTTTTTTTAACTTCTCTTAAGCTTGCTCTTAGGCGAATGACATGACGGGTTGTCTACTAAAACGTACATAAAAACTTTTTGTATTAATAATAAACATAAATAAATAAAATAGAAACATTAGTATTATATACAGTATTTTATTCCATTATCCATGGAACGAACATTGTTTGTATTGGTTTTGAAAGTCAATGTAGGTATTACTAAGTAGGTACCTATACACAAACACAAATGTAAAACGCGCCTTTCTAGAACCGCACCCACTGATGACGCGATGACGGAAAGGAAAATGAAATTTTTAATACAATCAAGAATTATATCGCTATTTTTACTTTCTTATTAAATAACTAGCAGTCCGACTCGGCTTCGCACGGGTATTTTACAAAAATATTATTATTAACTAGGTATTATATTATTTTATTTTTATAAATCACTAGCAGTCCGCCCCGGCTTCGGAGGAAATTGAAAAGTTATACATTTTACAGACGTTGCAGTTTTAATAAGGAATCCTAAATTTATTAAATATATATTTTATGACCTATGTTTATGAGGGGTTAATTTAGGATTTTCATGGTGTCTTTCACCATTAGAATCCGTGTTCAAATCTGTTCAGATGTTTCGAAGCGCATTCTATTCAATCAAATAAACAATCAAACGTTTCCTCATTCTAATATTTGTATTGATTTGTCGAACAACGATAGTTTCCTGCATATACATAAAACATAATGTTCGCAGGCACGAGGACATCTTCTCGCAAGAGTCGACCCTCTGTCAATGATGATACCGGCGCAATTCGTCAAACCAGATCACCCGGGTCTGCATGCCGATTTCAAGGCAATGAAGTGCAACGTGGTAGCGCGTGAACTGGGATCTGAATTAGGTTAGTACCTTTTGCTCCCAAACCTTGAATTGAGCTCTCACAAACGACAGTTGCCCTGTGGTGCCGAAATAGAATGTCACCACTCCCACTCTTCCCGTGGGTGTCGTAAGAGGCGACTAAGGGAGACACACCAAGGGGGCGGGCAGCAGCGCGCTCTGCAGAACAACTACACCGAACTGCGATGCCCAACCCGCATGCCCAGCGCGGGGATTATGGGCAATAACCCCCAAATGATAAGTAATGACATCTATGGCGCTGATTAGGGGAGGCCTAGAGGTCTAGCAGTGGACTATTATAGGCTGATGATAAACGACAGTATTGGACAACATCGAGTACGTATCCAGTAGATTGAAATGTCGCTAATTTGTTACGAAAATATTCTGCCAAAAATTACACAGAATAATAAGAAGTAGCACATATTCTGATTGGCCGAAACAATGACGTTTAATAAAAAGGGATGCGGTAAAACCTCAGAAAAACGATTGTCTATGGAAGTGCCCTAAGCATGTACTTTCCTTGGATACCTATGTAAACAAATCGGTAGAACAACATGGCGGATTAGGGATGTTCACTTGTTCGTCTAGTCGATAACATTATATCGATGGACGAGCTTGTCTTTTTAATCGACATCAAAAAAGGAAAGGTTCTATGTTCAACTGTATATTTTTTTTGTATCAATGAGGGCTACCGTTTTTGTACTCACCAGTTGGCGCCACTGTAAAGTAAGGTCAGAACGAAGTTACTTATAGGCGACGGGAAAATATATTTACATACATTTTTAAGCGATTCAGCGACCCGCCCCGGCTTTGCACGGAAACCTCTTAAATTGTCAGTGTTCCTCTACTATATTATGCATGTATTATACATGTAAACCTACCTCTTGAATCACTATCTATTTAAAACAACCGCATCCAAATCCGTTACGTAGTTTTAATGATTTAAGCATACATAGTTCCCTATGGACAGACAGACAGCGGGATGCGAATTTGTTTTATACTACCTATGTTATGAAGAGCGCATTTCTGAAGTGGTCCCATTGGAAGAAAGTCAGGATCTGATGGTGGGATCCCGGAGAAATCGAAGGAAACCCTCATTTTCGGAATTGGAGCTGGATCCGAGAGTTTACTGGAAGTGAAGCAGGAGCAGGATATGTAATAAAACACTGTTTTAACTGTATTGATCGCGTATATTTTGTATTTTGTTATAACCTGACGTTTTGGAAGCTTTTCTGATTTGAATGCACTCTCTTCAAAGTGCGATGTGCAAACATGAATGTCTTGAGTTCCTGGCCGGATATTTTCTAAGCCAATATTTTCATACGATTCCCTCCGCCGGCTTTCGTTTCTTGGTAAACTAAAACAAGAAAAAATACGTAACTTATTAAGGTCAACACATCATCAGTGGTTTTGTGTCCGGTGGTCTTGTGTGGAGAGGTTCAAGTCCGTTAAGATGGACTTGCACCTCTAAGGTCAACACGGGGCAGTGTGTCATATTTTTGTCAAAGTTTATTTTGAATCCAAAAATGGTTTTCAAATGGTTTTCGTAATAAAAAAGTTCTCTACACTTGCCCAATAGTTATACTTAGGTACCCATACTGACCTTACCTAATTTATCGATAACGTTCGATGTTCGATGATGTTCAACACTAGCACCGGTTTTTATGTCTGCGATGTGAATGAAATATTGAGAATATTGCGGGTTTCTACAGCTCACAATAAAGATGATTCAAAATAATAGGTTTTTACACACTTTATATCAAAATACAATGTACATTAAACACCAATTTAACGAAATGTTACCACTTACCGGTGTAAGGTTAGATTCGGCCTGTTTTTGCTTTGGCATAGGCCTCAGCCTGCTACAGAACACTTCATGGTACCTCTTCTATATGATTTTCAATTTATATTACAGTTTTGCTCAATAAATAAGTCGAAAACACGGGCAAAACATAAAAATCTCACAATGACTTCTCCTGACATGTAAACAAACCCGTTGAATAGAATGACATCCGTGACAATGAAACCAGGAAGAGGGCGCTGATAAAAAGAGTGTTTATTGATTTTTCCTAACGTTAAACCACTGTTGTGAGAAAGAGACTGGTAGTCCAATATTGCTTCCGTGTCAAATTCGACAATTACAACAATTCCATATGATCGTTTTTCAGAGGGTAAAACTGATTCTTCTATTGATGTTTTAGCGAGTCTCACATTAAATGCTACTTTGTTTATTTTATTTAACATTGTACTAATAATAATTATCAGTACAATAATATACTAATATTAGTTATTATAAATTTTCTTTGAAATGTCGAGAAGAGACCTTAGTACTTCGTCGGAATCCAGTTTTCTCGTCGTGTAGTTTTTACCTAGTCTTCCAGTCTCTTTCCCATCTTTCAATATAATATATTGTATTGGAAATAATTTTGTGACTCAAAGTCAACGCCCCAAAACTAATCACAGTTGATAAAATTATACTGAAGGTTGAAGCTACCACGATCCTTGAGTAGGAAGGTTCTCTGAGTCGCTCTTACCACACATTGGATATTATTCTGGCCAATAACGAAGCTGTTCAATTTTGTATCTAGGTGAAGATGACATGGATAAGGTGTTTGAGCTGCCATCAAGGACCCTTATCGGAGGAAAAGAACATGCGCTGCCATTGAGGTGGGCTTAGTTTATTATTATTTATTTTTAGTTTATTATTAATTGGTTTATTCATTATTTTTGGCTCCGGCGACGAATGAATTTCCCATACAAACGTATTACCAAAATGATTTGTAATTAGAGCATAACTTTCACCATCATTTGTTTTTATTTGTATTAGAAAATTAATCGCCGGAACCTTAGGGACTGAGATTCGTAAAAATCACAAAGTAGCATCTTCTAGCTTGGGGCAAGAAAAGCTGAGTTATTATTAGCTCTTAGATGACTACAAATAATCACGAAATTCCTAATATAATAAATAGCTAGAGCAGAAACAAATATTTGCTGTGAAAATGTTTACCCCGAGATGAATATCGAAATCGCAACCGTCTGCTATGCAATCTGAGGCCACATCGGTTATGTTTTACCAGATCAGATATAATATTGCATATTTTTTTAAATTTCATTACGTTCTGTTGCTTGCTTTTGTTTGGTATGAAGGAATACCTAACAAATTTACATCCATTTAACCATCCATCCATCATCCCGGATTAAAAAGTCGGTTATAAGTTATTCTGATCAGTTCTAAAACTACATTTATGCCCATTTCGTTCAGTATTAAGGAATACCTAACGAAACCACATTCTTTTCCATATACCTATCTCATTTTAGTATTATATTTATTAGGGTGATGATAACTAATAAGCACTTACAAATGGTATAATAATATGGATCAGTTGAGCTACCTGTTGTTTATTTGCAACAGTCTGCAGCTAGCTCAATTGTTTCAATTACATATAAGTAGGTACTAATTTTAATTTAAGTAACTAGATTATTTTAATTTTCTTTGATAATAAAGGTCTTAATAAGCTTAAAATCCAATATTTCAGAGAAATAATACGGCGTCTCGAGAATGCGTACTGCAAATCTATAGGTGCTGAGTTTATGCATATACACGACGTGGATGGTGTAAACTTCATCAGAGAACGAATGGAAGCGCCTGGTTGTATGGACAGAACTAACGAGGAAAAGCGTCATATCCAGCGTCGACTCACGAAGGCTGTCTTGTTAGTTGTTTTCTACAATCTTCACATTCACTGCCATCTTTAATTTTATTTCAATAACTTTTATTTAGGCTCACAAATTAAGGCTTCTAAAATAATATTTCATGCAGTTAATTTTATAAAATAGGAAATAGTTTTAAAATAGGAATTTAATTTTCTCTTGTGTATCCGAGCACTGTTAAGTGCACGTTGCTTTTATGCTGAGCCAGCTCTCAGATTTAATTGAATTCATTAGCGTAATTTTGTAGTTCAGATGCTACGGAAGTTTGCAGTGGGCATCCTTACTTCACAAATTGATATTCCCCATTTAATCTGTCGTACAAATTTTCTTTCCTCTCAAATCCTTAAATACCAGGGCGACAGGTGCCTAAGGTAGTCTTATAGATTTTTATCCCGTAAGGTCAGCTACGCAGACTTTTTACCCAACTACACAAAGAGGATATTTCCGGGAGTATTTCAAACTAAACACCAATGCAATATAATATATTTGGTCTTTTGCAGCTTAGAGAAATACTTTGCGACTAAATGGCCGGCTGAAAAGAGGTTTGGTCTCGAGGGAGGTGAAAGCATGATTTCCATGTTGGAAGAAATCGTGGACACCTCGACAAGATTGGGTGTTCAGTCAATCGTCATAGGCATGCAGCATCGGGGTTGGTGAAATTTATAATATACTAACAACTCGTCCCGGCTTCGCACGGGTAGTTGACAAAACATTTAGAAACAATATTACACACTTACACATTGGCTTGCGTTATTGAATATTTTTGTATGTAATTTTTAACATCTCCACTGCATTCGACTATTAAAGCGAAGCGTGCTTATGCCAAACACGCAAAATGTTTAGAAGAGCATGTTCGGCAATGGACGTAGAGTGCTCATGAGGAAGCTCCTATTTTGGTTTGATCCTGTTTTGATAATTCCTGTTTTGCTTACAGGTCGTCTAAATATGTTGGTAAACGTGTGCCGTAAACAGATGACGGATATTTTTGCGCAGTTCAAACCAATGGAACCTAAAGAACCTGTAAGTAGTCCCGACCCTTCTGATCTTATTGACGACCTAATTAGGACCCGTCAAGTTTTTTGTTATGAATGCAGTTTTATAGACCTTGAAAAACTAAAACATAAAGTGCAATTAATTTTTCAGTTTTGGTCGAAGAACAAAAACGTAAATTTTTGTTCTTCGACCAAAACTGACAAAGCTATGGGCAAAATACCGAACGAGGCTCACTGACCGCGCGAACGCAAGCGATGACGTCACAATGACCCAGCGCTTGCCACCGAACCACTGCGCGGTCTTATTCTGTTCGCGGATACTCCTCCAACAAGGAGCGTAAATTCACCAGTTTTTACCCAATCGATTAATAAGTGATTTGATTTGTTTAATAGTAGAAGGTTGTTATTATAATATAACAAATGAGTGGTAGAAATACTAGCTAGATATCGTTTTTTCGATCTACCTTAAATTCATACCTTCATGGTATTTGATTATCTATACCATAAAGGTATCATTCAAATTCATCATCAGCCTGTAATAGTCCACTGCTGGACCTCTAGGCCTCCCCTAATGAGCGCCATATAGATGGCATTACTTATCATTTGGGGGTTATTGCCCATAATCCCCACGCTGGGCATGCGGGTTGAGCATCGCCCCCCGGTGTGTTTCCCTTAGTCGCATCTTACGACATCCACGGGAAGAGTGGGGGTGGTGATATTCTATGTCGGCACCACACGGCAATAAGCATTCAGTTTAAATTTATCATTACATTAGTCATACATAGTCATATATTTATTTGCCAGAAACATATGTGTATACAATAAGGTCTTAATATAAATTAATGTCCATAATGTTTTACCATTAGAATTAGGCATGCAAATTTTTTTATCTTAAATACAATACAATTACTTAGGTACATACTTTAAACAATCATAAAGGGTAAGACAATTTTTTAAAATAATTGTTTTATCATACGGTTAATTACATATTATGTCATTTCCCAGCAGGTTCATAGGTCAGATCGGTATTTTTGCAGCGATCAAAATATTCACTATAGTTCGGCCGTTCAGAGAATGCGTTCGACACCTATCAGTTAGTCACGACTAGTGATGGGTACAACATAACACTAAGTTCGTTACCGTTCCTCCAAAATGAAGCCACGTTATTTTTAAGATTATTTTCGTTTTAAATTGGCGGAATCATTTAAAATTTATATTTTAGTAATTTAAGTGGAAACCAAAAAAAGGTAATATTAATATAATAAAATTGTTTTATTTATTCTTTGTTACAAAGTTACAATCTGTATTTCTATGCAATAAAGTACATTGAATTGAATGTGCGTACAGAATATTAATCAGACTCCGATTCGCTTGTGGAGGTGGTGTGGTGGAATGTGCGTGCGTACAGAATATTAATCAGACTCCGATTCGCTTGTGGAGGTGGTGCCTTCATCATCATCTTCGCCTAAATGTATATTATATTATTATGAATAACAGAATCAATCCTGATATCTCGGTCAAAATGTTCCATAATCAGGTTTTTAGTCTTCTCAACAACCTTTCAAGTCCTTTTCAAAGTCCATTATTTTCAAATTGTTAAAAAGAAAACAAAACGTATTATTTTATAAAGTATAACTGTATAAGAACAGATGACTATACTGTTATTGCCTGTTATTGTTAGCACAGCACTACAAATATAAAGCGCTGACATAACCTTGTAATAGCGCAGTATAGATTTAGAAAAATATTGTTTACCAAGTTATTTGACACTCATTTTGGCACAAAATTATAAAATTCATTGATTATTAATATAATAATGTTGTTTTAATGCTCATCAATTGTTAAAACGGTAAACAACCAGCAAAAATATTTTTATCGTAACAGCAACGCCATTACAAAGTAACGTCGTCAATCGCGACGTGTCAGGAACGCATTCTCTGAACGGCCGAAGCATAATCGAGTAAAAGCAGCAGTCCAGTAACCATTTATGCAACTCAGGTTTCAGTTTATTAGGAGGTAACTCCTTGAATCCATCAGGTAGAGCATTATATATCTTAATACACATGCAGAATGCATTTCTTCGAGTGAGTGCTAGATTAAATTTAAACTGAAATTCGTGGTTGGACACTTCAGAGGTAAACAAATCTCATTATCAACCTAATCAGAACAGCAGGATAATTAATAGGTAGGTACACATACTTGGACTAGCCTATGGGTATAAAATACCTAAAAGTTTTAGGTTAATCAGCCAGGGCAGTTGTGTTTGTTGTTGTAAGTACCTACGCCGTTATTTTCAACCTTGGTATGTAGAAACTTAATTGTTTCTTCATGACAGTAAATTTTTTGCGTATTTTCGGGTCCTTTGGCACATTGAAAACAGTTTTTCAGTAGAGTACTAATTGAAGTACCTACGAGTATTAGTACATTTCGGTACTATACAATAGGTACTTATAATTCTGCATATTTTTACGTAAAAACCACTACACGACCCGCCCAGATCGAGTGAACTTTAATAAGTGAATTGAATGGCGGAGAGCGCGCGCTCGGGCGGAAAGGTAATCGTGACGTCACAATGATCTCTACGGCGCGGGGCGCGGCGGCCGCCCCGCGTTGGCTTTTACAAAATGTGTAATATCTTCGCAACCAATGAACCGATTTCAATGATTTAAAAAGTATCGTACCTAAACAATTAAAAGGAACACCGTTACATAGATAATATATATATATGTATACATTTTCCGACTTGATACGGGGACCCATTGGCGCGGTGGTAGAAGGTCCGCACGGGACCTTGGGTATTATTGTAAACCAATAATACCCAAGGTCCCGTGCGGACCTTCTCGCTTTATTCCCGCTTCGGGATAATTTTTGGCCAAAAAATTAGGGATCCGTATGAAAACTTCCATAAAGTGTGTAAAAATTTATATTTTTTAAAATGTTTTGTTAAATACCCATGCGAAACCGGGGCGAACCCTTTTATTTTTCTTTCTATCTGTGCAGGGTTCAAATTCAACATAATTGTTACCTTTACAATATACTCGTAGATTAGATAGGTCTAATTGAGTTCGATTTTCCAGGGCTCTGGCGATGTCAAGTACCATCTGGGGACGTTCATACACCGCTTCATTCGGCGTACGAACAAATACATAAAGGTGTCGATGAGTGCCAATCCATCTCACTTGGAGGTGGTGGCGCCTGTAGTGGCGGGGAAGACAAAAGCCGAACAGCACTGGAAAGGGGATGACATGGGCGGAAAGGTAACAAACAAACAAACAGACATATCTTAGCAGCTCTTAGAACGTTTTTCGAAAACCATTGAATGTTGTAGAGTAAACGTTCTTTGCCCATCTTCGCTTTTACTGTATTAGTTTAGTGATTTGTGTTCTCCTACTCTTACCTTACCAGCATCATTGTTTCTTAACGTATTTTGTATTGTATACCAATGTCTATCTTAATTTATGTCTGTGCTGTTCTTGTAGAGGTAAATGAATGTATCTTTATCTAAATGGCCATAGAATGTTTACATAACCAGGATTTGGCGCAGATATCACTTTTCAGTGATTAGTCCTGCTATACCGGTTGCAGGCATATTTTTGACCTATTATCTATACTAATATTATAAAGAGGAAAGATTTGATTGTTCGTATGTTTGTTTGTTTGTTTGAATTGAATAGGCTCCGAAACTACTGGACCGAGTTAAAAAATTCTTTCACCATTAGAATCCTTAATTTTCCGTGATGAACATAGGCTATATAATATTTTCAAAAAAGTTAGGGATCCGCATGAAAAATTCAATAATTGAACCGTGGGCTGTATATTCAACCTCTTTTTCTATTATGGCGCGTCAGAATAGAAAAAGAGGTTGTATAGCGCACGGTGCTTGCTTTTTCTCTACGGCCAGTGTCAGTTTTGGAATGTCGAGTCAATGTCAAAAGCCCAATGCTGTTAAAAAAAGTTAAGATCCGTATGAAAACTGTGAAACCCATCGTTTTAGTGTGTATAATTTCTGAAATTTTTGTTTAATACCCGTGCGAAGCCGGGGCGGGCCGCTAGTAATTGATAAAGCTGAAAACGTCCTCTAATTAGAGGACTTTGTTTCTATGAAATCTCTAATATTCACACAGAAAATTGATATTAAAAATAACCAAATTATAACTAGTATTTACAATTGAGCTAACTGCAGTTTGTTGCCAACAATCAGCAGAACTGGTCAAAGGGTCAGTACCTATCAATACCAGTCAGAAGCTTCATGAAATTCTTTTCAAACATATTTATTTATTATGTATATCAGTCATCTAGTAGAAGAGAGTGTGTCCAGAATTATTATTCATTTTATTTTCACAAACTTAACAAGCTCAACCTATAAATGAACGCATATTAACTGACTTAAAAAAATCAGGTGATGGCCATCATAATGCATGGAGATGCAGCTTTTTCTGGACAAGGCGTCGTGTACGAGACGATGACTCTCAGTAACCTGCCGAACTTCACAACCCACGGAACGCTGCATATCGTGTGCAACAACCAAATCGGATACACCACTGATCCGAGGTTTTCTAGGAGCTCGCCTTACTGTTCTGGTGAGAATCTGCCGATCACCTACAACCTCTGGGCCTTTATTCACTATTGCCAATACCAATGCCTTTCACAGATAATTATGACAAGAAAGCGGTGGAATCGAACAAAATTTAGAACACTTGTGACGTCACACGGTTTGGGCAAGGAATCTCCTATTTCATAGAGAATAATGCCCCAGGACAGAGTATCGATCGCGGATGTAGATTAATTCGATCGATAGAAGGATCTTATCATAAAAATCGATCTTGATTAGATTAAGTAATTTTTTGATGATTTGACGACCTCTGTGGCGCGGTGTGTGAAAGTCCACGGCGCCGGCGCAGGAGGTTGCGGACCCGCCTCGCAACAAATGTTTGTACGATCTGAAGATATTTGTTCGAGGTGTTCTGGTCTATATCTATTTAATATAGTGTATGATGTATCTCAGCCATCTAGTACTTACCATAACACAAGCTCATTATCATTGGCCTCGGTGATGCTATGTGGATTGTCCAGCAATATTTATATATTTTAATATATAATTTTATTTCTTTATTAGAGCGAGATTCCCTAATACAGGTATTCTTTTACTTTAAAGGTAATCTCAAACACGGTTATGTGATTGAATATATTAAGTTAAGAAATAAATATTGTGTATTTATTTATTTATTAGATGTAGCGAAATGCGTGGACGCTCCAGTTTTGCACGTGAATGGCGATGACGCCGAAGCCGTGACCCACGTGGCGCGTATCGCGGTCGAATACCGCTGCAAATTCAAACGGGACGTGGTCCTAGATCTCGTCTGCTACCGCCGCTTCGGACATAGCGAGGAAGACGAGCCTATGTACACGCAACCCTTCATGTATAAGAAGATCAGATCTATGAAAACTGGTTAGACGTTTGTTTTTTTTTACACGCCTGCGGTGGTATTCCTTTGAACAAAATTTTTGTTATACCCACCTATCACCTACGTTCTTCTACTGACTGTCCTTTTCCAAACACGATGTTTTGTCATAATCATACTTAGCATGACTATGGCATGATTATGGCAAAACCAATGTAACCCAAATCTCTAATAAAACCTAATCATGCTTAGCATGCGAGTAAACGCTCTGAGTATAGGTAAGTGTTGAAACATGAAAATAGGTACATAAGGAAGCCGTGCTTTAGGCCGGAAAAATTCCTCTCTCCGCCCCTTTTCCAGTTTTCTTTGTTGAAATGAAGAAATAATAATTTAAATAATTAAATTTTTCACAATATAAGTCAATAAAAATTTTAGTAGTGTAGGTATATTATTATTTCGTTGCAGTGGATGTAATCTATGCTGAAAAGTTGAAAGCGGAAGGAATAGCTTCGGAGGCAGATATCAAAGGTTGGGAAAAAGAATACTTGGACACGTTGAATCAACACTTCGAGATGGCAAAGAAGGTAACGAAGCTTAGCATAATGGACTGGATAGACACCCCCTGGACTGGGTTCTTGGAAGCAACTGATCCTACAAAGGTAAAAAAATTATTTAATGAAGTTTGTATATCCGTTTGTGTATGCTGATTCATAATGAATCAGCTACGTAACCAAAATTGGTTTATAGATAATCTGCTTTTTCATAATGAATTCTCCAAACTTCTTTATTATAAATAGGTAGTTAAACTGCAGTAGAACACCAGGATAAATCTATACGCCCCGGTATAGAGTTAACTTCTTGCAAAATTTCTTTAAGATCCATTCAGCCGCTTTGCCCTGAAACGGTTACAGACAGGCATAAATAATTACTTTCACTTTTGTAGTAAGTTATTAGTATAGCTACTCAAGTTACATAGTGTACTCAAGTTACATAAGTCATGATCTCTTAGTTCTAATCCCGGTTTTCATTATAATATAAACACTATAACCTCAGCCGAAAAAGGTCCATAGCTGGACATAGGGCTCTCCCAATGATCGCCGAGTGTGCATGGGCGCTTCCCCTTCCATCGGTTTCCCACTACCCTTTACATCATCAGTACTTGGTCCCACCTCGAGAGCCCTATGCCACAATCATCGTTGCATGGCCTACATGATTATTAGCATAGTGTCATCTTCATCAGATCTTACCAACTGGAATATGCGAGACGAGTATCAACACTATTGCGAACCACTTCAGCACGCCTCCAGAGGTCTGGGCCTTCGAATTGCACAAGGGTATTACAAGAATACTACAGAACCGAAAGAAAATGGTATGAAACTAAGGCTAGCGCCACATGGATAATTTGATATTAATTGGACATAATTGGATAATAAATTCGGCGCTGTTCTTACGTCGCGGTAAATCCGCGACGCAACCAATTACATATAGTGGCTACTAAGCTACGAGTTTAGACCTTTCGGAAAAAGCCCGTACACATACACCCAATTTAAATTTAATTGATAACTATTTTAGGTTAAGGATGGAATAGCCGACTGGGCAATGGGGGAAGCTTTGGCCATGGGGTCTTTGTTGCGAGACCATATTCACATTAGATTCTCGGGAGAGGACGTCGAAAGAGGAACGATGGCGCACAGGTAGGTGGCCAACTTACAGCTGACCATCAGTATTTATTTGCATTACATACATCCCATTTCCAATTCAATGAGAATGGTTTATTTAACACTAGTGGTCTGCCCCGGCTTCGCCCAAGTATTTAACAAAAAATTATGTTTTCATACGGATCCCTAACTTTTAAAATCTTCTATAGCATATGTTGATCAAGAAAAATGTATGATTCTAATGGTGCAAGAATTTTTCAAATCGGTTCAGTAGTTTCGTAGCCTATTCAATTCAAACAAACAACCAAACATACAAATAAATAGTAAAATCTTTCCTCTTTATAATATTGTAGGTGCTCTATATAGATAATCCTCAGTTGAGCAGCGGGTAAAGGCAAAGGGTAGAATTCCCGCCTCGGGTCAAATGTTTGTAGGATCTGCAGACAATAATTTGTTCCGAGTGTTCTCGGGGTTATGGAATAATTTATAAAAATGTATATACAATGTTGACACTACCTTAATGTACTGTAATGGGCGACTCTAGCCAATGTAGAGCCCGTGTGCAACTTTTACCCAGATGTCACCTTCTAGTACCCGATCAAAATGGATCTGTGGAGTTACGCTAGAAACACCCATCCTATATTTTAATATTTCAAAGCCATTTCAATGCCATGTCAATAAGGACGCATTAAATTAATACCACAGCCCTATTCTCTAAGAAAAACTGTGTGACGTCCGCCGCCGCGGGGCGGCGGCGTGTTCTAAATACAGTTTTGTCGGATTCTACGTCGCTGTCTGTATCTGTGTAACGCGTTTGAATGGCGATAGTGAATAAATGGCCAGGGCCGTGTCATCAAACTCTAAGGTGTTAAAAACTTAAATGAAATAGTAGCAAGTCCCAAAAATAAGGAATGCAAGTTGAGTCGCTATTGATCTGTTTGACTAAGACTCACACGCGACGAATGATTCCATAGCATCGAACACAAATGGCATCTACAAATATCTTATAATTATACTTTTCCAAAAATAGAAAACTTATTGCTCCGGCGACACGAATGATTTTCCCAAATATACCTACATAATATAAAACTGAAAGTTTTGAAACTATCATGGTTATTAACACTAAAGTCATTTATAACGGGATATTTACCATAATTAGAGTTTTGAGTTTTCCAATATTTCGGCACAGTTTCATGCGCCATGATCACGGAACTATTCCGTGATCTCTAATCATGGTAAATATCCCGTTATAAATGACTTTAGTATAAAAACTGAAGTTATTGATGGATAGCAAAAAAGCTTATACATGACTCAATGGTAGAGCGTATATATTCTAAAACTTTACCTATATACCTAGGTATTAGTATACTTTTATACCTAGGTATTCTAAAACTTGACTAACCAGATACCTCATTGTAGGCACCATGTCTATCACCATCAAGGAGTGGACGGCGCTACTCACCGCATTTTTGATTTTATTTACCCGGATCAGTCAAAATATGCGCTTTACAACAGCTCGCTCTGCGAATTCGGTTAGATTATTTTTGACTCCGTTATCTGCATAAGTTAGTTTGACATACCTTAATGTTTCTTCTTTTATTTTCAATTATCGTCAAAGTAATTTTAATATAGCCGCTACTATTTTGGTCATTATTTAGTAAGAATACTGAGGCCAGTAGGTACCTATTATGAAAGGTGGCTCAGTCATCGATCTATGTTTGAGTGATTGCTTTTCTGCGCCATTCTTTTTCGCTATTCCTGAAAAAGATTCCCGCTGGTCTTTAAAACTACGCAATTGATATTAATAGATAATGATTCTAGAGGAAGCTTTAATATTTACTTGCTTTATAAAAGAAACATGCATGATATGGTAGAGAGAGGGGCGAAGAAAGGTATGATCTATTAAACACCCTTTCCCTCGGATAATAAAATATATAGGACATGACAGGGACACGTGCTATAATTGAATCTGGTCCAAGTGTCCTAGATTCCTGTAAGATCTAAAGGAAATAAAGCACTTTGATTTTTATTTGGTTTTTATTAATAAGTATAGCAAACATAAATTTGCAACCGTGCAAGAGTTTCATAATACTAAGCTTTTATGATACGGGCCTAATTAGACCCTAATAGACCATGATAGCTCACTGCAGAGGGATATGGGTGAGGGATAAGGGACAGCTTTCCGGATTTTAGTAGTAGCCAATGTGTGAAATATCACCATGACTGATCTTATATCATCTCATCAACTGCCATTTCAGGTATCCTCGGATTTGAAACAGGTTACTCAATGTCGAGTCCGAGACTCCTGTCGATTTGGGAGGCGCAATACGGCGACTTTGCGGATACGGCGCAGCCTATGTTCGATACCTTCATCTCTAACGGCGAGAGCAAGTGGGTGCAGCAAATGGGTATCGTGGTCAAACTACCGCACGGGATCGATGGAGCGGTAAGATCTGTCCCACTAGAACATGAGTGAATACTGGGTCAAGGTAAATTTCAGCTCGGGACGACCACTGAGATGTGACATGTGCAAGTTCTCCATCCCGATTATTTTATAATTTTTAAACACGAAAACAGCGTTAGAAATCGAATAAAGATAGGTATACCCATGCATACATATTTTACATTTGCAGCTAAAATCTTTACTTTCTTATTTTTAAAATCCTATCGTTTGTTTTAAAAAAAAAGTCAAACAAAATGTACCGACATCTTACAGAAAACTAACCTATGTACTACCACAGATAGCATAATAGATACTACATAGGTAATAGCTTTTTTATTATTTTACCAATATATACAGGATATGTATCAATCCTGTATATTTTGGTTTACAAGCTGTTGGCTATATCTGTATTATAATAAAAAGTAAATTTAAAATAAAGTAAAGTTGATATAATACCATTTGTTTACCTTTCTTGGCTGAAAGGGTCCAGAGCACTCGTCTGCCCGCCCAGAGCGCTACCTGTCGCAGTGCGATGACGACGAGGACGTGATACCAGACCTCGATGACAAGGACTTTGAATGTGAGTAACTTGACTATGTTACATAAGGTTAGATAAAATTACATAATTTTTTTCTTAAACTTAATCTATGCAAATCTTTGAATTGCTTTGGAAATGTGTTAGGGCATTCCGTTCTTGCTTTATGGAAAATCACACTTATAGACTAAGTAGATTGAATAAAACATTCATTTTCTTATATATTGTATAAAACCTAAGATCTCGATACGTTAATTGTTACAAAATGATGATTTTTTTTCACGTGTAAATGTGTCTTGTTTGTGGAGGTAGGGTTATAATTTGTGTGCGCTATCACGAAACTTACTCTGCTGTGAATATGACGCTACAATAGTTGTAATCGAGGCTATTACAGATCTTAAGAATCTATAGAAAGCTCTTTACCACTTAAAAGTTTCAAAAGAAACTTATAACACCTTCCAAACACTCGTACCTTCAAAAGTCCACTTATAGATCTTTCATGTGCTATAAAAGATGTTTATAACTCTGACTTACCTCTGAAGCCCGTACAATAGCGCTACAAGACGTCACTGTAACTGTTGTAGGATTATGATTACTATTGTAGAGCTACTATACCACCTTCCTGTAGAATGACTTTATAATACGATACTGTACAGCCTAAGGATAAATAAGAAGCCCTTAAACAGCTGCTATAACGCAAAATTGCTGTACAAAGTCTGTTTATGCAGCTTCTGTGCTAGTTGGGTAGGTATCTCCAGTAGGTTTAGATGGGTACATAGCAAGGTAGCTAATCAATAACCACGTTAATCTCAAGGCCTAAATGATTGATAATAAAAATAATAATAAAAATATTTATTTCCAAAAAAAATGGGTTTACAAGTAGGGACTTATTATGTATTTTATTCTAATGGTGTTTCCTCATTGGTTTCGTAACAAACCTACTTGTAGTAAACATTACAGGGTCAAAGACAATGACACCTCGCTCTAACTAAGTTTGATAACTTGTGTTTAGATACGAGGGCTCAATCCTCTGGCTTCTTTTCGGTTCACAATCACAAAAATATCTTATATGGTAGAGGTTTAAATAAAGCAGTGAAACATGAAAAAACGTTACTAATTACCTATTAGAATATTATAAGAATATTATCTACTATAAAATAAACCTAAAATCACTAACAAATTATTACAAAGACGAGAAAATTAAAACAAAAAAAGAGGAGTATAATTATGCATAAATTAATATAGCCCAGAATTAAGATTGAATATCCAATAAGTGCTCCACCTGAGAGTAGTCTATGTTTTGTAGAAAGCGTGTAGTAGAACGTTTGCATTCATGTTTAGTTGTCTGATGTAGAGTTACTTCTTTACTTAATTTATTATACAGATATGGTCCTAAGAACTGAGAGTGATGGCGAGCAAATGATGTTTTGCACGGTTTCGTAAGGAAAATTTTATTTTTTCTTCTTTTGCTCGAAACTTGGAAGTCAGGTGATTTTTTATGTTGTTGAAGGATGAGTTGTAGGATGAAAATTTTCCTAACCGAGAGAATATGGATGTCTTTGTACAGTTGGGTTGTAGGGTATCTATATGGTTTGGAAAAAGCCACCTTCAACACCGCCCTCTGTGCTCTCTCTAATGGGAGGAGATGCGTCTTCGCAACATTGATGACCTACATGTATTACGTTAATATTATGTTTTACCTTTTGGATAATGTTATAAGGAAGAGCGAAACCTCCTAGTGCAAGTCTATACTTAAAAGGAGGCTTCCAAATATTATCTGTTACTCTTGAATTGTGTGAAAGAAATAAAAATATTTGTATTTGTATCTCAAGGCGACTTGGGTAGATAAAGATGAACAACTTTTATTCTATTTTACTATAAAAACTATCGCAGTTTGACGAATTCATTAGGAATATTCTCACAACATATAATAGGTTCGTAGTCAACCCGCTTACATTCATAATGAACTTTTATTCTATGACTCTGTCTGGTCGAGGTAATGCATGCAGCCAGCTTCTTGGGGACGTTTTCGACTGGTATTGATAAATGAATAAATAAATAATGCTGGAAAATTCACACAGCATTATCAAGCCCCAAGCTAAGCAGAGCTTGTGTTATGCGTACCTACTAATAACATAATAATAATATACGAGTACATAAATAGAGATTTTTACTATACATAGAAAACGACCAGAATACCCTGAACAAATAATGGCAGATCGTACACACATTTGTCCCGAGGCGGGAATCGAACGTCTCTTTGTTAACTTAAACTTAGTAACTTATGTATCTATGTCATCATCATCATCACCAGCCTATAATAGTCCACTGCTGGACATAGGCCTCCCCTAATGAGCGCCAAAGATGCCACTATCATTTGGGGGTTAATGCCCATAATCCCCACGCTGGGCATGCGGGTTGGGGATCGCAGTTCGGTGTAGTTGTTCTGCAGAAGGCGCTGCTGCCCGCCCCCCGCTGTGTTTCCCTTAGTCGCCTCTTACGACACCCACGGGAAGAGTTGAGGTGGTGAAATTCTATGCCGGCACCACACGGCAATATGTATTGCAATTGTATAATAATAATGTATTATTGAATGAACAATGATTGACAGTGAAACAACTCCGCGGCTGTAACTGGATCGTGGTGAACTGCACGACGCCTGCGAACTACTTCCACGTGATGCGGCGTCAGCTGGCGATGCCGTTTCGGAAGCCGATGATTATGTTCACGCCCAAGATCGGCCTCAAGCATCCCTACTACCGGTCACCGTTCAAAGACTTCTTGCCTGGGACTAGCTTTCAGAGGTGGCTAAAGTCATTTTGGTTTCTAAGCAAACATGATATGATAATAATAGTATATTTTAGTTTACCTGAAATTATTCTAAAACAATAAGTACAACAGTAAGTACACCGAAGACCAAAATAATGACTCATAGTTTACACCGTTTACAGGGCAATACCCGAAGGCGGTCCTGCTAGCAAAAAACCAGAAGGCGTCAAGAAGTTGATTTTCTGTAGCGGTAAGGTATCCATCACGGTCCACGAACTGCGACAGGAGAAAAAGCTGGAAGACAAGATAGCAATGTGCCGCATCGAACAGTATTACCCCTTTCCTTATGATATCATTCTGAGAGAGTTTTGCAAATACGAGAAGGCTAAAGTGGTATTCGTCCAAGAGGAACATAAGAACCAGGGGTTATGGCCCTTTGCTAGAGTAAGACTGGAGAATTTGTTTGGAAAGAAAATTGAGTAAGTTTTTGTGGTTTTACTATTTTTGGTTCATTTTTATTTGGTACACCGTTCTGGAGATATACTTCGAAAAATGGTAGCAAAGTATTATTAACGACTACATAAGTCCCTGACTTTATCTCGACCCCATATGAATTAGTTTAGCAAAACTAGCTAACAGTGGACACTCAATTTCAAATACATGGAGGAGCGTACTAATCCGATACGCTGCTAACTCAGTCCGTCACTCACTGTTTCCTTACCTACTAGGGAAACAGCCTGAGTTTCACCTTACTCTTTAGCTTGACTATAGTAGTCACTATTAAGTTTCATCTAACTCTTTAGCTTGAGTATAGTATTCTCTGAACTTCCAGGGTGGTCTCCAGACCGGTTAGCTCTGCTTCTGCCACCGGAATCAAATGGATCCATAATAAAGAATTAAAAGCCCTAAAGGAGGGTATCTTAAAAGGAGTATAAAGTAAAAAAATCTTCAGATAATTAGTTCATTTAATCGGGTAAAGTCAAAAATAAAAATTGTTGTTTTCTTATTTTCATCTCAAACAAACGTTTTAATAATGTAAGTGTTAGCGCAACGTCAGTAAAATTTTACGCATGAGAATCATTAAATTATTCGTGATATGATATAGTACTTACGCTGAAACATAGTGACTGAATTTCACATGATTTTAAAGGTACTTTTTTTACCAACGGCTCTACCAGCGTTTGTTTACATGTAGGTACATACAAGTCAGCTTAGACAGAGACCGTTTTGTGACTCAATACAAAAATTACCCCAGCTTGTCTTGTATTTTTAAATCATTATTGTTTGTTTTTTGTTGGAGTTCGGTACCCATCTTTTTTAAAATAATGAAATAAAGGGCTTAGCTGGTCAGCATTCGTCGTTCTTGACATCTTATTTTAACATTATTCCTACTTCCATTGTTAAATGTGAATGTTTTAAAAATGTATAATGTTAAGATAATAAATATCTTCATAGGCTGCCCTAGTTAAAAATATTGTTCGTAATCACGTCAACAATGTATCTACCTAAAAAAGGTGTTGTCTGCTACTTATTAAAAATGTCAAAGTACTTAGCTCTTGTTTTATTTACAAGTTATTCCATACATTTACCTCGAATAGTTCGACTATGAGAATACGTTAGTCCCGTAGCCAAATCAGTTAGGCGAAATACTTAAATCATTATTGACTTAACCCCTCAACTGTCAGCCGACAAATTGAAGAGTTACGATATTGAACTTTAACGCCCAATATCATTACCGGTACACGAAAGAATACTCGGCAATTTATTATTGTTAAATTCATATTTCAACAATATATTTTTTGCACCATTTTTATCCCTGTGTATTCCTTTACGACATATACTACAATATACGTAACGGTGTGGAGATTTAGAAACGGTAGCTCTATTAACAGTAGCATTCGATTCGTAACATTTGCTACAATTTTTTGTAGTGTAAGCTTCTCCTATTATGTACAATGACAGATTGGGTCTTCTTTTTATAGCTTTCAGTACATCATTGTGTCTGAATTTTCTGTGTCCTTTGAAGGTACCCTTGTTCATGAAATAAACCCGCTCCGTAGACGACCAGAGTATTCGGCTCTCTGCCAAAGTAGTCGGTTACGATTTTCTCTATAGTTTTCTGATCATTTGTGTACTTGTCAAATTTTAATCTCTGCAATGCTCTTCTGCTGTAGATCTTTTGCTTTTCAAAGAACCACTTCAATTGAAATTCAGTATAATCTGAGACATGAGCACTCTTCGCCGACAGTGCGGTATCTGTTCGTTTATTGAATTCTTCTCTGTCAGTTTTTATTTTCTCTTCGATATCTCCGATGTAACGTTTTCGCTTCTTCTCTCTACTACCCTCTAAAGTATCATGTTTAAATTTCTCCTTTTTCAATATTTTGTAGGTAAATCCACCAGCATCTCTTTGACAGGTAACTATAGGGGTTTTAGCTCCGGGATCGACTGCTATTATACGATTATAAGTTGATTTTCTATCATCCAATTCAAGTTTCTTTTTCTTTGTTGTTGATTTCTTGATAATTCTATTCATCGAAATACAAGCACTCTCACCGTCGGTACAGAAAGAGTATCCGAAATTCGGCTTTACATTAAAATAGCGAGACCAGTACTGTTTCGTATTTTCAGAGAACAGTTGCCAAGTACTGGCCGTTTCTTTTGGAAACAATCTACGCAACAATTCATGCAACCCTCTAGAGTCGTAGCTGATAAATTTTAATCCTTGTTTGTATATCGGAAAGATGGCAAATGATGTTTCATTCGCTTCGAACAGCTCCTCTTGCATCCGTACGAATAGCGGTACGAATTGCCAGCAGTTCTTTTTCATAGATTTTTGAGTTATATTCATTTCTTTCAACCAATCTGTGATTTGAGAGTTGTCGTTGTTGTAGTATTCTGATAGATAATACGCTTTGAATACAGCATCGTGAACTAATTTCTTGTCAAGTTTAAATTTGAACCTCAAATACCTTTTTATCCTAGCGAATGCGTGCACCAGTAGATTGTTTTCGAATATAGTTTCGTACTGCTTAGCCACAGCCATAATACTGAAACTGCGTAATTTACAATTGTACAGTCCGCGTCACATATAAGTACCCCCCTATCTCAATGTATGTGGGTTCAAATCCTCCCGCCAATCGTTGAAGATTGGGATATCTAAACTACCCATTTTTTATGATTTTTTTTCATTTTCTTTAATACCTTGTGACGTTTCTTAAAAAAAATTATGTTTATTTATAAATTTTAATTTTGTTTTATCTTCATTTAGTAATTTAACTCATAATTTCGAGTAGTCTCTTAAATAGTTCCGTGGCTCTGCGGCTGTAACGGACAAATTACTTCTATACTTATACGAGCGACAGGGTTCGAATCTCCTGAACGTAGGTTCTTTTTGTTGTTTTTTTTATCAAACGTTATCTATTCATGTTTCATTATAAGATAATTTGATTAATACCATTCCTTACGAGCTTAATGGCAAGATATTGAAATAAAAAAACAAATTATGATAAAAATATTTTTATTTTATTATACAACAATAGACAATAAATTTTGACTATAATAAGTGAGAATACATATGTAACGAAATAAAAGTTTAAATTAAAAATAATATTTACAAACAGTTAAATCATAAAGTGGATATATTTAAAAATAATTTGTTTACATCGAAAGAACTGACATGTTAACTAGTAACAATTTCGATCTTTCGTTAGTAAATTAACATTGGTTTTAAAAGGGAATGTGGGGCCAAATGTTCATAATATTATTCAATAAAAACCTAATGCTCTAATAACGTATCGGATGACCTTCGTTTAAAATAATTTGTTCTAATCTACTTTTCATATGAGTGACCATATTCCAACTAGCATCCCTACCACGCATTATTTCCCAGGTCCTCAGAACTTCTTTTTGTAAGTTAGACTTGGACCTTACATCACTGGAGTCCCAATTGAGAACCATTTGACCCCACATATTTTCTATTGGATTCAAGTCCGGACTTTTAGAAGGCCATTTAATGACAGTTATGTCAGATTGTGATGATAACCACTCCATTACCATTCTTGAGCGATGCACGGCACAGTTATCGTGGACAAAATAAATTTGTCCCTCCGGATAGGCGACACGGACAGACGGCAACATTATGTCTTGCAATACTTCTAAATATTGCTGTCCAGTCATGCGACCAGAAACTTCCACCAATTCGCCTGGTCCCATTGATGACATCCATCCCCAATAACCTAAAAAAAGAATTATATTACTACAAAAACTAATTTGTGTAGTTTTAATGTTATAATATAATTAAAATTCCTATAATCTTCTGTTTTAAGCTTTGGTTGCCTGGAAGAAATCGCTTTAAGCGATAAGGCCGCCAATTCCGTTAACTTTTAGTTTTATTTTGTTTTAGTCATAAGTTTCGAGAATAAAGAATTATTATCTTATTATCTATCTTATCTTATGATAGGAACGCCAAACTATACGAAAATGTAAACATTTTACCAATTAAATAGCTTACCTAAAGTTATTCTACCACTTGCCCTTACAGGCTGAATGTTTTGTGGCATGTATCGCTCATTTGGTTTCCTCCAGAGTATTTTTCGACCGTCTGAGTCAGATCTAAATGTTTTTTCGTCACTGAAAATAACTATATTGTTCTCCCAATCAAAGTTAAGGTATTCATTGGCAAAACGAATTCTTTCCCTCCGGTGATCTTCTGAGAGCTCAATTTTTTCTAGCTGGCCGATAATTGTGGATATTCCCCTCATGCAAGTGTCGCCTCACAGTTGACAGAGATATGCCGTATTCCTGAGCAGTGATGCGAGTTGATGCAAAAGGTGCAGCTGCATGATGTTTCACAATATCTCGGTGGCGTTGTGAGGTATAAACCGTTGAGATGCGGCCGGGTTGATTAGATTTCACATCACCAGTAGACAGATATCTTTTCACCCATAGCCTTACTGTTCTCACCTAAAAAAAGCATTATATTAAGTAAATGTTTTGTCACGAAGCTGTTCCAACAAAAAATATCTAAATCAGAAATTTACACTTACTGTAATGCCAAGTTGTCGTGCAATCAATTTCTTTCTTGCTGACTCTCTGGTCATAAAGAACAGCAATTTTTGTTCTTAAAAAGTTACTCAAATGATGCATCGTCAAAAACACTAAAAACTCTCGGAGATACGCACAAAGTAAACTAAACGAAATAAGATGTGTGACAATTACTTTGTTCGCTACAAACAATAGCAAATGAAACCCTACCCGCATCCTTAAAATAAATAAAAATAATGGTTAGACACGGGTAGCTGTAGGTCAGATTTGGCATGAATACTAGGATTAAGGCGATCGCTAAATTTGCGCGCATCGATCAACAGATGAACAGCTCAGTTGGTAATGTTGGGAGATTGAGACGAACAGTATGGTGGGCGATGGTTCGATCCTAAGCGACGCGATAATTTTTGCATGTAAAAATTTGTGGCAAGTTTACGAGGGAATTAGAAGTAGCCTAAATATTTTGTAGACAAGGGGGATACTTAATTCTGACGCGCACTGTACAATAATTCATCACTTCCACGCAACCGTTTGTACTCTTCGAATACATGTTTCGGATCTGGTAGTTTGGTGTAGTTTACATTTTTCAATAGATATGTAAACGCTAAAGCATCCAATTTCTTGTATCTCTCTAGGAAATCGGAATCTTTAGCGTAAGTTTTATAGAAATAATTTATTAAATATGACAATTCAACTGTTAAACTGCTAATATCTCGCACATCTCTTCTGATCTCAGCTAACAGTTTAGTTTTCTGTTGATGATCCAATAGAGGACAAATAAATGTATTCAAACCACATTTAACAGTATAAACTTGCACCTCTTGATCCGTAGCCAGTTCCGATTCTCGTATTCTACGTTTCCTATTAATACACTTGGAACTGCTAGTACGTTGATGGTCATCTTTGCCGCAGGATGCGCACGGCATTTCTATAATTAAATGAGACTGTGGTAGAGGGTATAATTTATATTTTAAAAGGAATTAAAACAAATGGATCACTTGTGGTCTTTGACAAGATTGACAGTAGGTTAGAGGGTCCAATCATTTCATTTAAAAAAAAAATACAATAAGGTTGTTTTTACAATAAAGCAGGTGGTTAATTGTGGCACCGTTGACAGTTGAGGGATTAAAATAAAGAAGAGGTTTTTATGGTCTGACGAGTATTCCGCTGAACACCCAAAGTATTCCCCAAGTGGGGTAGGTATTCCCCTATAATTTCATTCTATGAACACACAACAGCACATCAGGTTATACATCCTTACTACGTTCGTAATATAATGAACGTTTTTGCAGTGCAACTGTTTTGGTGTGTACACGCAAATACTAATAATAATGCTGAACAATTCACACAGCATTATCTAGTCTAGCCCCAAGCTAAGCAGAGCTTGTGTTATATATACAGGGTGGAATTTTGTAATGCCACCTGGAGGGAAAGTACTCTTACTACTGTAGTTAGAAAATTGTACTCAAAGAAAACATTCCTTTAATTTTGAAAAGAAAGAAAACTGCATTCAAAGATTTTTGAAAATTCGCTTGCCACACCCGGGAATCGAACCGACTAAAATCTGTAAAAATTACACCATGTACTTTTATTGCATAGATCGTTAGGATCAATAATAAGGATGAAATCTTATAACAAACTTAATAAATTAAATGAAAGGAAAACCATGAAATCTTAAATTATTTTAATTATTTACAATAAAAAGTCAACTAATTACTTAGTTGCTCGAAATGGGCTCTTCTTGGATACACAAATTTATTCTTCTAACGAATTCATTTCTAGTAACTTTTAATAACGTGTTGTGGTGAATATTATAAATCGTATTCTGAACTTCAACTCTCAACTCGTTTACATTCGCATAAGATTTCATGTAAATTAGATTTTTTTCATATCCCCACAAAAAAAAATCTAAAGGGGTGAGATCTGGTGATCTCAGTTAGTGCAGTTATGTTGCATCTAAAAAAGGAGTCTGCATTAGGTACAAACACGTGCAAATTTCAATCGTCTTTTCTAAATATTAATTCGTCATTTTTAATGGATAAATGACGTCAATGATAATTATTAATTACTGGCACAAGTAAACAGATGGATCTTTAAGTTAAAGTGCTTAACTTGACCCATTCAATTTATGTATAATTTAAGATTTCATGGTTTTCCTTTCATTTAATTTATTAAGTTTGTTAGAGAGATTTCATCCTTATTATTGGCCCTAACGATCTATGCAATAAAAGTACATGGTGTAATTTTTACAGATTTTAGTCGGTTCGATTCCCGGGTGTGGCAAGCGAATTTTCGAAAATCTTTGAATGCAGTTTTCTTTCTTTTCAAAATTAAAGGAATGTTTTCTTTGAGTACAATTTTCTAACTACAGTATTAAGAGTACTTTCCCTCTAGGTGGCATTACAAAATTCCACCCTGTATATATATATATATATATATATATATATAGATATCCCCACGGGCACTTAGTTGATCAAACGTGCCATATAGGTAGTAATTATTTGATCCGTTTTCACTTGTTGATCCGGGTAGTATTTGTTGATCCATTGCCACTTCACCGTTAATACGTGGCTCCAAACGGAGCCAACAGTGTCACCGTCAGTAATAATAATAATAACGTGGTTTTTATACAATTCCACCTTTTTGGCATTTTAGCACAAGTTGATCCGATTCAAATGGGCCAATCAGAGCCCGCCGAGCTCTGTCATTGGTTACTTGCAGTCTTGGCCTTTCGTTTTACATAAATCTAACATTTTAATTATTAATACTTTACTTGTCTGCTGATGTTATAATACATCTCAGCAGATTTGTTTGTAACAGTAGGTATGTTTGATAGATTGCAAGCTGAACAATGAAAGGACGTAACCAAGTTCTGATATTTCAAAATAAATTCAAAAGTCAAATCAGTTCAAAGAAAATTTCAATGAGTGTTTAAAAACGTACCAACAACTTTTTTATGCTTAAATTCATTATTAAAAAAATAATTATTATTACAAATAATTATTAATAATATAAAAAGGATTTTTTTTTGGTAACTATTAAACTAATGATTAGTAATTAACAAGTATTTATCGCGTTTTTTTTTTCGTTACGTCACCTTGTGACCACGTCAGAGTGCAAAACCGTGAAACGCCGAGAAAAAAAACGCGATAAATACCCGTTAATTACTAATCATTATGTGTTCAGATCGCGTAAGTTCAAAAACATTCAATATTAAATTACGTATGGTTGGTGGTATTTTCTGCTCTTGCTTTTTCTATCCGTTAATTTTTTAATAAATAATATAGTAAAAAAATTCAAGAAGAAGGAGTTTTTTGGTAAATTTTAAACTACGTTTAGTTGGTGGTATATTATGTTGTTGGTTTTTCTATCTATTAAATCTTTTTTAATAAATCTTGTTAAGGCTCCGAGCACGGATGAATTTTGATTTGTAATTTGAGCATAAATTTTCACCGTAATCTGCTATTATTTGTTTTAGAATATTGTTTATCTAGGTTCATAGAACAATTTTATTTTTCAAAACAGTTAATTGTGTTGAAAAAAATGTTTTCAATAAACACTGAATTGAAATTAAAACAAATCGGATTTAAAAAAAAAACATGTTTTCTTATTATTTGTGAATTAGACAATTATTTTTAAAAAAGCTAGAGAAAATCAGTGCCCGGAGCCTTAATGTGTAAACGCGATAAATACCCGTTAATTACTAATCATTATGTGTTCAGAACGCGTAAGTTTAAAAACATTCAAAATTAAATTACGTTTGGTTGGTGGTTTTTTCTGCTCTTGGTTTTTCTATCTGTAATTTTTTTAATAAATAATGTAGTAAAAATTAAAAAAAGGAGTTTTTTTGGTAAAATTTAAATACTGTTATTTGGTGGTATTTTATGCTGTTGGTTTTTCTATCTATTAAATCTTTTTTAATAAATCTTGTTAAGGCTCCGAGCACGGATGAATTTTGATTTGTAGTTTGAGCATATTTTCGTTGCGATCTGCTATTATTTGTTTTAGAATATTGTTTATCTAGGTTCATAGAACAATTTTCTTTTTCAAAACATTTAATAGTTTTGAAAAAAATTGTTTTCATTAACCACTGAATTGAAATTAAACCAAATCGGATTTTTTCAAAGAAAACATGTTTTCTTATTATTTGTGAGTTAGACAATAATTTTTAAAAAAGCTAGAGAAAATCAGTGCCCGGAGCCTTAATGTAAGTATTTATTTGCATCCATGGTCTTCTATGAAGAACTGGTTACTTTCGCGTTCGGTGCCCCGTCCCCCGCCCCCTTCACATTGTAAAGGATGCAGCAATGTATGAAGCACTGCTTATATTAATATACGGAGCCAACAAATACTGAATTGTATTCGAAACATTTACCTACGTTACTTAATATACAGTTTTGTTTCGTCGGATCAAATAAAGCTCTAATTTTGTTAGTATAAATGGATCAGATCAACATACGACTTTAGATTTGGTATATAAAATGGATGATTAAGCGTTTCAGAATTTTGGCCGTTACAAGAGTCGATTAAGTTCAAGATCGTAACGATAAAAATGTCAAGTAGATCACTTTTTCGATGAATACGTTTGGCAACGTCGCGCTCAAAATTGCGCCGTTGCCACTCCGGGCAAGATCTATGCAATAGGAGTCGAGTAATAATGGGGAAAAGGTGGACTCAGTAATGCACGGGAGTCGGGCTGGATCAACATAGTGCCCAAGTTGGTATTTATATATATATAATATAACTATAATATAATAATATATAATCTATATATATAATAATTATACATATATATATAATATTATATTATACATCATCATAATATTTACCTACCATTGTATTATTATTAGGCGAATTATTGACTTAAAATAAAGAAGAGGTTTTTATGGTCTGAAAAGTATTCCGCTGAACACCCAAAGTACCTATTCCCCAAGTGGGGTAGGTATTCCCCTATAATTTAATTCTATGAACACACAACAGCACATCAGGTTACGGGTACTAGATAACTGATTTATTTAATACTAGCGGTCCGCCCCGGCTTCGCACGGGTATTAAACAAAAATTTCAGAAATTATACACACCAAAACGATGGGTTTCACAGTTTTCATACGGATCTTTACTTTTTTAACAGCATTGGGGTTTTTGACATTGACTCGACATTCCAAAACTGACACTGGCCGTAGAGAAAAAGCAAGCACCGTGCGCTATACAACCTCTTTTTCTATTCTGACGCGCCATAATAGAAAAAGAGGTTGAATATATAGCCCACGGTTCAAATATTGAATTTTTCATGCGGATCCCTAACTTTTTTGAAAATATTATATAGCCTATGTTCATCACGGAAAATTAAGGATTCTATTGGTGAAAGAATTTTTTAACACGGTCCAGTAGTTTCGGAGCCTATTCAATTCAAACAAACAAACAAACAAACAAACATACAAACAAACAAACAATCATCAAACAATCAAATCTTTCCTCTTTATAATATTAGTATAGACAATACTCTACCTCTACATAGATAGATATTTATATTTTTATTTTTATTTATATTTTTATTTTTTTATACATACATAGATAACATCCATAACGCCCTGAACAAATATCTGCAGATCATACACACATTTGTCCCGAGGCGGGAATCGAGCTCGCAACCTCATAGGATGTGATAAATACACGGTATCTGTATTGCCTCTATATGTGCCAAAGAATTATTCTGTCAGTTTGATTATGAATAAAATTAATAAATTAAAATAAATTGTATTACGCGGAACTTAGTTTTACTAGCAATCTAATAGTAATTGTCTCAATTTGAGACAGAATTTGAAAATAATGGCTATGCATGAATAAGTAGGTAGGTACGGACGGAGTCTCACAACAAAATAAAATGAAGCACTCGATAATCTGAAAGTATGTCTATCAATCAAAAAGTATGACTGGCATCGCCATTACGGCTATAGACACCAACTGATAAACACCATTGTAAACAAACCGAATTAAAATCTTATTACAATAATGAAAAATGCCGTCTTGTGTGGTCAGTCAGATGTTGCCAAAATCACATGAGGTCTGTCCATAAAAAACACGGGATCACATTTCATAGGTAAATTTCTTATTTCACCAACTTATTTCTTCGATTTGACGCAAAATTATTATCAACCAAAAAAATCAAAATTTACGCACAAAATCTAGCCAGTGCTGCCAATGTGTTATTATGTAAATTTTCCGGTAATGGTGGGATAAAATTTTATAACTCATATTTTATTGACCTTAAATTTTATGAATCAGGTAAATAGCATTTCTTTATCATTCTGGTTATCTTTAATAATATGCACCTATTATCTCAATCATCAATTAAATTTTATGTTAAAATTAATTATGACATTGAATTTATGTTTTTAATATTAATATCTACAATATAATAGCTTTAGATATACGAATTCTGTAATATTTTTCTGTGTTTGTTTGAGTCAAAATAGCTGAACCCATTTTGATAATACTTTTACTGACGCTGATGCTACGCAGATGTTATATCGGGATTAAAGATATAGCCTTGAGGGACAGGATAATTATTAGAAAACATTTTTATCAGATTTCTGACCTTTTAAATTGGATTCGCATATTCAGAGAATCTCACCATGTAATTAATTGGATTCTCACTAAATCTAGTGTAGTATGCAGTGTGCATTAACATTTTCGTCGTCTTCATCTTCGTCGTTTCGTCGTTCGTGTCGTGTAGGTATAATAATTCGGACATTATAATGTATAGATAAATTTTTATTTGTATTATGTATCAATAAACAATGAATATGAGAATTGTGTATATTTTTTCATTATTAGGAACGTTTAATTGATCTTCCCAGTAACACTCATAGGATATGGCTGCAAATTGCCTCATTTAAATAATTATAATTAATATTTAATTTATTTAAACATATTAGTCAGCCAGTTAATAGGCACTTTATTCACACTAAAATTAGACAGAGAACGGAGAGTTTGAATGTGTTTTTTTTTTTTTTTGTTACTTTTTCACACATACTCGAAGGGCTGAACAGATTTTGTTGAAATTTCTTGGATTAGCAAATAGGGGTAGGTACTATTTGATCCCGGAAAAGTACAGTTTTCTGTTTTTGTGGGATAATCAAATTCACTGCAGCACCATGGAGCACTGCGCGCTGGCGTAAATTCTAAATTATAAAAAGTAGGTCAAATAAAGACGATTACCTGTAATAAGTGGCTAAATCAGTGTGTTTGATTTTTTCAAACAATTTACACTTTCATTTGTAAATACGAAGAGGATTTTCAAAAATTATGGGTAATTTTTTCTTCTGTTGGCATCTCTGACACTGACACTCAATGTCATTCCGCCATTGATAAGATTCAAGTTTAATTTGATAGGATTTAGTCCGTACTTTTCATAAGTTCATGGGCTGATGGTACAGAAAAAAAAGGGGGAACGTGGCCACTCGATCTTCATTTGTTTTCTCGTGTTGTAGAGTTTTGTTTGTATTACAATGAGTTCATCTGATTTAGATATGGATTTAACGCTTGATTTCATATGAGAAGAGGATAAAGCAATCCCTAGTGGAAAACCTTTAAAACCTCACCTAACTTGTTATACTTACTCTAATCCTGCGATTCCAATCTAACCAGTCATATTTTATCACCCAAATAATCTGAAAAAAATATTTAGTGTTACCTACCTAAACTCCCTTTATTTTTGTTTTCTCGCGGAACCTTTATTCGCACTATAACATGGTGTAGCATCAGCGTCAGTTTTTTAAAAATGGAAAGATTTCTTATTTTTTGTTTTTGTAAAAAGTTGTTGTTAATTTACATTACAAACAGAAATACAATATTATTTACTACGGGTAAAATTGAATTTATGATAGGTAACTATTACGAGCATTCAAAGATTTTTATTATCCTACCACACTTAAATTTACATGATTTGGCAACACTGGCGAGATTTTGTGATATTGATTTTTTCGTTGATTTGAATATTACGTGAAATATATCGGAGAAGTAAGTTTATGAATAAGAAAATTATCCTTGAAATGTAATCCCGCCCGTGTTTTATGTTGACAAAACCACTGTGATTTCGACAACATTTTGACCACACAAGAAGGCTTTCTCAGAGGATTTTGTCCATTGACTAGTTCATGTAGGATTGACAGACCAGAGAGCTTCGTCTAATTTTACTGAGATTCTGTGCTTAAATCAGTGCTGCCAACTTCGTTGCGCTGTTTTCTCGTGAAAATGTAGTGTTTTTTGATTAGAATGAGTATTAAAATAATGTTTTTGGTTTATTTATTTTAGCGATCATTTCACTGTTATTTATTTTTTTAACTTAAATTAAAAGACGAACTAAGTGCTTATTTTCCCAAAAATGTTGATGAATCTAGCGATTTTTGCCAAGTTTTAGTGTGCAACGTTGTTTATTGTTGGCAGCACTAGATAGATGTGAAAAAGTAACAAGTGGTTACAATCTCTTTGAATTCAAGAAATTCTCTTTACGGTCGTCGAAGTCTTTGTGATTCCCTACCCACATAGCGATGGAGAGCAAAACCTGTGTTCTTTGCCTTCAAAACTGTCAAGAACAGAATCAGAAAAGTAAGTAAATTTATCATACAAGGTAAAAACTACCTACGCGTTCTCTGTTACAAACCAAGTACTTAATCTAAAAAAGCTACCTGCACCAATTTTAGGTTCCCCAGCTACCCATTACCGGCTTGTAGGTAGGTACTTGCTAGATTTGAGAACCGCGGTACCTATTTTATATTTAGGATATTTTTATGCAACCAACTTTCTTAATCAGCAGAGCTTTCATATTAGCATAATGTCATGGCTGCTACGTCTTAGACAAACGCATCTACCTTCATGTAAAAACATCTGAATTTATTCGCAGATGGATCAACAGGATTCACAGGGGATGTCCTTCTCAAACTCCCATGTGGCCATTCAACATGCGAGAAATGCATTAGAAGTTATATAAAGCTCCGGGAACCAGTTCCATGCAAAATATGCTTCGGAAAGACGGAATTAAAGGCAGGAGATATACTTATGATTGGTCAAGATAAAGACTACCTGTATGAAATATTTCCTGTACTGGGAGGGCAAATACTGCAACCGATGGTATGTTAATTGTTCAGATTTGGTTTAGGCAGAATTAAAAATTAACTTCAGATATTATTAAACCTCAGATTATTTTATTTCTTGAGAAGTGTTTCAAAATATATATTGACTAGCTTTTGCCCGCTGCTTTGCTTGCAATGGATAGGGGATGCCTACCTCATAGTAGCTTTATGCATGCAAAGTCTCAGCCCGATCGGTTTAATATTGACAAAGTTTCTTACAAACTTTCATCCCCTATTTTATCCCCCTGGGGGTAAAATAAATCAAAATCCTTTCTTAGCGGATGCCTATGTCATAATATCTACCTGCATGCCAAATTTCAACCCGATCCGTCCAGTGGTTTGGGCTGTGCATCAAGTACATATCCAGTAGAGGCGCCATACAAAAACCGCGCATCTCTGTAACCCGTCTGTGGTTTAGCACTTACTTATTTAGAGAAGGAACTTGCTGGTTCAGGCTATCGATATCGATACTTCAGGTCAAGCATGACATCACACAATACCGATTAAGATGTAATGTTTTAGCTTGTGATATTTGAACGATTGAGTAGGTTTATTGCTAGCTATTTGTAAACTTATAAATTAGGTACTTTTTTGAAATACTTTTTTGTATCTAGGTTTTTTAATTGTTGTGTGTAGAAGGGTCCCATAAGAGTTTTATTGTACTTTGAGGAACTGTTATTACATCGGATTAAATTTTTTCGAAGATTTCCTACACAACATTATATCGAAAGATATTTGGCAAAGCCTACAAGATGATAAAACTTATATAATACTATTGTACTCATTATTATTATTAGTGAAATATTAATTAAATGAAACAAAGTAGCATTATTAAATTTTAAAACATAAACAAATGAGCATTATTTTATTAAAAATCATTAATCGTAAATATGAAACTCGCCAAACCATCGATATAAGAATCAGTTTTACCCCATCCCTTTTTATCAAATGACATTGCTTCGGCCAATGACAACAGTTGACACTTTTTATTATTCTGTGTACTTTTTGGCTGAATATTTTCTTAACAATCATTATCTGACATTTCAACTCTACTGGATACGTACTCGATGGGGCTGTACATTGATAGATCACTATGTCAGTCAGTCAGTCACCTTTGAGTTATATATATTTAGATGTTTTTGATATCAGATCTTGATTTTGATATCAGAGACCACCACCCAAGCGACTTCGTCAGAGAGGTCAGACCTGAACAAGCGAATTGCGAAGATGGTACGATGCGACCTTCGGAGCTCTAATACACGCCTCATTGAAGAGGCGATAGAGCGAAACCGAGGGTCCAAAGTATTCACTCAGCAGCTTGGAAGGAGCCACCTGACGAAGCTTTCAACGCACGACGGAAGGACCGTATTGTCGAAGCCGGAGATATCGGCCGAGATAGAGGACTTTTATGGCCGTTTATACGCTGCACATGCTCCCCGTTCCCAACGAGACGACCACGATTCTAGAGCCACCTTGATACGCCACTATACCGACGAACTGCCAGACATCAGTCAAGACGAGATCGTGTTAGCTCTGAGGCAGCTTAAAAATGGAAAAGCCCCCGGTGAGGACGGAATAACATCAGAGCTTTTGAAAGCTGGAGGATACCCTGTTATACAGGAGTTACAGAGCCTCTTCAACGCCGTCCTTCACAGTGGGAGAACTCCAAAGGCGTGGAGTGGGAGTTTGGTGGTGCTCTTTTTTAAGAAGGGAGATAAAACCCTTCTTAAAAATTATAGACCCATCTCGCTCCTAAGTCACGTCTATAAGCTTTTCTCACGAGTTATATCGAACCGTCTCGCCAGGAGACTCGACGAGTTTCAGCCACCGGAGCAGGCTGGGTTTCGCGGAGGATATGGTACCATAGACCACATTCACACAGTGAGGCAGATTATACAGAAGTCCGAAGAGTATAATCAGCCCCTGTGTCTGGCTTTTGTGGACTATGAGAAGGCTTTTGACTCCGTTGAAACCTGGGCTGTTCTACAATCCTTACAGCGATGCCAAGTAGACTATCGTTATATCGAGGTGCTGAGATGTCTCTACGAAGCCGCTACGATGAGTGTCCGAGTACAGGACCAGCAGACTAAACCAATCCAACTGCGCAGAGGAGTGAGGCAGGGGGATGTCATATCCCCGAAACTGTTCACGAGCGCGTTGGAAGATATGTTTAAGACGCTGGACTGGAAAGACAAGGGCATCAACATAAACGGCGACTACATCTCACACCTGCGATTCGCTGATGACATAGTCTTAATGGCGGAGTCGCTAGAGGAGCTGAACCGGATGCTGGACAGTCTAGCTTCAGCCTCCCGATGTATCGGTCTTGGCATGAATTTGGATAAAACCAAAGTCATGATCAATGCCCACATTGATCCAAGACCGGTGATCGTACATGGCCACCTTCTCGAAATTGTTTCTGAGTACACTTACCTCGGGCAGATTTTGCAGTTGGGTAAAAACAATTTCGAGAAGGAAGCCAAGAGGAGGATCCAGCTAGGCTGGGCAGCATTCGGAAAACTACGACGAGTCTTCTCGTCATCCATACCGCAATGTTTGAAAACGAAAGTTTTTAATCAGTGCGTCCTACCAGTCATGACCTACGGAGCTGAGACGTGGACACTCACGATAGGGTTGGTCCACCAGTTCAAAGTCGCTCAGCGCGCTATGGAAAGAGCTATGCTCGGAGTTTCTCTGAAGGATAGGATTCGTAACGAATTCATCCGACAGAGAACTAAGGTCATCGACATAGCTCAGAGAATTAGCAAACTGAAGTGGCAGTGGGCCGGCCATATTTCGCGAAGAACCGATAACCGCTGGGGTAAACGTGTTCTTGAGTGGAGACCGCGACTCGGTAAACGTAGTGTAGGACGCCCTCCGGCCAGGTGGGATGACGATCTGCGAAAGACTGCTGGCAGATGCTGGATGCGACAAGCCGAAGACAGGGCGCTATGGCGCTCATTAGGGGAGGCCTATGTCCAACAGTGGACTAACATAGGCTGATGATGATGATGATGATGATATCAGATAACTCCAAATAAGCACCTTTCCAGGGGCTTCATTCTCTAACCAATTGTTTCATTATGACAATGTTTGATAGCTAACTATGCACATCAAAATTCTTAGATTAAAGAAAACTATACCTACTGCCTGTGGTAGAAATTGCACGGAGAGACAGTTAGAATGGTTTCAAACCTTAGACTAAGGTTGAGGTTCAGATATTCCTGTTTCCACATTCGGACTCAATATAAAGGTCCCTAATATAATGCATAATTGTGTGCCCAGCCAGCCTAACTCCAATCAGAAGCTCAGAATTATCCTCACGCCTTCACAGGCTTCGTGGAGTGACAGCAAGTTGAAGATTTCTGTTGTGCTATTACACCCTCGCTCCAGAACTATGTGGGCAACTGATTCGTTGTCACTCTGATGATGAATAAGTGTTTGTTCAGTGGGCATTGTACTGATAGTGTTCAGACCATGATACGTAGGTCCAGTGCATTAAGGTTAAGTAGCTGGTGCTTAGTTACGTTGATGGGAGTGCCGCTCTGGTTTACTACTGTCTGGTAGGCATGTCCATCGTGTTTTATTCATCTCTCTTAGTTTTAAGCCTAATCCAAGTCTCATGTTCATTGGTGGTGTTTAAAAAGAAACCATGAAACTGCTAACAAAAATAAAATCTTGGGAAGAGGAATCTGTACTAAATGAGATCAAATTCTTTGATCTCTTGAAAAATTCTAAGAGGGAGACTTCAGTAACTGGTAAAGGAACAACTCACAGAGGTCTGTGATCCTATGGACAAAAAATTCAAGTCAAATGTGCCCCTAAAATCATGTATTTTCACTTGTTCACCTCTTGTTTTTTTTTTCAGAACACTCAAATGGAAGTACAAGCTCATGAGTAAGTATACTCAGAACTAACTGCTTGAAATTCTAAACAAGATCCGTCTAGTGCGACTCTAATTCGAACTCGAACAGATATCTCTAGAAATACATACATGCTAGTTATTAGTTACTTAGGTGATTAGGAAGTGTGTAGGTAGAAGACAATTTTCATAAATTGTTTGAAATGAACTGTTTTTTTTTTCTTAATTTTCTTTTTATTTGACTTTTTTATTAATTCCACATCATGAAATAGACCCCTCCCCCGATCTTATGAAATATGTAATTTCTCAGGATGACAGATGCTGACCTAGCTGCCGCGACTTCCGTTGTAAAGCTGTGTGGACCTGAGGATCTCGGCGAAGTGGACACACCACCGTCACCTGAACCCATCACTCCACAGCTGCCGACAGGTGTAGTACCTTTTATACAAAAATATTAATAGATCATATCAAAGAAATTAGATAGATAGATACATAGAAAATGCTTTATTACACAAAGAAATAAAACATTACAAACAGACACGCCTAAAGTAAAGGAATTATAAAGGGCGGCCTTATCGCTATGAGCGATCTCTTCCAGGCAACCTTGGGTTGAAGTGGACATGAAGGAACTTTATGGACGTTGGCACTTAGGTAAAACCCAATAATATTATACGACTACTTACAATAAATACTAGTAAAACAACAGTTTAGTTATATAGTAGATATTTTATGGTTAGTACCATAAAATATCTACTATATAACTAAATTAATTCCTGAACAGTGCAATTTTTAACCAAATTCAAACAGACGCTGTACGTGTGTTCTGCGTAAACTCCCGTCATTTATGGACCGATTCGGGTGATTATTTTTTTAAATGATGTTAGTAAGTATTGTGTTAGTGAGAGTTTGAGAGCAACGGCTCTCAAACTGTTTTAGCGACGGAACCCTTTTTGAAATCGAAATAATCAAATATTTCGACTAGAGCCCTAAAATAAATTCGTTGCCTGAATGAATGGAAATATATATGTACATTCTTCGTTAATAATCAATTATATGCTACTTTATACATTTATATCTAACTAAGGTCGTGTGAGTTATGCGGTATAAAAGATAAATTGTATTTTATTTCTTAATCGGCTTCAAAAAATTTACAGTTAAATTCGGCTGGATGATTGAGACGCTTCTATGGCTGTGTTTTAAATTTTTCTTTAGTTTAACTGTAAATGGTGTCTTGTTTGAAAAATTTAAGATTAGGTATTGTTTCTTACATTATGAGGATACACAAAATGAGTAATTATTGGCCAAAATTTTTATAGCTAAGAACCTTTCAAATTATATACCACAATCATTGTAGAAACGTCATAAAAAATTGTATTGATCAAATCGCTGAGGAGCGATTCCAGTACGAGGGGGTACTTACTACCACAGTATACATATATATACTGTGTTACTACTTTCATGGCCATAAACAACGGTGTGCTACAAACATAAAAAAGCATTTGAAAACTCAGTAACTGTATAAAAATCTTGTGAAAACGACACGTAGGCAAGTGTCGCATAACAAACATTAACATTAGACTAACCTATAACTCGTCATAGGAAAAACTAATTTAAATTTTTTGTCTATATTTGACAGCTGTTCCGTCTATGTCGACAAAGTTACTGAACAACAGAGCCGCGGATGTAATACATTTTTTTACGTAATACGTAAAAAAAAATTGAGCATATTGCAATTTTTTAAAGGTATACGCAGTCCGGTTCCATAGTAGCCAAATGATTTAGGTCATTTGTATCATAAGTAGCACTGGACATCTTTAGTAGAAAAAGTGTGTTATTTAGATTTTTAGTTAGTTTAGCAGCTTTGATATTTTAGAAGTCATATCTTACATATCATACGTTGCAGTATAAAATGTCATAGGGCATAGCATTTTAGAATCCTTTTAAATTTAAAATAATTTAACATACTTAACTTCTGAGCTTATTATTACTGACATTTTTGTAACACCAGAGTTTCTCAAACTTAGAGTACGGGCATTATGGATGCTAATGATTTCATCTTTGATGATGTCCAGTGATCGGAATTGGGTGAGCTAAAATACCTAAAGTTCAAAGAACAGAGGCAAAAAAAAAATGGAGACTTCCTTACTACAATAATTTTATTGGACCCAATTGGGACGAAATTGAATAATTGTCGCAGTTAGTAAGTATATTTAATATTAACGTTTATAAAATATGACGAACTAATTCAAATCATTTTTAACCATCCAACCCAACCATCTTTTTAACCAACTGCAAAAAGTTTCATATTTTCTAGATGCATCGATACAAAGAAAACTCCATTCCTGATGGCGATGAAACATTTAGTTATTCAGATTAGCTATTCAGACTGACTAATTTCTACATCAACTGAAATAATATTCTTCTGTGTCTATAACATTTGGTTACTTTCATAATTTTTACGTTGATATCCAATATGGAATGAATAAATGGTGTGAAAACTATAATTTTTTTTTAACCTTTACCTACTTTGTTAGTCACACTAATATTATAAATGTGAAAGTTTGGATTGATGATTGTTACTTCTGGGACGAAAAAATAAACGGACGAAAAAATATTTAGTCCTAAGGCGTCTCCATTTGGTCTCTGTTATTTTTCGAAGTTTAGGTATTTTAGCTCACCCAATTCCGATCACTGATGATGTCTGGAAAATAACTGGCTGCTGGCCGACATCAAAATATTTGAAAGCTTTTGTATGACCTTGGTTCTTATTTATTTTTTATTATTTACGATGCTATAAATGTGAACGGTGTTCCTATTAATTATATAGTTTTTCTCTGATATAACAAAAGCTCACTTTTTTGTTGTTTTTTGTTTGTGTCTGATCGACCTAAGCTAATTTAAATATAGTTCAAAATCATAAAATCTAAAGGACGTTACAAAAATAAAAAAAATCGTATGTACCTAATTATATTGTATATTTTAGATTCCTTGTTTACTTCATTATTTTCTTAAGGTAAATTAAAGAAGCGTACATCCAAGTGACCTTTGCATTGTTGGGTTGAGTTAGTTTTCGAATTGGAGCAAAACTCGTCCCTAACCTTTTTATCATCTAGATAATCTGATATTTTAGCATAAGCCTTTTAGCAAAAAAATCACATTTGTTTGAATTTAGAGTTATGTTACACTGTATGTAACACTTAGAGTTATGTTGTAGAAGCATACATTGACCTTTAAAATATCGGTAAGTTAATTCCTACTTCTTATTTAATTCGTTCCTAAAGTACTTCTAAAGTTCCTAAAATCGGCGTACAGATTCATAATTTACTTGTTTTGTTTACATTGCAGGTTCTCAGCAACTAGTGCATGTTTCGCACATCATTAATCCAAACAGCTTTTTTGTTCACCGAGCGTGTGATAGCAAATTGTTCCATGAAATCCTGACAGAATACCAGGACTCTGCTGCCGCGCCGAAACCAAACCCATCCACAATAGCTGAAGGTAATTTGCTATTTGTATAGTTAACTAATTTACAATATCACACTAACCGTGGCTTATCTGTGGACATTGTTTGGATTGGAAGAATACCACCTTTCTCGAAGTCACAATGAATAACTAGATATCCAGGATGGCATTCTAACAAGTCAAACCTGCTGATCGTAGCTGATTCATCAGTATAAGTTGAACGCAATACCTGTGATTAATTATAAGTGTTTTAATTGCGTAAGCCTAAAAAACGATTGCTCGCTTCGCTGGCCAAGCCGCCGTGGAAGGCGCGGCTCGCTTCGCCAGTTATTTGAAACCTATAACTTATAACTGTTCTCGGGCACCTAGCACTAGGCCTACTCATGTTATTGGGTTCAAAGCAGTCATAGGCATTTAAAAAATTTAAAGAGACGCATAAATATGTAAGTTATAACTTGTATTTAAAAATAATGATAAACACGAGCTTGAAGCTTTTATTAAGGTTACAGCAAAACTTATTTTTATGTTGAGTAATATAAATATGATTTTATTTATTTCCTATTCACAGGGAGCATTTATCTAGCTTTTAGCAAGATAAAACGCATGTGGCTGCGTTGCCGCGCCATTATTGTTGAAGAGGAAACCGCTTACATCATGGCATACTTTATAGACGTGGGAATCACCGAAATGGTAACTTTTGACGAGTAAGTTTCTAATTCTCAATTTCTAGAAAATTTACCGCTTCCCCATTATCTCCGTAGGTCACAGAGCGATCTGAAATGCCTGCTATTTTCAGGAATTCTTTAATTAGCCAAGCGTTACCTACCTATTATGGTACATATTTTTATAATTGGCAAACATTGGAAACTGTCGGCGGGTTACAAGCACATGGACGATCTCTGTGGCGCAGTGGGCGAAGGTCCGCCTGCGACGCAGAAGGTTGCGGGTTCGATTCCCGCCTCGGGACAAATATTTTTACGATCTGCAGATATGTGTTCAGGGTGTTCTGGTCGTTTTCTATGTATAATAAAATAATAATATTGTATTATGTATATCAGTCATCTAGTACCCATAATACAAGCCCTGCTTAGCTTGGGGCTAGATGATGTTGTGTGGATTGTCCGGCATTATTTATTTATATCTTGTCTTATTACAGTGTACGCCTGCTGTCTCGTAGCAAATGGAACAAACCGCCGCCGCTTGCCTTACACTGCTCTCTGGCCAACTGTGATCCGATTCACGGCGAATGGGCGATTGCTGACCGTGTTCTTTTTGAGAAAATTCTCGATAGGTAAGCATTATCTATTTATTCATTTGGAATATTTAATAGTTAATAATAATATTAAAAAGTAAAAAATTGCTTGATAGATGTCCATATCGTTACTATCAATCTAAATATTTATAGTGTATTTTTCATAAACACCGGGTTTGATTTCCGAGCTAAGCATATTTTTTTGAAATGTATAAATACAGTTATTCTTGTTACTAAAATTGATAACAGGGTTCCTCAGACTTTCCCATACTGACCGTTCTAAATGTGCCACCAAGTATATACAACTCTGCCAGTGTCATTTTTGAATTGTGCTAACAATTCGTCACTGGGGAGCGGGAGGCAAGGAAATGTCAAAAAATTCAGTGCGGGTCAATGTCAAAAGCCATCAGCAGCTAAATAAGTTAGGGATCCGTATGAAATCTTCAATAATGTAACCCAACGTGTATAATTTTTGATTTTTAAATAACCGGATAAAGCCGGTGGGAGGACTGCTAGTATTATTATTTATTATCTATACTAATATTATAAAGAGGAAAGATTTGATTGTTTGTATGTTTGTTTGAATTGAATAGGCTCCGAAACTACTGGACCGAGTTAAAAAATTCTTTCACCATTAGAATCCTTAATTTTCCGTGATGAACATAGGCTATATAATATTTTCAAAAAAGTTAGGGATCCGCATGAAAAATTCAATAATTGAACCGTGGGTATATTCAACCTCTTTTTCTATGATGGCGCGTCAGAATAGAAAAAGAGGTTGTATAGCGCACGGTGCTTGCTTTTTCTCTACGGCCAGTGTCAGTTTTGGAATGTCGAGTCAATGTCAAAAACCCCAATGCTGTTAAAAAAAGTAAAGATCCGTATGAAAACTGTGAAACCCATCGTTTTAGTGTGTATAATTTCTAAAATTTTTGTTTAATACCCGTGCGAAGCCGGGGCGGGCCGCTAGTATTAAATGTAATCGTGATCTTTCAAGTTATGTTTTTTCCTTCGTTGTTTATTCCTTGGCAATACGCAGCCACAAGACAGGAAAATGGGAAATAGAGGAAGTATATCCGCTACAGGAATAATAGAGGCTGAGAATAATATGAAGCAGCTTCACCATGTATCAAGCTTGATGGAAGATTTTCAATTTGTGAATCTGTCAAACATTTTTTTTGAATTTTTTTTTTTATTTAGCCTGTTTCGTCCCACTGCTGGGCAAAGGTCTCCCCCAAATCTTTCCACTCAGTGCGGTCACGTGCGATCTAAAAATTTATTTTATTTTTTAAAATTTTGTTTATGTTAGACTGTCGGTATTTCGTAAGTTTCTTTTATAATATGTAAATCTTGTATTGGCCGTAAGTTAGATAATCAAGGTTTGAACTATATTAAGGGCTGTTGATTTTGTTAAAACAATAAATAACTAAACCTCTTACTAACCAAAGGTACAGCTAAATATAGTTGCATTTTAATCCCTTGAATGTTTTTTGTTGCAGTGAAAAAGTCATGATTTACGTTCAAGCCGTTGTTGAGACAGAAGAAGGTTTAAAGTTTCATTGTCACGTCACTACCTATGAACTTAGAGTCAGTGTTGCCCACGCGTTTGTCTTCCAAGGCCGAGCTTATATGATCGTTCCTAATCTACCGGTAATAACAAAAACAAATCTTATACCAATATTACAATTTATTGACGATCTCTGTGGCGCGGTGGGCGAAGGTCCGCCTGCGACGCAGGAGGTTGCGGGTTCGATTCCCGCCTCGGCACAAATATTTGTACGATCTGCAGATATTTGTTCAAGGTGTTCTGGTCGTTTTCTATGTATAGTTAAAATATCTATGTATGTAATCATATTCTATTATGTATATATCAGTCATCCAGTACTATACACACTATAGTACTAAGATAAGATAAGATCATTTTATTGTCAATATTTACACAAATAACAAATATACAAAATATACTTCATTAGATGGATAGGCTATGACTTTGTCAAGAACACTAAAATACAATAACACAAGCTCTGCTTAGCTTGGGGCTAGGTGATGCTGTGGATTGAATAGCATTATTTATTTTTAATCTAGGTGCGGAATCGAAAGTATTAAATAAATTATTTTTTGCAGTACCCTACTATAAAATGGAACACGAACCGCCCCCAGATTGTCACGAGCGATTTCAAAATGGATTCCGTTGAGGATATCTTTCTCACGTACATCGTAAGCCCCGACAAGTTTTTTGTCAGAAAAGTAAGTACTTATTTAGTTGCGCAAGTAAAATCTCGTTGTTTTATTTGTAACTAGCGATCCGTTCCGTTCTTTCCTAAAATGTTCTACTTGAATCAAACAATCTTTAAAAAAACGCATCAAAATCCGTTGCGTACTTTTAAAGTTCTAAACATACATAGGGACATACAGACAGTCAGTGGGACGCGACTTTGTTTTATACTATGTAGTGAAATCCATAATCTTGTTTCGTTTAATTTCAGATTCAAAATCAAGGTGCTTACAACCGCCTTTACAAAGAACTGAATGAAGTGTACAAATCGGACGTCGACAGTCAGCAAATATTTCTGCCTGAAATAGGTAAGCTAATACCTACCATGAAACTCCATTTGTGATTTTGTTAAGTCTGTGTAATAGGCAAGGGAAGGGTAAAGAGGAATAGAATATAATGTTTGGAACATGGCTATAGGCGAGGAATTCTGATGTGTTCACTTCATCATCATTAAGAAGCTTATAGCCGTGTGGGGCCGGCATAGAATTTCCCCACCCCCACTCTTCCCGTGAGTGTCGTAAGAGGCGACTAAGGGACACCCACCGGGGGCCGGCAGCAGTGACGCGTCGGCATTATGGGCAATAACCCCCACATAATGCCATCTATGGCGTTCATAAGGGGCGGCCTATGTCCAGGAGTGTACTATTATAGTCTGATGTTAAATAGTCCAAAAGAGTTACAGAGACAAAAATTTGGTTATCGACATTTCCTTCTATCCCTATTTTTGATCTTTCGTTGCCTGGCTTAGTGGGCGTTGAAGCCACCTAGCATGACGTTCTCAGGGGAAAGTAGCGGGTGACAAGTATTCAAATTTCGAACCAATATTTATGATGGATTCTTCTGCGTCATTGGGAATGGAAGAACTCAACTGAGTGCTGTGTTTCCATTCCCAATGTGTTGTGTTTCCATTCCTTATGTGTTGTGTTTCTATTCCCATTGTGTTGTGTTTCCATTCCCTATGTGGTGTGTTTCCATTCCCTGTGTTGTGTTTCCATTCCCTTTGTGTTGCGTTTCCATTCCCTATGTGTTGTGTTCCCATTCCCAATGTGTTGTGTTTCCATTCCCAATGCGTTGTGTTTGTTTCTATTCCCATTGTGTTGTGTTTCCATTCCCTATGTGTTGTGTTCCCATTCCCAATGTGTTGTGTTTCCATTCCCAATGACAGAGACACAATTTTTGACCTTGCTACTTTTTGGACTATGTAAGAAGTGAACGCATGATAAATTCCCGCCTGCCCCTCTTGTGTTCCAAACATTTCCCTTATCGTCTCACCTTAGTGTGACGACAATAACGCGACTACGCGTCCACGGCGCGCGACACGGGAGGTTGCGAGTTCGATTCCCATCTTAAAACCAACGTTTATGCGATCTGTAATTATTTGTTCCTCGTATTCAGGGTTATTTCTATATTATGATAAAAATATTTATTTATATAATGTGCTGTATTAAGTACATGAGTCATCCTTTAACACACGTTCTGCTATGAAGCTGGATAATTTCTCAATGATTACATATTTGTTTATAGACGACCACGCCTGAACCTAGTTATTACCTACTATTTTCTTACAGGTATGGTATACGTAGTGAACACGAAAGAGGTATGTAACAAACGCGATAATTATCGCGTACAGATGAGCGACGTGACCTGGGCGCGTTGCGTGATGACCAGGATGGCGCCGGGCGGCGATGTGGTCGTACATCTGGTCGACCTGGGCATGTATCTCCTGGTGCACTGGAACTCGCTCAGAGCTATCAAGCCGCGTTTCTTGAGGCCGAAGGCACTGGTAATGTACCTGTTTACTCTATCTCTATCTCTGTTTTATGTTTCTTGTTCGCTTCGCTCGCTCAGAGCTATCAAGCCGCGTTTCTTGACGTTGAAGGCACTGGTAATGTACCTGTTTACTCTATCTCTCTCTCTCTCTCTCTCTCTCTATCTCTGTTTTAAGTTTCTTGTTCGCTTCGCTCGCTCAGAGCTATCAAGCCGCGTTTCTTGACGCTGAAGGCACTGGTAATGTACCTGATTGCTCTATCTAACTCTGAGAAAGGAAGAAACCTCATGTTTCTTGTTCGCCTTTACGAGTACCTTATTGAAGTGAATAATGTTAAAAAGACGGTAGTGAACAATCAATCAAAGTGATCACTTTATTTTCAAGTAAGGTCTAAAGGAAATTGAGCATTTTGATAACTTTGTAACACTCCAATGGGAGGATACGTAACCAGGGGCGTTTAACGGGATGCGTGGTGAAAGAGTTGTCGAGGCGCGCATGAAAGCGCGTACTTCTGGTCTTGGGACAAGCCCAAGGCGACCAGAAGTACCCGCACTCGCGCAAACGCGTACTAGTTCTAAGTGGGGATATGCTTTGACTTCTCGCGTAGGAGTTTTGTCCTATGCCCCTGCCTAACCAGACCCTAACCAGCCCAGCTCCTTAAACGGAGCAGGACTTTTGACGTTTGACAGCTGCGTTTCAGTTTTTTTGTAGACGTGGACAGCTTCATGCCTCTATGAGGCTGTTTAATCTTTTTTACGTCTGGCCTCATCTGTGGCCGTGCAGTATACCCCCACGTGTTCCATAGTCTCCTATCCCAGGAAGCATCCACGGCACAGGTCTGTCGCACCAATTTTAAAAAGGCCATCAAAATTTGTACCTCATCTTTTTAATTTGACGACCTCTGTGGCGCGGTGGGCGAAGGTCCGCCTGCGACTCAGGAGGTTGCGTTGGGTTCGATTCCCGCCTCGGGACAAATAAATAGTGATGGACAATCCACACAGCATCATATAAATATTTGTACGATCTGCAGATATTTGTTCAGGGTGTTCTGGTCGTTTTATATGTATGATAAAAAATATCGCAGAGCTATAATATAGCTCTTCTTAGCTTGGGGCAAGATGATGCTGTGTGGATTGTCCGGCATTATTCAGTTTATTTATTTTTTTAATTACACATTTATTTATTTTCAGTTTGTCTTCGATTTCATTTTAATTTATTTTCCTTTTTTATATCTACAGGCACACGAAATGTATTAATATTTTAATTTTGAAGTTAATAGCTGCAGTAGTTGCTGAGGTATTAAAGATCGGACACAGGACAGAAAAAAAGCAAGACCATAAGGTTTTGAAACCAAACTCAAAACCGTAACAAGTATGTAATTAATACCTCAAGAGTGTTCTTTATTTATTTTATTATTTTATTCTTTACTAAATTCATCCAGATATACATTATAATTATACTATACAAACCTTGTTAGGTTTGTCTTGGTACTCAGTTTTCGTTTAAGTAGTCTTAATTATAGATAATATGCAGGGTTATGGGTAGATAATCAATTACCTCTAAAAGGCGACTTGGGAAGATCAACACAAACAACTTTTGCTGTATGACTTTTGTCTAATTCAATGATTTCTATCATCTATCTTCAATCTACGTTTTGGCAAATGGCATAGAACAAATTGTTAGTCTTTATATACCCAATTCGCCTTTAAGAGGTTATTAATTATATACCTATTACCCTGTATTTACCCCACCCATTTATTATTTCTTTCTCTATCTAACACGTAAGATAATAACAGTAAAAATTGTTTAAATTATTGCAGGCTACGGAATGTCATTTAGCTGGTGTTACGACTCGGCGAAACTTCTACAGTTGGAGCCAGCATTCTGTTGCATTCTTCAAAAACTTCCAAAAGCAAGTTCTCAGGATGCGAGTGGAGAACAAGCGCGAGACCGGCTCCTTTGGAGTCTGCCTCTTCTACAAATCTTATGGCAGGAACTGGTGTGTCAATAATAATTTGGTGGAATATAGATACGCCGTGACTTTTGGGTATGTTTTTGTTTGCGTTAATTTAAAACAAGATACTTCAAGCGTCTTTGCGTTTTTTTTTAATGATGCCTTTATGTTTCTCCAAATCCTGATATTCGTGTGGATTTTCAGCGTAGTATATTATCATAGTAGCATAGTATCTTCAGCCAGACATCTTCATACCGCAATATTATTCGACTTTATATTGGTAGGGTGACATAGATGATGCTTTTCACAGTAATTATTATATTTTTTCGACAGGGCGATCAGTTTCAAGGCGCCGGAAGATAAGCCCACTCAACAGCCCACCTCAAATCCTGCCTCAGACGAAGAGGATTTCGAATATGAAAACAGCTATGAGCCCGCCTGGCAAACAAACGAAGAGAAAGATTTCCTCGACAACGAGCGCCGCATGAGATGTGAAGTTAAAATCTTGAATTACGATTCACCTCAACTCATTTATCTTAAGTTCGCGGACCAAGAGGCGGCATTTGATGAAATGTCTCGAGACATGCAAGAGTATTACGCAAGAAATCCTGAGATAAAGGGTAAACATACGTGGGAAGTCAGCGAGAAGTGTTGCTCGATGAGTTACCAGTGGAAGAAGTGGGGCCGCGCGGTTATTCTCGAGCTGGACGAGTCTGAAGCCACAATTTTCTACGTCGACTTCGGTACTGTGGAAACTGTAGAAAATTTAACCTTGAAGGTACTGCCGCCTGAGTTCCAGTTACTCCATTTTGCGGCCGTCAAATGCCACCTTCATGGTGTTGTGCCAGCCAGCGGCAATGAATGGCCTTCGGTCACCAAGAGATTTCTTAAAGAACTCTTAGACGCATATAAAAGAGTGTATGTTATGAAAACTGGCCTCATCGAAGACAACAGCATGCCGATCGAGGTTTGGGTGCGCCACACTATCCAACGTGGTGCCTTTGATGCCAATAAATCAGAGTGGCGTTGTCTGAATACTAAACTAATTGAACAAGGACTCGCTATACCAGTTGCATCTGAACAGGTAGGAGGACAAATCAAACCTAACATTACATGATTAGAACAGTTCACTTTTCGAAAACCTTATGGTCTCGCTCTGTCCCTGTTTTACCTCATTAATATAACTGCACACGCATATATATACCGTACCGCAGCCATTAACTTTAAATTTAAAATAATAGTAAATTGTACAAAAAATTTACAAATACTGGGATAATCAATATTGATAGATAGTGCTATATTTCATGGCTAAACAGCAACACTGCAGTCAACAACTTATCTAGAAAGGTTCATAAAACTTTAATTTTCAAAAACCCCTTCGGCCGTTTTTACGTTGATGTTCCCAACCAGTACAATAGTTTAAGCTTTGCTAAAACATACCACAACTGTCTCAATTGCAGTTGGATGCTGCAATTGCCGCCCAACTGCCAGAAAAGAAATATCACAAACTGGACGAGGATTTTCTATCGTTCAACAACGCCGCAGGCTTGTTTAATGAGTGGCTTCAATTAGCGAACCAACCAGTGCAAGCAAAAGCGGACGTTGGAAATGCCAGCGCCTCATCGCGAAGCAACAAGGGATGGTTGCCAGCGGAACGTTTCAAAACCACTAACTTTGCAGCGTACCCTACGTAAGTGTTCGAATTTTTCTAAACTAATATTATAAAGGGAGGATTTGATTGTTTGAATTGAATATGCTCCGAAACTACTGGACCGATTTGAAAAATTATTTCACCATTAGAACCCTAAATTTTCCCAGGCTATAGTTTCAAAAAAGTTAGGGATCCTTATGAAAAATTCAATTTTGTTAAATACCCGTGCGGAGTCGAGGCGGACCGCTAGTTTATATTACAATATATAAAAGTCTGCGGTATTATCTTAAAGGCTCTGACGACAGTCTTTATAAAATTATATTAAAGAAATATTAATATAAATATAATATATAAATATCAGCACCAAGATTTGATAACGGCAAGCGGTGAACACCCAGGCCCTTCTACAATGTCTGGCCGCTTCGTCAAGGTCTCTTGTGTAATGTGAAAATATAAAATATATAAAAAACCTAATACCAAAAAGATTTGTAATTAGAGTATAGTTTCATCATGATCTGCTATTATTTGTATCTAGGTTCCTACCACAATATTTTTTCAACAACATGACAGAAATGCTAATAAAACTAATCGGATTTTTTAAAGAAGACACGTTTTCTTATTATTTGTTTAGATTATGTAATTTTTCAAAAAAATAGCAAATAGCAAACCATGGTGAAAATAGTCTCGAATTACAAATCGTTTCGATGCTACGTTTGTATGGGAAAGTCGTCCGTCGTCGGAGCCTTAACCTCTTGCCTTAACCTCTACATCTCATTGTGAAAAATATAAATAAATAATGCTGGACACATCATCTAGCCCCAAGCTAAGCAGAGCTTGTGTTATGGGTACTAGATGACTGATATACATAATACAATATTATAAAATAGATAGATATTTTTTATTATACATAGAAAACAACCAGAACCCCTGAACAAATATCTGCAGATCGTACAAATATTTTTCCCGAGGCGGGAATCGATGTAAATGTAACTAATTTCCCATAAAATTATTTTCAGGTTCGTGAACGAAGCAGGGATTATCTACCTACACGATGTAGCACAGAAGGAAACGTTAGTCACCATCAGCGACGCTCTGAAGCAATACTTTGTGCCGGACCCCTCGCCGCCGCATAAGGAGTTCTGGGAGATCGGTGAACGTTGCGTCGCTCTCCGCAAACACGACAGTCGCTTCTACAGAGCAACAGTTCTCGAAGTTAACCATAAGACATCCAGCTGCCTGGTACACTATATCGATTACGGTAACGAAGAAACCTGCTTATTCGACAACATGAGAGAGAGTATCGTACTCCATGAAGTACCGGCTCAAGCTCGTAAATGCACTTTGGGCATTGTAACGCCAATCGGCGGCGCTCAGTGGGATAGACGGGCAGTAGACTACATATACAAGTTGACCGTTGGAAAAAAATGTATCGTTAGAGTACTGGGAAGTGCTGTTGATGGTATCACACCAATAGAATTATCATTGGGTGAACTTTGCGTGAATTATGTTTTGGTTACACATGAAATGGCCGTATACGCTGATTCCTCGGACCGTGAGAGTGAATAAACTGCAGTGGATTAAAATGGCTGTATTTATAACCAGAAGATACAGAAAAAAGAAACCGTAAAGCTAAAACAGCCTCAAACTAAGAATCGGCTTTTGGATAAGTCTGATACGTTGATTTTTATGTTATATAGAGCGTGTGGCATTGTAGGTGCGAAATCAAAGAGGGTAAACTTGCCCACACGTTTATTTTAAATTATAATTAATTGTGAAATTGTATGAAGTTGATGTTAATACTAAAAAGGTATATAACTAGACAAATAAGTATTAATGTTGGTCAAAAGACCATTTTATTTAAAAATCGTACCGACTTTCCCCTGAGTGTGGAAATAAAATATAAATAAATAATGCTGGACAATAATAAAGCTAACTACATACTATTTACTTCACGCTTATGAAAATTGAAATAGTTATAACTATAATATACATTATAGTTCAATACTATAAAGATGTCAAACTATTCAAATAATTTTTTGTTGGTCGAAGAATCATTTTATGCCAAAATCGTACCGAATTATCGCTGGGTGTGGAAATTAGGAATAAGAACGCTAATTACGATTTACTTGATGTTTAAAAAACTTATTAAGATAAACTATTTATATTAAATATATATGGAGTGACTTCAATACTAGAAATAGGTCAAACTAGTCAATTAAGTAGTATTACACTTAATTCACGCTTATAAATTGTGAAATATTGTTTTGTTAGTTAAAAACTATTTTATGCCAAAATCGCTTATAAAAATTGAAATAGTTTAATCTATTATATACATTCATTTCAATACTGAAAAGATGTCAAACTAGTCAAATAATTTTTGTTGGTCAAAAAGGACCATTTTATGCCAAAATCATAAATATCGCCGAGCGTGTAAATTAAGAATAAGATCGCTAACTATGGTTTACTTGGTGTTTATAAATCTTAAAATAAGTTAAACTATTTATTTATTTATATTTTGAGTGACTTCAATACTTAAATGATCTCAAACTAGTCAAAAAGGATAGGTGGTCAAAGGACCATTTCTTGAAAAATTGTAAAGACTCCGCCAAATGTGAAAATAAATAATGAGAACGCTAACTTTGATTTACTTTATGTTATAAAAGTTAAAATAGGTTAAACTATTTATTTAAATTATATTAGGAGGAGTGACTTCCATACTTAAAAGAAGTCAAACTAATCAAATAAGTACCTATTTTTGGTGGTCAAATGACCATTTTATGCCAAAATCGTACCGAATTATCGCCGAGTGTGGAAATAAAGAATAAGAACGCTCACTATTATTTAAATTATATGCAGTTGACGTCTATATTGAAAAGATGTCAAACAAGTCAAATAAATATTTTTGTTGGTCAAACTCAGTGGTCAAATGACCATTTTATGTCAAAGAAAACGTACCGAATTACCGCCGAGTGTGGAATACGATGGATTTAGTGTTTATAAAACCTTAAGGGAAACTATTTATGTGTATTTAGATGCACAAAACATAAAATAATCATTATTGTATGTAATAAAAACTTATTTAAACATTAAACTGTGATTTTTATTCTTCAAAGAGTTACCAGTAGTCTCAATGCTTTCCTTGCCGTCGAGTGGCAACACGGAGCGGTGTTAATATACGCATCATGTCAGAAATTTATAACAATAGGTACTAAGTAGAACGTAGTGGTTTTATTCTCTTTGGTACTAAGACAATCACGGTATTGAGGACCTCTGTGACAAGATGTTGCGGGTTCGATTCCTGTCTAATGTGTGTACGAACTGAAGATATTTTGATCTGCAATGTTCTGGATGTTTCTTATGTATAATAAAAATCTAATTATGTAGGTATGTCAGATAAGTAGTACCTACCCATTCATACCTCTGCATAGCTAAGGTGAAGGTCCGCCTGCGACGCAGGAGGTTGCGGGTTCGAATCCCGCCTCGGAACAAGTATTTGTACAATTTGCAGATGTTTTTGTTCAGGGTGTTCTGGTCGTTTTCTATATATAATAAAAAATAGCTATCTATATACCTAATTATATTTGGTACTGTCTGGACTGTCCAGCATTATTTATTATTATTTTATAGTAAGTGATTAGATTTTTTAGTGTAAATACTTTTTTTGGCCGTAAGTTTTGTATCAATAATAAATAATAATAATGCTGTTCAATCCACACAGCATCACCTAGCTCCAAGCCAAGCAGAGCTTGTGTTATGGGTACTAGATGACGGATATACATAATACAATATGATTACATATATACATATGTGTAGATATTTTAACTATACATAGAAAACAACCAGAACACCCGGAACAAATATCTGCAGATCGTACAAATATTTGTCCCGAGGCGGGAATCGAACCCGCAACCACCTGCGTCGCAGGCGGACCTTCGCCCACCGCGCCACATAGGTCGTCTGACATTGATATATCTATTTATGTATGAGTACGTTTGTTTTAGCAATAAATATATATGTTATTGTGAAAACTCTAATAAAATACATAGTGTGCTGTGCCGACGTTAGGTAGGTACACCTTCGTGGTCACATGCTCCAATAAAACGACCTTTACATTACATACACTGGTTTTAAGTACCTCTACACTACGAGGCGAAGATTCGCGTTCGCAGTATTGCGGAAGTTCATTAGAATTCATTAATCTATGGTTCATTATTAAACCATGGATTTTTACTTCTGAGATTTTTACACACAAGACCAGACGTCATTTTGACAAATCACAAAATACCAATTAATGTGTTAAATTTAACTTTTTTCTTTGATAAATATACTTTGATAGGCAAATCATGAATGTTTATAACCGTTGCAGTAGTCTAGCTCTGTTTGGGCGACTACCGTTCCAAACTACTCCGTGCTGCAAAACTATCGCACGGGACTTGCCCCACAACAAGCAAGCTAACAAAATTGTGACGCTGAAAATATTGCTGGCAAAGTGTACTGGACAACTTCATAACCAGATCACATTGGGCTCTTGGACACAAGTTCGCTTCTGCAAAAGTTGCCCGCATGTGTATTTGCACCGTGACCTAAGCCCGCCCAACTTCGACGCGTACAGAAAGGATAGTACCAAAGATATAAGAAAAACGCAGTGGGGCACTGAAGATAAAAAGATCGGCATATCATACGTTGTCTCTTATTTCGGGTTCCTAGCCAGTATGTACGCGACGAAAGCGACATGTGTTGAAATGGCAATGATCATGGCCCCGGGCCCGGAAACGCTTGCTTTGGCCTCAGTTGAAATAGATATATCAAATGTTGCGGAGGGCACTTGCTCATCATTCAAATGGCGCGGAAAACCGCTTTTCGTTAAAAAAAGGAACACAGAGGAAATAGACTTTGAAAGACGAACACCTTTGTCTTCACTACGTGATCCAGAGACAACGGAGCAACGCACACGAAAACCGGAACTGGTGGTGCTTGTTGGGGTTTGCACCCACCTGGGCTGCATACCGATACCCAATTCTGGGGACTTTTTGGGCGGATTCTACTGCCCGTGCCATGGTAGCCATTTCGATAACATGGGCCGAGCGCGTAAGGGTCCAGCGCCGACAAACCTAGTAATTCCTCCTTACGTATTTCTGAGTGATACGTTGCTTCTTGTTGGTTGACATACCACAGTGGCTTTTGGTTTTTAGTTTTGTAGTAAAAAAAATAATACCTACTTTTCAAATTGTTATTATGATTGTTTCCTTATCTTATACCTAAATTTTGTTTCTCAGCTTTTGATAATAGTACCTAAAGGTAGGTCTAGGATCTACATACTACCGAGTACTACAGAGTAAATTGCTATGATGTACGTAGGTACTTATCTTTGATTATTTACTTGTCCAGATAGAGTGTTGCGCGGCAATCGCAACAAAAACAACAGGCCAAGTTTGAAAGGCTTGTGTGCGAATTACGCACACAAGTATGTGTAACTACAGGAGCGCAACGTCACATCTGGCCGTACCGAGTGATACCAGCTTTTGAATATTTCCCATAATAGTAGGGGTAAAAAAATTGTATTTATTTTGATTCATCTATAATTATAAAAATTAAATAAGGATTACTAAGTAAATAAATCTATTGTAAAAAAACACACAGCAGATTATTTATTTATGCAGCTTATAATTTAAAGAGCAAATAACTGCTGTCTTCGCTGGGTTCCAGACATCCTCTTTCCGGCTTTTTCTTATAATGTCTATCCACTTTTTCTTAAAACAGGATCAGTAGGTATTCTGTAAAAAAAGTAGACGACACTGGCTTTACCATTCAACGCAGCCGCAGGTTTTTGTATTTTAAATAGGTAAACTATAATTTCCTTATTTAGTAGGTATACGGTGTAAATGTAGATACTTTCTTTATCAACCCTAGAACCCCCCCAAATTGACACCTTGGTTGTATTTAATAATTAATAAATAAATAATGCTAGACAATCCACACAGCATCATCTAGCCCCAAGCTAAGCAGAGCTTGTGTTATGGGTAGGTACTAGATGACTGATACACATAATATAATATTATTAAATAGATAGATAATTTTTATTATACATAGAAAACAACTAGAACCCCTTAACAAATATCTGCAGATCGTACAAATATTTGTCCCGAGGCGGGAATCGAACCCGCAACCTCCTGCGTCACAGGCGGACCTTCGCCCACCGCGCCACAGTGGTCGTCGTTATTTCGTATCAAACATCACAAAAAACCGCAAAATTAATATCAATTTTAACTACCGATTAATACATAAGGTTGGCATAATAATAATAGTAAATGGTTTCACTTTTAATAACGCTAATAGTTATGGAAAAATATTTGTTGGGTCATGACAAAATATTTTTTTCAAATTAAAAATCACAAAACTGCGAAATTTTATACTCCAAGAGCTGGCAACCATGTAAACATGGCGTCGTATAAAACCACAGAAAAAACTTTACTTATTTAATTGTTTATCTATCTTATTTAGTAATTCTAAGTTTACTTACCGATGATAAGTGATTTTTTTAATTGTTTTCAAACGTCCACTGTAATTCCTGCACACTTTTATGGCGCAAATCCTCATTTTTGTATCTCACAGATCGTGTGTTTACCATACAGTGACAGCGTCACGCACGAGTGCGTGAGCGGGCGGAACGAGCTTGAAACCCATCAGTGGGGTGATACATTTGAAACTCGAACTCTCTATCTAGACAAGTATATAATCAAAGGTACCTACTTGTATGATAGAATCGGTGATTTATATTCCCTCCTAGCTCAGCAAATAAATAAATAAATTAACCGCAGATAAAAATTTATAAATTTTATTAATGAACGGTATACGTTTGTATATCAGAGCAGCATGAAAGTATGAATAAAGCTTTTGAAATTTAAAAAGATCGATCCATATGAAATGAAGGTGGCGTTTTTAAATATTTATCTATATTTTGAGGAAAATTAAATAAAAAACTAATTCTAGCAGGTACTTACGTCTTAAAGTTGTTAAAATACTTTTAGCTTTTTCACATCAATTCTATTTTTAGGGCGTTCATGTTTTGTGATTAGAATCGAGTCCTCAAGGTAGGCAAATAAAAAAACGATTTCATACTTCGATTACGAATGTTTTTAATCAAAATACAACATTCAACTCAAAATACAAAAATAAGTGCAGAATAGAAGTACAAAATATACAGTAAGTAATCTATCGAGAAAAAAATCTACGAGAAGTATAATCAGTTGCTGTTAAATAAATAATAATTGATAGAACAACGACATAAACTACAGAAGAACTACAAACAGTTGTATTTCATAGTATTTTTTTGATTTAACGAGTTTATCTATCAACATTTAACTATTACGAAAATCAAATTATTAGAAAATTGGCTGAACATGTAAGCCCTTTTTATAATGTGTGCAGGGATTTTGCACGAAATTCTAAATCTTTTGTCTTTAGCTTACCACCGCACCGTCTCATACAGATTACAGATAACAGAACTAAATGCTTCAGGAACATTCATCAATCAAATTGTTCATGAAATCAATAAATCCTTTAGAAACACTAATCAAACACATTAAATATCTTTAAAACTCAAGTAAGCTTTTAATAAACAGTAATAGCTATAAATACAACGCGAGTTCCCCGAAACTTAACTGCGAACAGATATGCAAAGGGGTCATCGCTTGCGCAACTTATTCGTTGTACTTTGAAAGGTTTTATTCGGATTGATTGATGTTTGACGAAAACAATAGCTATAGTCAAAAATAATTGCTTATGTCTTAATTTAATTATCAGGGTTAGCTTTAGCTTACAAACCCTTTGTAAATAAATAAACAATAAAAAAATAGTCACGTCAAAAATTACAGTCGTGTAATTTTTTTTACATCATTATGATGTTGTATGAAAAAGACATGAAAATCATATCCCGAAAAAAAAAATTTAAATTGAATTGTTAAAACTGACACAGTGTGGTCACACCAGATTCTGACCCACATTAATCGTGAGCACAGATCATAATTCGCAAGGAGATATAGTATGAGATGGTACTAGTATTCTCTCTATATCTAAATTGTAGTTATTTAGGTGCATGATTAAGGCTCCGGCGACAGATGACTTACCCAAATATAAATAAACGAAATACGAAAATGATTTTAAATTTGAGCATATTTTCACCGTGATCTTCTATTATTTGTATCAAAATTGTACTTATCTAAGGTTACTACCAATTTTTTTTTCAATATACTTTATTGAAATAAAATTAAACAAATACGATTTTTTTAAAGAAATTTGGGTAGATAGGTAGGAATTTTAAAAGAAATTTGTGTAGATAGGTAAGTACTTTTCAAAAAAGCTTGTGCTAGGAACCTATAAATACCATTCCAACACAAACAATAGCTTATCATGACAAAAACATGCTCAAAAACAAATCATTTCGGTATTACGTTTCCATGGGAAGTTCATCCGTCGCATCCTTAGACTGGTGGTAAGCTGCTTGCTGCTTGGTGTTTAGCGACGAGCTCCGAATTCTACGGCGTCGTCCTCGGTGATGTCGCCGTGACGCCAAAGGTTCAGTCGTTTAGACTTGGCGTGTTCTTGCGCGGCGCGGTACTCGGCCACGAGCGGGGCCAAGCGATGCTCCCTGACCCACTCCATGAGTACAAGACCTTCCTTGATCAGGTTCTGTGGATGATATTGATATTAGTTTTGACTGAGCTGGATATGACGATAAACTTGCTGTTTATATATAAGAGTATATATGAGGCATATTAAGAATGGTCAGTATGGGAAAGATAGAAACTGTAAGTTTGTGTAACGGTAAATATACGAAGATTTATTTTTAGGAACCATGTCATCGATTTTAGTAAGAAGAAAAACTGTATTCAAATATTTAAAAAAATGTACTATAATACTATAATTAACACTTTATTCAGATATCAACTGTGTAGGTCTTTAAACATTAAATGTAACTATAAAACATAAAATGTACAAAAATGCATTATTTTCTTCTATACTAATATTATAAAGAGGAAAGATTTGATTGTTTCTTTGTTTGAATTGAATAGGCTCCGAAAGTACTGGACTGATTTGAAAAATTCTTTCACTATTTCAATTCTAAATTTTACCTGATGAACAGGAATAGGCTACAGATTATTTTCAAAACAGTTAGGGATCCGCAGGAAAAATGGAATTTTAGTTAAATACCCGTGCGAAGCGGGGGCGGTCCGCTAGTAATACATAAAATGCAGCGACCGCTTGAAATCACTCTATTCATAAAAAACCACATCAAATATGTTGCGTACTTTTAAGAATAACACATAGGGACCGACAGACAAAGGGAAGCGACTTTGTCTTATACTATGTAGTGATAACTTGTCATTCAAGAGAGAGAAGAGATACGAAGTTGCCCTTGGTGGCCACCAAAATCTATTTTCGTATCTCTTCCTAAACTAAATAGAATAAAACTATTACAGAGGCATTAAAAAAAAGCTTTTGATAGGTATCACAAATTGGACGATGGATTTTTCAAAATTCCTTTGTTAAACAGAATAATAACATAAAGTAGGTGGTGGCGCTAGTTTAGGTGCTGTATGCGCCTTAAGTGACTTGCTGTAGCTCATGGTGACATACCTTGCCCAAATCCTCGTTAGTAGCAGGATCCACCAGGGTCACAGCTGTCGGGGAGCCCCTAATTTCCACGTTGAGGTGGAGCTTCTTATTGAGAGTGTCAGCGGCGAACACGGAGCGGGCCTCGGCCCGGTCGTCAGGGTCTGTCGGGAACTTGACGCAGCACAGAGCGTACTCTTGCGCGTAAGCGTGGTCTGTCTCTGTGCCCGGCGGCAGAGAGGCTAGCCGGGTGGTGTTAACGACCTGTCGAACAGCGACATTAGACGTCAGGTCTCAGTAACATAATCTTTATGGTTCAAGTTTAAGTGTTCTTGAGTGGAGACAGCGACTCGGTAAGCGTAGTTTAGGACGCCCTCCGGCCGGGTGGGATGACGATCTACGAAAGACTGCTGGCAGAAGCTGGATGCAACAAGCTGAAGGCAGGGCGCTATGGCGCTCTTTAGGGGAGGCCAATGTCCAGCAGTGGACTACGATAGGCTGATGATGATGAATCTTTATGGGCATAATCCCCAAATCTTTATGCGAGGTCTATGTTCAGCAGTGGACTGATGAAGGCTGATGGAGAAAATTAATGATATCTTTAGGCTCACAAGATAGATAGATTACTAAAAAAAGGTATAATTGATTTTCTCGTTACTTTTTGTCCATTAGTGGAATATGTTAAAAAGAAACCACTAGTACATTATAATGTACAATTAATTGTACATATCACTTATGCGTCTGATAGATGATAGATGTTTGTATCTAAATGTAAGATTAATGTGATTTAGATACATGTCAATAATTATTTATTATACCTAAACCTAAGATTGTGCTTATGTATATGCATTCAATTTCTTACATACTATTGTCGGTGCGAAATCATTAAGTATGTAAAAAAACCATTGAATTATACAAAGTCATAGAACAAAAGTTGTTCCTCTTGATCAACCAAGTCGCCTTTAGGAGGTTATAACCTATATCCCTGTATAAGAAGTATGACGATGAATCTATAAAGCATAATAATTATGCTTTATATAATTATAATATTATTATAATTTTACTATAATTATTATAGTTGTGAAGTCTGGTATGGGATAAGAAAGCCTCAGGATCCTGATCTGTAGAATTCAAGTAGAAGACGAAAACTCACCTCACGGTTTCCGTAATCGATGTATAGGATCTGAGCCATATTCTGATCGACGATCTTTTCAACCTTTGCTCGGTACCACTGGTTGTCGAGTGTGAACCGAGCCGCGCAGATCGCGCCCCGCCTCGGCGTGTAAGACCCTGGTAGGGGCTGGTTCACTTTGAACTCTTGATGCAGCCTTTCCATTAGGTTCTCGAGTTTAGCTCCCTGGTCGCAATGTTGAGCGTAGAACGTACATTCGCCGGTGATCTCTGTGATCACAACCTGACGAACGGAGAATTTATGGTTACAGCTAATCATGTATTTCCGTATTATATTGTGAAATACTTAGTTTAGTAGTACAGTTTCAAATCAAAATTTACTTATTTAATATAAATAATCATGAAATGTTTATTTTATTACAAAAGATGGGTCATGCATATGTATTTTTAGAACACCCATAACAAATATTTGTAGATCAAACAAACATTTTTCCTAAGGCGAGAATCAAAGCCACAACAAACTCCATCGCATGTAGACCCTCAGCCGCGATACCACGTCGGCATAGCTTTCTTTCAAATTACCTTTTCATATTTAAGCGTACGGTCCTGTACTTGAACACTTTTCTTTTCCTCAGCTTCTTTGTCCGGCTCTACGTAGTCGCGCCACACGCCGATGCGCCGGCGCATTGCTTTCTCCTCAGCCGCTTTGAGCACGCGCGCGTACTCAGACGACTCAGCCGTGTGGTGCATTGACGCGAGGCCGTGTTCGACCAGAGACACTGACAGGTTCTCGTTGTCAACCTGTCCAGACGTGGATTTAATTAAATATTGTACGGATTTAACAATATATTCTAAGACGTAGAGCTAGGCTTTTATGTTGAAGCAGGAAGTATGACCGCACTTTACTACAAATAAGCTTGTATTGAAATTATTTGATCGAATCGAAATGGGAATGGGATATCGAATTTGGAAGAGTCAAATATTTACATTATTCATTATGAATGTAAGGAACCTATTCTGTGTGGAAGAACACCGAGTTATCATCCTTTAACGAGGTACTTCATCAAGGTGATTTTCTGTGTTGGAAGAAGACCAACGTTTCATCCCTTAACGAGGGACTTATCAGGGTGATTTAAATTATTACAGGAATCCGTTTTTTAGCACCAAGAAATAGAATGTTTTAAATGAGTGGCATTTAGTAAGAAGGAAAAACTGTGAAGAGTCATTTCTGCGCCCTACTTAAGCACCATGCTCCCTCCCCTACGGTACTGTTTTAGAATAACTTACCCATAGCCAGCCGATAAAGTTGCCAGCTTTATCCATCTCCTCAATAGTGACTTCCACGTCATGTTGCAACACCTTTTCTTTAGTAAACTGCAGTGCTTCTTCGCCGAACGGCTCCGCGGCTTGCATGGCCCCGCCGCCCACCGCCGGCCGAGAGCCGCGCGGGCAGTTGACACCGGCTAGCAGGAACGTCACGATAACTGATTCCTGGTAGATAAACATGTGTTAATGTTAATGGCTCAAGCGATGAATTTCCTATACAAACGTAATATAAATAAATAATGCTGGACAATCCACACAGCATCGCCTAGCCCCAAGCTAAGCAGAGCTTGTGTTATGGGTACTAGATGACTGATATACATAATACAACATATAAAATAGATAGGATTTTTTTATTATTATATAGAAAACAACCAGAACACCCCGAACAAATATCTGAAAAGGATTTGTAATTTGAGCATATTTTCACCATGATTTGCTATTATTTTGTATAAGAATAGTATTTATCTAGGTTCCTACCACAGGCTTTTTTGAACTATCTAGAGAAATATAAGAAAACATGTCTTCCTTGAAAAATTCCGATTTGGTTTATTACATTTCAGTTAAGTGTTTTGAAAAAAAATAGTGACCCAATTACTTTTTCTTTCTAATATTCAAACAGTCTTCTGACAATAAGCAAATTTGGAGTAGTTTCAATGAATTTCCACATTGTACCAATTGACACTCGTTTTATGTGCCGATTCAAAGTTTCCCTTCTCAGCCTTCTCTAATTAAAATTACCATTTCTTTAAGCGTTGGCTCAACGACAAAAATGAAATGGCTGTCAACGATAATATGACCTCCAGCGTACTTATTTCAGACCATATTGTGGTCCATATAGCACTTACAAAAAGTCTTAAGATCGCGATTAAAACACCACGAAATGCCAGCAGTTGGGAGTGTCTAGGTATAGCTTTCAGGGCAGCAGTAGTATCAAGCTAAATCTGTACCTTGGGAATGTAACAGCGCATGCGTGATCCGCTTGCGACGAACTCCACCGTAGCCTCAGTCTTTTGAGCGCGCTTCAAGAAGGGGAAGAACTTCTTCGACTTAGCTGAGTCACCGCTTGTGTCCTGAAAAGATTATATTCAGTGAACAAAATAGCAACCGATAACTCCAATAAAGAGCAACCATAATTATTCATGCGAACGTGAAAATTATCAATTGCCAACCTATATAACAAACAATGTTGTATTAAAATTATAAGTTAATTTATCTAGAGCATCCGAGTAAAGTTGTAGTTTCAATGAGATTTTGGTCGCGAAATTAAAATTTGGTTAAATTTTTATGTGATAATTATGCACTCGACTTAGGGAACCTAACAGAGGATAATACGTAATAATTTAATAAATATTTGTTTTTACGTAGTTATAATGAGCGATTTCTGATTTCATCGCATAGTCCCATCATAAAACAACTGTAGAAATGGATAATAGGCGTCAAATGTTATTTGTGCGTTTTTGGCCATCGGTAAACCATCAGCTAGAAGATTCTGCAGGCTGCTTTGAGGTGTTTTGTGCTAACTTCCGTCTATGTATTAATTAACACCTGCAACCACTTATCCATCTGCCAATTGTGGTGATTATGGCTCTTTCATTTTCGGCTAGTATTTTAGCAGTGGACATTAATAATGTGTGGATAAAAGTCATTAACGTATAGGTGACTATTATGGCATTTCCTCAGTGGTATTCACCGTAACCATAATTTATCATCCATAATAGTTAGGCTGTAAGTAGTACCTAGCTAAAAATTTGCGATATTATCGATTGAAGTTAAAATAAAGTTATCTTCTTTATTTCTTACGATCAAAACAGTATTTTAGCTGTGGACATACATATGCGATGAAGAGAAGATTGTACTTTACCTGTATGCGGTGTGTTGGAATGTCTTTCTTGGCATGAACACCAATGCCGGCCTTCTGAGCTTTAAGCTCCGCCTCCAGTAGTTTGTCGTAGTGCGAGCTCCTCTGATCATTGTCGTTGCGGTACCGGACTACTGTGGCGAGGCCTTTGGCTACTAGGCCTTCAGCAATGTTCCTGAGAAGATAATGTTTATAAATATTTTTAAATTTGCGCGATATACATATATCACTTCATTATTTTAAACCTGTCGATACGTCTTCGTAGAGTAGGTTAATAAGCACGATGAATACAGGTTAAAAAAGTAGTAATAATTATGAGCATATTTATACTATTTCCTAGTACTCCTCGATGATCAGTGTGAGGATCTTAGAGAACAGATTTATTTGGCTTGCATAAGGTGATGGCCCCTTAACATCTAATAAACCTGCAATGGTATTAAACTGGTATTTAAATTAATAATAATAACCCTTTACATTTTGTTGGCTTCGGCTTCACATAATAATAATAGAACCGTGGTCGTAAATAGTAGTACAGCAATGATTAATTTTTTTTTCTTCATATAAAAATCCTTAACTCGACATAGCTATGCAGATTGATAATCAAATGTGTGCTCTAATTTGTTAGTGTTAAGGTTGGTTATACTCACTGTCCGCCAGCGATAACAGTGCAGCAAGCCTTCTCGGGGAAGTTATCCTTGGCCTGCTGGATATAATCAACTATCACGCTGACTTTCTTGCCGATAAGCTTCTTCCTGAGAGTCTCGCGAGCTTCGAACATCCAGGGAATGTCGTACAGCGGCTTGAAGCCTTTGGGGCGCGGTGATTGCTTGCCTTCGTCGTTAGGTCCTTGGTTGTTGCTGTAAAGTAGATGTTATGCTTTAGCTAAGGTAACCCACCAATTCTTATTGGTGGTGAAAACCAAAGAGGGTCCACCAATTCTTATTGGTGGGTGGACCCTCTTTGGTTTTCACCACCCACCAATAAGAATTGGTGGGTGGGTAGACCCTCTTTGGTTTTAGGGTGAAACCAGGCTCTTGGATGGATTTTATCATTCATATATTATTCATGATAATAACTATTTTATAGAAGAAGTTACTTATTTTTAGTTGTAGGAAAGGTCCACCAGTTCAAAGTCGCTCAGCGAGCTATACAAAGAGCTATGCTCGGAGTTTCTCTGAGGGTTAGCATTCTTAACGAATACATCACAGAGAACCAATGTCATCGACATAGTTCAAGAATTAGCAAGTGAAGTGGCTGTGGGCCGGCCGGAAACCGAAGAACCGAAAACAAGCTACACTACACTATTGCTCGAGTTCGATTACTTATTTCAAGAATTAGCAAAGTGCATGAGATCGATAACTTCTTTACTTACTTTTCACGCGGCGGTCTGATACTGGCTAGGAAGATCTTCCTCTGCGTGTTGTTGTTTAGTTTCACGACCAGTGCATCCCCGTTCACGACCTCTAGTACAGTGGCAACGAATTCCTTGTCCTTAGCGGCGATGATAGGCGCATTGCTAACGTAGTTCTTCCAAATGCGAAGCTTGGCGTCCTTAGCGGCTCGTTCGGCGGCACGGAACGACGAGGCACCTGTATATTACTTTCGTTAAACATGGGAAGATATTGATATTGGTAGCAGTTATGCGTATAACTAGTTTTGGTAAGTTCAAGGTAAACTACTAATTTGCTTGGGCCAAAAGTAATCTTGGAGTATTAACAGACTATAGAGAGTATGGAATATACACTTAAACTTTCAAATAATAAGATAAAATAGTCAAACAATACAACATAAATTCACCAAAAGTCAAATGAAATAAATACTTTGTCAATTCCAAACCGAGAGGGTCAGATAATAAGAATCAACTCTGCAACTCAGACTGGGAATATCGTAAGAACTGTTAAAGCGAACCTATCAAATAAGAGTAACAGTTCCTTTTTGTGTATTAGAAGGAAGCAGCTACCCTTTCTCTCACTGTCGCCCTTATTCCATTTAACACCCTTACTTCGATATCCGCTACGCCAGTCAAAACTTCTCTTGTTTGGGGAAGATATGTACAGAAAGTGTCGGAGGAAATCGAAGAGTGCTACCCATGGTCATATACCATTTACCACGTGCACCGTGGTAAATTTGGTAAATATACCATTTACCACGTGCACCATTTAGTTATTAAGACTTATTATTTTGTATGTAAGTTAGTCAGTATTTGTTGATATGGGCCCTAGAATAAGTTATTTACCATCCTCAACTTTTCTTAAGTTGCCTGAAATAAATGATTTATTATTATTATATCCACATATTGACGACCTGGCGCGGTGGGCGAAGGTCCGGCTGCGACGCAGGAGGTTGGGTTCGATACCGCCTCGTGACAAATATTTGTACGATCTGCAGATATTTGTTCAGCGTGTTCTGGTCGTTTTCTATGTATAATAAAAAAATATAGATATCTATCTACGTAATAATATTGTATTATGTATATATCAGTCATCTAGTACCCATAACACAAGCTCTGCTTGGCTTGGAGCTAGATGATGCTGTGTGGATTGTCTGGTATTATTTATTTATTTATTTACTAACCAGATTTCATAACAGCGAGCGACCAGTCCACGCATCTGGCGAAGCCCTGCCTCAGAAGTAGCTCGGCAATGTTCCCCTGGGGGTGCAAGAGTGTGCCAACAAAGTTGTTGTTGTTGACGGATTCGAGGATTACTTCGATATCTTTCTGCAGGAGTTTGGACTCCACAAAGAAGCGGGCTTCCTCGGCGTACGGCTCTGACTCGCCGTTTGGTTTCACAGCGGGGCACTGCGAATAAAAACCAGCTAAGTAACAAAAAAACCATAAGTAAAATGTTTGTTTACAAGAAATGCCTTAGACTCTAGAATCTATAGTCTAAGGCATTTCTTGTAAAGAGCATTTTACTCCATTACACATATAGACTCTAGATAATAGCAAATCTGTATACTCAAAGAATGGGATCGAGAATGACGTCTTCTCTCCTGCTGCTTACATCGTATTCATACTGAGCTGGACAGTTCGAGATACGTCATTTACAATCCCGTTCAGTAATCAGGTTCTACTTACTTTTTCAAAATGCACCCGATATTTATCCGATTTTCTTAGTTTTTTTTTTTACTGTACATATTTTTTCAAAATAGTTTAAAAGACTGTTACATATGTATTTAGTTTAATATAATACTTCATCATCATCATCATCATCACCAGCCTATAATAGTCCACTGCTGGACATATAATACTTACCTACCTAATAATAGTTTTAATACTTTTACTGAAAGACGAGAACTCTGTGTCTAGTTAAACCTAACATAGGCTATACGGCACTTCTAACCGAAACTTAATGTAAACTTTTTTATTACCTAAATAAATAACTAAAATAAATATTACTTACCCTGATTCCGGACAGCATCATGGTGATGTTAGTGTAGTCTGGCAGCAGGCAGAGCCTGACGGTGGAACCATCTCGCACGTACTCGATAATGGCCTTGATCGGGGTGCCGTTGAATTTGTTCACGTAGGCCTTCGGGTTGTCAAAGTTCCATTTGATTTTACGAATATGCTCCTGCGGAAGAATTATAGAACTTCAGCTTAAAATAAATTTCATGCGAGTATTTTTGTTTCTTAGCATGAGGTCCAGTGAAACATGCTTCCGAAAAACGAAGAATTATAAAAGTTTTGTTTCGTCGTTAAAACTTCTTAAGGCTCCAGCGACACGGATAATATTCCCAAATATATACAAAAAATTACAAAATTATTTGTAATTTGAGCATACCATGATCTGCTTTTATTTGTTTGTTATTTGTCTTAAAATTGTATTAAAGTAAGTTAAAATTTTTCAAAATACTTTACTTAAATGAAATTAAACCAAAACGTTCTTTTTTTTCAAATATGAGTCGTTTTTTAGATATGTAGTTTCAAATAAGCTTAAGGCAGGAACCTACGTAAATACTATTCTAATACAAATAATAGCAGATAATGGTGAAAATATGCTCAAATTACAAATCATTTTCGTATTACGTTGATATACTATTCATTTATTTCTTAATATCAAAATAACAAACGGATGAATTTCCCATTCATCCGTCGTCGCCGGAGCTTTAAGGCGTGCTGATAATTCAATAGTATTTTTCTATTCACTGCATACATGTTTGTTATTTTTGATATTTACGAAATAAATGATTATTGATTATTACTGGATGTGTCTCTAAAGAATCAAACATTTGTTTTGTCATCAGAAGGGAAACTATAGAATTATTTTATTACTAAAATTTCTAATAACCATGATTCGTTTGCGCAGCAATCATTGTGCATTTCCTCCGATAATTTTATGATATTATCGGATAATTATTATTATTTTCTGATCTACCATAACAACAATCGGAAGCAATCTTCGAGCGAGCAATAAAATCGACTATTTCCACACGGGAACTACGGTACAAGGGAATTTGAACCTTCATTGCGTGGAAATATATAAGTTCGGTAGTATAAACGTAAAAGTCAATATAAATTATACTACAGATATTAAAGAAAATAGCTGTTGAATTATCAGCAGGTATAACTTGAATGCTCTGAGCAGGCTTTACAAGCCGAATCAAGGCGTGACATTAATACATCAACAACAAAATAATCATAAGGTTTTATTTTATATGAAGTTGAGCGGTCCGCCCCTGCTTCGCACGGGTATTTAACTTTTATGAAAATATTCTATAGCCTATGTTCATGAGGGAAAATTTAGGATTCTAATGGTGAATGAATTTTTCAAATCGGACCAGTAATTTCGGAGCCTATTCAATACAAACAAACAATCAAATCTTTAAAGTATAGATCCTTGCATATAATTAAAGAAAGGTTTTAAAGAAAATATCAACACAACAATGGTGACATAATCAGCCGGGGTCCAATTCTGCTAACCAACTGCTTTACTGAGACAATGATATCTACGCAGAATCCTCGCGTAGAATACTTAGATGGAAACCTCTTTTAGCTATTGCGTAAATAGAGGTTTATGAACAAGAGGGTTAATTCTAAGCTGATACTGAACTCATACATTATTCATCCAGATAATAAACGGACGAAGCCCCTAGGATAGAGTAAACTGTAATAAGTAAACTAAGGTGGCATTAACGTTTGGACAAACAAAACAATAGTTCGCGTATTGTTTCTTGAGGTGCTTATAAATCTCAGGTGTGAATAGCATAGTATATCTAGGGCTATTATCATAACACCCAGGCTAACATCTAATAATGCTGTCAGAAGAGAGGCCAGGAGAAAGTATTGTGAAGGTCGAACGTTATCGATTTATGTATCTGCAGTAGTAATACCAACGCAATCGTAACATTTAAAGTTAGTTCAAGACATGCAGGCAGGATTGTCTCAATGCTACAAGAACTTTCTAGAAAGAAAAACCAACACCCATAAATGTTCCCGTTTTTAAAGCACGTCGGAGTTCTATTAAAAAGATGTTTTGTTGCTTACAACTTGTCGTCACTGACCAAAGTTCAGTGTTATATATAGCTGAACACTGTGACGTTAAACGCGAAAAGAGATATTTTTTTTAAAACCAAATTATATAACATGTTTGAAAAGACAACCAACAGCACCACGCTTTACAAAGGGCCATTTCCATATTAATTTACCTAATAAAACAACAAGGGAAGTTCTATAAGGTTGATTATCAGCGTGGTTACTTACATGTGCATCCGGCGACCAGATGCCTTTCCCAGCACTCTTCGCAGCGTCCTCGATTTCGACCAATCGCTTGAGCTGCGGGATGTTTCTGCCAGCATCGCGAACCTTCGCGTACCCTTCCGCCACCAGAGCCTCGGTGACATTCTGGTCCTTGGTGGGGGATGTTCCGGCCCATACGCAACCGTATTCCCTCGTCGCTGAGTTCGGTGGTTTTTCAGAGGTGAATATAACCTCCTTGCCGACCAGTGTCTTTCGCAGGAACTCTCGCGCTTCCCAGGCGTAGGGCTCGTCTACGAGCTCAGCGTCACTGCACAAATAACATATTGTTTTAATCGTGAGATAAGGCATGAATTGCCTTGATAAGGCGGTGCGAGTCAGTGAAATGGCCGAGTAGTAGACTGTAGGCACTGTCACGCGACTGCACTCGTTAAGTTCTTTCGTCGTATACTTAATATTTTATTGTATCAGTGGATAACTCTAAGTCTTTAACTACCGAGCGTCTCCAGGGTCAGGAGGCCCCAGGACCAAAGGACTGACTTGTGGCTCCACCCGATGTTTCAAATCATTTTATACTTATGAGCCGGTTCGGTATGACTCGTATTCCAGCTGTCCTTGAATTACCCAACAGAGGTTTTTAAACTTTTTCTTTACGTGAGATTGATCAAAATCAGAAGGCTCCGCACTTTTCCGTTCCGCCCCTGAACATTAGTGTTTTGCAAGCTTTATTTTCATTTTATTTAAATTTTACATTTTAGGTACATGTATTTTCAATATTCACGACTAATTAACAGCTTAGGTGTTGGCAAATGGCATTCCTGTACGAAACAAAGAGCTTAAGCAACTACCTATCGATGATAACTAATGATGCCTTAATGTTTAATATTAATACGTACCTCAGTTTTCGTGCCCGGTAAGTAGCAAAGCAAAAGCATATGTTTGAAATTCATCACAATAGAATGGTAGGAAAACACAGTTAGGAAACACCAATTATTAACTACCATCAAAAATTAAGTTTCCCATAAAATATTACCAAAAACTTAGAACAAAGTTGCGAAAAATACGAAACTTCAGGAATTGAGCTTCACAAATGTTCGAGTTTTGGAAACTGTATTTCGTAGAGCATTTAACCAGTTAGTGTAGGTTCATCAAGCGAGCGATGCAGCCGCTTTCTGTAGGCATATTTTTTCATCATTTTGCCAAATAGTTACAAAAATGCCAAGAAAAAACTTCTTAGGTTTGATCCCCAAAAAAGTTACTAAAGTTGATAAAAATCTGCTCTTTTTTCAATGACAATTAAAAAAAGGTAAAAAAAAACAATAAAAAAAAATTAACTCGATAAATAGGAGAATTAACAGTTCTTCGTTAAATTAATACGTGGGTACAACAACTACAAGGGCGCTGTTAATTCCCTCTAAACTATAAATTAATTTTATTCGATCTGGGAGAAAAATCACTTGATGAATAATGCACAAAACTATTTCTTACAATGACCTATCGTCACTTGTCGATTTTTTTTAATTCCTATATTACGTGTGATGATGATGACCACATCGTTTTCACCTAACCTGTACTATTCATTTCCATAACCCAGTTTCATCCCTTTCATAGCAATTCTACGCAACATAACCATTTGTACAATGAAGGTTAAGCAGTCTACAAGAAATGCTACCTTGATTATGGGAAAATACACGCCAAGACAAGAAGCGCCGTCATAAAATGAAAGCAGTGATGCATAAGATGTACTGATCTAGTGATGTGTGAAAGGGGAATGGACAGGTGAGCGCGTAACTGATGCAGCACCCGACAAGGGGAGATAACAGGGGTCGACGTTGAAGGAAACCATTGGGATGTGTAATATCAAGTAATGTAACGTACGCCTGCATTACTTACCTCGCTATAAAAAGTTAATTTATATTATCTAATACAAAAGTCTTGTATGGGCAACGTTCAAATAAGCTAGCGACGAGGTACAGCTTCGCAAGAATGTTTAGAAATAGGCCAATATTTTTCACATTCTGTTATTTATTATCATTGTTCAATACAAAACGATTCTTCATATGTCTTCATATAGGGTTGAAAATTATAACTTTCAACCCGCTCTTCAAGCAACTTTAGACTTATTTTCCGAGTAGGTGTTATGAGAAATATGCTAAACGATTCAGTGCATTGTGGTCAGGCTCTGTATCAGGATACCGAAAATTTAAGCACAGATCTGAACGGGGTACACTTTAACTGGTAAATTATAAATTAATGACACGTAATTTATAAGCAGATATGTAATCGACCCCTTTTGAGGTACAAAAGTACCTACATTGAATTGCGTAAGAACTAAGACAGAAAAGCATTTCGTGTAATATAGATTTAGGTTGTATGACTTTCGCCTTTCACTTTCGTATTCCAACAAGTTTTAGGAACGCTCGTGGTTCGTTTTCGTACACCTTTCGACGCTTTGTACTTTGTGGCAATGCACACAACGACGACAGATAGATTTTTACCGTTTTTATACTACGCGTATACCTACAGCATCTTTAATTAGGTCCTGGTAATTTTTAATTGGTATAACCACTTCCCATTCATTATCTGCTATTTGTTAGTAAAAAAATATTGCTAGTGATTAAATTAGGTGTATTTCAATTTAAATGTTCAGTTTTCAAGGTTTAGTTGTATTTAAATTATCATTTATTGTTTTTGTGTATCCTCTGTGCCATTTTTAAATAACCATTGATGATTTGATTTTGATTTAAATTTGTTTTAGCTGTTTATAATCAGCCAATTGTGATATTCCAGGCATAGAATGACTTAAATCAATAATCATGAACCATTACTATGTATTTCAACTCGAAACATTAATTGGTTGGGCAGCATGCAGTTACAAACAAAAAGTCACAGTACTTTTGCATTTCTATTTTGTGGAAATGGAGAAGTCAGTTTTATATTTATGTAGAATAATAAAACCTCTCTAGGTCATTTCAGACTGCTCGTTGAATATCAGATCTATGTATCTGGATCAAAACCATATGAGAATTCTATCTGCCTCATTAGATGTGCCATGATAAGCTAACCGAAGTGTGACTATGTGGTTGTAATCTCTTTTACTAGTAAAAAAAAATTTAAGTGAAGAGAAAATCAATAAACACCAACTGTATGAAATTTTACCTGTCTAAGTGCTTATTTTATAAGTCTAAAAAAATAAAGTTATTGAAATCCTATAATAGGTTTGAATTATTTAATGTATTTTAGAAAAAAATAAATGGCAGCTTCGATACCCTTAATTTGTCACTATTTTAAATTGTTGTTATGATTTATATATCGTTTATATTGGTAAGTTTTACGGGACAAATAATAATCCCTCAAGAATAACTTTTTTATGGGACCACCATGGGATCATTACATATATGTACGAAGAATAAGAATGATCAATATTAGTTCATAATTGATGGAGAAGTTGATGATTGTAGGCTAAATGTTACACAAACTAAAGCACCTTCTGTTTTGAACATTTGTAATGCTTTTTATAAGTTTTTATAAAAAAAAACCCTTTATAGGACCATCTCTGGAACATTCTCTAAAGGAAACTGAAAGAATCATCAAAATGGAAGAGAACTTATTCTTTTAGTTTATCATTGGTTTAAGTTACACAGAACGAAACTACTGTTCAGTTCAGTTTAAAAATGACATTGATATTCAAACCCTATATTTAAAAAAAGGTCGTTATTTTTGGTGTAATTCCAATAAATCAAATTTCTCAACAAAACTTTGGGAAAAGGACCTGTGCTCATTGAGTCCTGTTACAAATTCAAAAGGCCTTGAGTTAACCGCTTTTATTATCCGAGAGAGTGTATTATATATGTATGTGAGTTTATGAAGCCTACAACTACTTTATCAAGTTAACTCACAAATGAGAGGTAGTAAGTACTCTTTGTGAAAGATATTGTCAAAGAAAGTACTTACTACAATATTGCATTTGAATGTTTTGTCAAAGAGTAGGTATTCAGTCTTATCTCTTTCTTAAGAAAGTTTTAATGTTATTGCAGTCCCATTAGAAAAAGCAAGTGTAAAAGTAAAATCAGTTGCTTGATAAAATATGGTGTATAATTTTAATCTGTTTTTATTATCTGACAAAGATTAAGTATATCATCTGCTGATTTATATACAAAAGTATAAATGAAGTGCATGAATGAATGAATGAATGAAGTGAATGAATTTTGCCTTTGCTACAATTTATCATTACTTTTGTTGTAAACAGACTAACTTATCTCTTGGACTACCTTTTACTAATGTAAGAAAACAATTTATCTGTTTTGTAAGTGAGGAAGTTTGTTATAACTTTTGATTGAGTAAACTGTTAGGTACATTTGTAGCCAATTTTTCTCATCATCATATTTATCTCTAACGGAGAAATGGATCAGCCTCAAATATATGCAATGAGACTGGGCATAATACATTTTAGTTAAGACCTGATATTTTCCATATCAAGCTTAAAAAATGCTAAATGTTTTTACAAATGAAATATCCTATTTTTAAATACACAGGTGAGACAGAAGTGCTTAGTCTAATTTCTAACATAAATACCTATACATTTTTTATTCTGTTTTCCGAATTTCTAATAGAAATAATAAGCTAAATATGCATTTGTTTATTAGTTCAGTTGGAGAGAAAATTATTGAATTTAAAAATTGTTAATAAGAATAATACTATGTATGGCTAAATTACTTTACTACGGAGCAGTAAAATTGTTCTAAATTTGAAAATTAAGAAGATACCTAGGTAACTTACTTGTTCTGCGTTTTCGGACGCGCTAGCTTTGGTGCGGTGATGCCTGAGAGAGCTATGGTTTTCTCTGGAGGTGGACCACCTTGCGGCTCCTTTCTTATAACTATCGTGTCCCCTGATAACACCTGCGAATAACAATACGTTAAAATCTGCTTCCAATAGAACTACCTGTTAGCCGTTCTATTTTCGAATCGGATTTCGGAAGGTCCATAGAAAATAGGACGCGATTGCATTTACTGTTCTCATTTTGTTATTTACTTGTAAAAAAGGTACAAATAGTGTCAACAATGCGACACAATTCCTTATTTTGAGTAAAATATTAAATCCAGGTAGGTTGCTGTGCGGTGCCAACGGGGCATCAATACTTTATTGACTTGCACGAGGCACCTAACAATTTTGTAACATAAAATTAATCGAAGTTTATGAGTTACCTGTTTTACTATGCCTATTTTGTAGGCGGGTGCCGCTGCAGGAACACTCATTTTGCTATTTTATCCCGTAACTGGGACGATAGTAAGATTTTCTGTCAAGCGAAGTTTTCAACAAGACTGTAGGTGGCGATGATCAGTCAATCAGTGGTGGATGGATGGCGGAATTGGCGGAAACGTGGCGGCACCTTGGTGTTTCCATCTAAAATTGACAATCTGGATGACAGATACGCTGTGACGCGTTCGCAATCGAGCAAATTGATGACATTCTCGTCAGTTGTACTAACAAGAAACCAACCAGTGAGTCAGATTCGTGTAGAGGTGACCTCTGATGGAAGTAATTTCGAAGATTGTCCGTCTTATTTGACTGTATAACCATAACCGCAAATCGCAATATTTAGTAGCTTCAACTCAGTCAGCAAGACTGAATTGAAAATAGTATATTAAGATTATGATGTATACAGTATGTAATATTTTAGTTTACGGTAACAATAAAAAAATCCTATGGAGGTGGGGCATTATAAATGAGTTGTATTGGGACAGGGAAGTTGTTAAGCATTAAAAAAAAGTAGAAGTAGACTGTTATATATAAAAATACTGCTGGGACCATAGACTTAGAAAAAAGTTCAGACGTAATCCTATCAAATCAAACTTGATTCCTAACAATGGCGGAATGACATTGAGTGTCAGTGTATAGAGAGTTGCCAACAAAAGAAAAAAATACCCATAATTTTTATAAATATTCTTCGTAATAATGGTTTACATATGAATATGTAAATTATAATGAATCATTTTAGGTACTGCTTTAGCCACAGTAATCGTGTTTATTAGTCCTACTTTTTATAATTTTCAATATACGCCAGCGCTTTATTTTTATTTATTCATTTAATTAGAACGGTCATACAACCACTTACACTAACTAATTAAAATTAATTAATACAATAAGTATCGCACGAAAGTGACAATAAAATCTGGATTATGTTAATGAAAATAATAATTTAACAAATTCTATTTAAAATATTAATTATTAATATTTATGGTGCTAACTGCAGTGAATTTGATTGTTCCCGGGATTAAATAGTAACCCCTATTTGCTAATCGAAGAAATTTCAACAAAATCTGTTCAGGCTTCTGAGTGTGTGTGTAGAAGTAACAAACATAAACACATCCAAAGTCTCCGTTCCATGTTTAATTTTAGTTTGAATAAATTATTCTTTGTGCCTATTAACTGGCTGACAACATTTTCTGCCTGCGGCTTCGTATACGTTGTTCATATGGAAATGCCTAACCAATATAATAAAAAAAATCAAATAAAAATTATAATTATTTAAATGTACATTTGCAGCCACATCTTATGATTGTTACTGGGAATATCAATGAATATGAAAAAAATTTCGTTCATTGATATTCGAGTTTCGTTCCTAATAATGAAAAAAATATACATTATTCTCATATTGTATATTGATACATAATAAAAAAATTATGTATACCTATATATGCCCGAATGCTTTTACATTAAAAATCTTTATGCATACTGCATGCTAGATTTAGATTTAGTAGGATTCAAATTATTTTAATTATGAGATTCTCTGATTATGCGAATTCAATTTAACTTCCAATTTTCATCACCCGGAAATCTGAAAAAAATATTGACTATTAGTATGCCCCACGGCTATCGATAATTTCGATATAACATCTGCGTAGCATGATCATCAGTAAAAGTATTATCCAAACGGGTTCAGCTATTTTGGAGGTTAGCTCAAATAAAAAACAAACATAAGTATTTCGAAATTCGTTCGTATCCCTAAAGCTAAGCTATTGTATAGATATCATAAAGTGAAATTCAATATCCTAATTATATTTCGAATACTTAACACATATTATTTTATATAACCAGGATGGTGAAATGCCTATTTACCTGATTCATAATTTAAAGTCAATAAAATATGAGAATTAAAACATTTTTAATATCCTCCCACACTTACTGGAAAATTTACATGTTTACATGTTGGCAGCACTGGCTAGATTTTGTGCTTATAGTTTGATTATTATGTTGATAATAATTTTGCGTCATATCGAAATAATAAGTTGGTGAAATAAGAAATTTATCTACGAAATGTGATCCGGTGTTTTTTATTGACAAACGCATTGTGATTTTGGCAACATCTGACCACACAAGACGGCGTTTTTCATTTTGTTTTGATTTGTTTAAATGATGTTATTAGGTTCGTGTCTATGGGCGTTATGGCGGCGACTGACATACTATTGGAATCATAGACAGTATGTCAGTGAACCGAGTGCTTCTTTTTATTTTTTATGAGACTCCTTCCGAACTTATTCATACTTTCATGGCTGGGACTCCCAGCAGTGGTTGTCGTTGTCACAGAGCATATACCTAATCACTACGTTCTAGTCGTTGTCGTCTGAGCGATAGCATCTGCCCTGCCAACTTTGATTAACCTACGATTTCTTCCGTTCACTGGCCAAGATTTTTTCACACATCCTATTTGTGAGTCAGTCAGTGTCAGTCAATAAAACAAATCTCTCACCAAAATGAAAACAGTCTATTTTATCTATGTTTAGAACTTTAAAAACAAACAAACAAAACAGCAAATAAACATGTACAGTTTTTATTTTCATGTTGTAGGCTTTTATTGGATTGAATAGGATGGATGGTGACAGTATTTAGGAAATTGCAGTTCCTACTTAATGAGTTTGTAAATTTTTTGGAAAAATGGGTCACCGAAAATAACCCTTAGGCTCTACACTGCTTTATATTAGGCATACTGATTAAAAGTTTGCTGGAGTAAAATTAGCAGAGCATCTCATGGGTATAAAAAGATTTTAAGACTTCCAAAAAACCACTTACGCACTGCCCTAGATGTTATTCTAGAGCTAGCAACATTAGACCGGCACTTATGGAGAAACTGCAAAGATAGTGTAATTTATGAAGAGGTTACAATGTCAGTGCTTAGGCTACACACAACATGGGTACCTAGTGTCACAAGCAGTGTATGTGCTTCTAATGCTAATTATAGGTAGGGTAACCGAGATCTGCACTGACATCTCGCCTAGTCTCAGTAGTCTTTTGTGCATAGTCCCTCTCCCTTAACAGGCTCTAACCAGCCCAGCTCCTTGAAGTACCAGAGCCGGACAGGTTGTACTTGCTTTATTTCCCATAGACTATAAATGACTCCAGAAACTTTTATCCTTAATTTTGAGTAGATTCAAACATCAAACCCATCCCTTTGTCAAAGATTATATTTGACAGTCCTTTGAATTTAATTATATTGTAGTTTTGTTGTAAAAGCCTATAACTATAACTAGCATATACATTGCCCTTAAAAGTTATATTCATCATATGTGGTCTAGGAATGGGCATAGCCAGTTTATTCTTATATCAATAATAAAAATTTTGTATATCTCTATTTTTTCAGATCATAGACACCATAGCTGTGAACCTATAGATCGGCCTGTCCAGAACGGCCATTAGATCAATAAAGAAAAAGGACCAGATACAACCATTCAAGCATCTTATAGATGACTGATTCAGGTATGGGTGCTAGGGTTCCCAAATTGGACCTCAACCTTAGCTCACCAACAACGCTGGTAGACACTGCTGAATTCCAAAGAGAGGATTTAATGACCAATGTGTATCCCCCCTCTCTGATGATGCTGCCGTAGTCACAAATTCACAAATAAATACTTGGAATTTCAAAGTTACTGCTGGCTCTGCTAAAGATTCTATGCTTCTGGACGTAGTTACTGCTGGCTTTGCTAGTAAAAATAACTCATAATGAACCAAATCGAGTCCCAATGCAAGCATAGGAGTACTCTCAACTAAAACCTAAACAGCCTTGCATCAATGAGGGTTTCAAAAGGCTATATTTTGAATGTATTTACTCAAAAGCACTGTTGCTCATAAAAAAATTAATCTAGGTTTTTCTTTGTTTCAGAATCGAAGTCACAATCGCAGACAAAGAAGATTTATTTATATTTTATTTTTACTTTGCACCCTGCAAAGTAAAAATAAAATATAAATAAAACTGTGCCAAACTCTGCCTTGTCCTAAAATGACCTCTTCTAGATGGCTGCGGTGATGTTACATTTGAACACCTTGGTAAAGATCACACCTATTTTCACATACACACTGATATTGCGAAAATTATGTATTCATGATGTAACCTAGAAAGGTTACAATTAGTCAAGTACTGTACAGTTTAGAAAAGTTTTGCTTACACATGAATATATGCCTTATTTTCATTGGGGTTATTTTATAAAATAGCTGCTTGTTTTAAAAAAAAATTAGTTGTATTTTAGCGATTCTATTAAAGTAAGATTTTTGTCACTATTGTCACTGTGCATTGTTATTTATCACATTTTTTGTTCATTACAGGACCAGGAGCAATATTTGAACCCAACACCATTTAATCCAATACCACAAGCAATTATATATAACATAACAGACCTTCAAATAAGTAAAGAAATATCAACTCCTAACTTTGCTTACACCACCCACACCAAACTCAAAATAGCATCAAGGAAAAGTAAAAACGAAGATGTGTGGATGTTACCAAACAGCACTCAATAATTTAAATTACCATTACTAAAGAGAAAATGGGAAGTAACATCAGAAACAACTAAAGATGGAATGCTAACAAATCATGAATCCGTGACTGATGTTGAATGATAAAAATAGGATTTTTTACCTATGTCTGTGAATGAAATAGCGAGGGGGTCAGCTAGTTAATAATAATGTTCTTAGTTGGGCAGCTACAAAATGCATGTCAATATGTTAGTTGTATTTATTTTTTGGTTTTATAAATTTAAACTGTTCCCCGGATTTGTGGCTCATCTGATTATAACCCTGGAAGGAATGTAGTACCTAAGACACAAGTCTAACCACTTACGAGTATGTAGTGTAGGTGCTGCAACCCTAAAGTGGAAGCCAAGCAAAACTAAAATATAATTAATGTGTAGATTATTAAGTTAAGTTACATAAAATAAGATTTGGAAATGCTTGTTTTGTTTTGTTTTTTTTTTTTTTAAATAATGATTTTAATCAATAAGTAGTTTCTGTATCGTTTAGTTTGTAACCCCACGCACAGTCTCTTTTTTTCAAGTAATTAATTTAGTAGATAATTTATAAGAACAATAGAAAACTATAAACCTACTTAAAAATAATTTAGTTAATATTTTATATGAACAATAAAATGTTCATTGAATAATCTTTAGTGTTTGTTGTTTCTTTACTTGACCACTTAGATGTCTAGGTGGCGAAACCGCTTTTCAGAAGAGATGTTTGTATGGGGTTCAAAAGTCCAAGATGATTAGGCGTATTAGGTAGCTCTACCTGCATCCATTTGACGACCTCTGTGGCGCGGTGGGTGAAAGTCCGCCTGCGACGCAGGAGGTTGCGGGTTCGATTCCCGCCTCGGGACAAATATTTGTACAATCTGCAGATATTTGTTCAGGGCGTTCTGGTCGTTTTCTATGTATAATAAAAAAATATCTACATATGCATTAATATTGTATTATGTATATCCGTCATCTAGTACCCATAACACAACCTCTCCTTAGCTTGGGGCTAGACGATGCTGTGTGGATTGTCCGGCATTATTTATTTATTTATTACCTGTATTTTGCACAGTTGTACCTAGTAGGTATATAACTATGGGTAAGGAATTAGCGCATATTTTATTTATTATAAACCTGATTCGTAAAGTGCGAGTGTACTCGTGCACCGAGGGTTTTGAACTTTTGTCGTATATTGACGACCTCTGTGGCACGGTGGGTCAAGGTCGCCTACGAAGCAGGAGGTTGCGGTTTGGTTATCGCCACAGGACTAATATTTGTACAATCTGCAGATATTTGTTCGGGTGTTCTGGTCGTTTTCTAAGAACACAAAAAAATATCTATCTATGTGATATACAAGCTCTGATTAGTTTGGGGCTAAACGATGCTGTGGGGAATATCCAGGATACATATTATAATTACAGGCACCAGTTACTATATAAGTATACAGACATTAGTGGGTAGGTAAGTAGGTAGGTACCTAATGATTTTAGTTTTTTTTCATTGTATTTTGTTAAGTTTGAAACTTAGACGATTTTCAAAACCTGTTTTTAATTGTCCAAATTCATACCTTTCATTGTATATTGCTCTCAATGAAATAGCCGCCTATGTTTGAAAATTTTTGATCATATTTCAATAAGTTTTATTTTTACAGACTACTAACGCTTAGTACATTTTACAATTCGGAGATAGGAGTGGGTGGTCAATGTGGGGACGAGCGGGAGTAACCCAATTTTTCAACCTTTTTCGAAATATTTCGAAAAGTATAAAACGTATTGAAATTTCTAAAACTGTTTTGAAATGTACAAATTGACTCTGTAGGTCCCATTTAAAATTTCAATTTCAAAATTAGAACCTACCGAAAATCTTCATTTTGATTTTCATTTATTTTTCCATACATTTGTACGCACTAAATGTATTATTACCTATTTCAAATTTCAAGTCAATAGCAGAATGCAGAAAAAAGCGATCCCATAACCACTCTGTTGCGTTAGCGTTTACGCAGGCAAATAAAACAAGACCCTGCTCTTGCCTGTTGCCAGATAGCAATGACGAACTCACGACGCTAATAAAACTCCTTCAAGATTGACACAATGTCAAATTTTAAATTCGAAATAAAAGAACAATCGACGAATGTCAAGTTACGACATCATTTCATTGCCATCCGTTCTTGAGTAAGATTATGTAGTATTTTCCAACGCCGAAAGTTGTTCATGTACCTATTTATCAAACAAGTGTTCTTTTTTACCCAGTTTTAAGCTGAATAAGTGTTAAAATGGCCACAGCTGATTTCCGGAAAGACGCACCGACGACTATGCCTGTGAGGCCTAGAAGTGTTTATACTGCGCACTCCTATAACCAGGTGACATTTTCTTACTGTAACTTCTAGTAGGCTGAAATGGTATGACCTTGTGATAAGCCTACGAAAATTTCGAGCATAAAACTGGTAATTAAGTTAACTAGGTAAGAAAACTGAAAACTGCGAGTATATCACCTACCTTTGATATACGAGTGTTTTTAGTAACACCACAAAATTAGAGGCAAAAAAGAAATAAAATTGCAGTCTGGAATTGCCCGTCGCGCGACGTACTACCTAATGTGACAGCTGTATGACATCCATCGTGCATAGTAACTTCCTAGAGGCGTGATATTCGCTCCGGTACGGTGGTGATTTGGTGATAGGTAGGTACATTAGGTATTAGTGCATTAGTAGGCCCAATGATTAAGTACCTACAATCACACCGAAGAAACGACAATCGAACAGTGAGACGAGATCAAGACAAGGTATCTACCTATGCCTACCAATAAAAAAATTAAACAGTAGCCAGATACGAAATATTTGTTTACGAAAGTTTTTAATCAGTGCGTCGATAAGGGCTGATGATGATGATATTGTGATGTTGAACCTTATATAGGAGGAGTCCAACCTTTCTGCGTTCCAAGACTACAGCAAGTTCTTGGAGGGTGGCATCGGTCAGGCTGAGTTGGTGGGTGCCGCTGGCTGGCAGCCTCCGTGGCGCGCCCCTCAGCAACGGAAGGCCCCGTTCTACCCTGGCGATGATATTTACCACGCTGACACTTGGAGGGAGCTCGAGGTTTGTGTAATATTTAACGAACCTTAATACTTAGTTCTCCTTCTTACCTCGGTCGTTACAGGGGGTCGTTGTGACAAAAAACCGTTAAGTACGATTCAGGAGACAAAAGGAACACTTTATAGCAGTTTTTTGACAAGTATTAGTATCAATAAGATTCACCTTGAGTTGACCAGGACTAATGTTTAAAATTGCTATCTATACAATGGTGATAGTGGTTTATCATTGGATAGGTAGGGAATTTTGTATGCTATCATATCCTTCTTATATCATAAAACCAATAATTACTCACCTTGTGTCATGGAACGTGAAAAAAAAGAACATAAATTTTTCAAACATAACAGCACATTGTTTTAAACTCCTGACATCCTAATATAAATGCGAAAGTTCCCGCCTGTGTCCTGTTCACGACAAAACTACTGAACGAATTGGGCTGAACTTTGCATAATGCAGTCCTAACTTGTTCTGGAATAGCAAAGGCGATAATTTTTAGAAGAGAGAGAAGCCCCCGCGGATTCTGTTTAGTAAAGACAGGGTTATATCGGTAGTTAGTACCGATATAACTCTGTCTATACTAATATTATAAAGACACAATCGCAACAAATAATGATATCTTCCCATTTCATTATTTGTTGCGATTGAATATGCTCCGAAACTTCTGGACCGATTTGATAAATTATTTCACCATTTCAACTCTACATTACCCCTGATGATTTTGAAATATTCTATATATTTTCAAAAAAGTTAGGAATCCGTATGAAAACTTCACTAATGTTTGGGTTACATTAGTGAATTTTTATGTTTGATGTTTTTGTTAAATACCTACAGATATATATAAATACCCGTACGAAGCCGGGGCGGACTGCTACCTTAAAAAACTAGGATTGTAGACCAGAGCAAACAATCATACACTCTCACCTATAAATTATTACCTACAACCTGCTCCTTTAGGACCATTCGGTAGATTTTGCAAAATGTTGAGTTTGCAAAGATTTATTTGCAGCATGTTGAATTCATAAGTCTACTTTGATTCTTGGACTGAAGTTGTAACTTTTGGTTGCTTTTTGACGTAGGTGACCGACGTGGTCGGCGGCGCCGGTTACAACGCCTCTGTAACCCCACACGGTACAATCTGTCTACGTCTGCGGGATCGAGTCAAGTAAGTTTATCATTATACAAGGTAGGTGATGTATTATACAAGGTTTCTCTAGGTTTCATTAATCTCTTCCCAGGGTGGACATGACAATAGACGGAGCAGTTCGCGTGACGAATGCGAAGAACAACATAATTCTAGCGTTGTCTCGCTCCGGCGCGGCTGCCGCCCTCATCCATCCCAACGGCAGGGTTTACCACTACGGATCGCGAGTCGAGATCCAGGCGCGTCACCAGCAAGGGAACAATAAGTGAGCTTGAGTTTTGATTTGTCTTGTAAGAAAGTGGACTTCTACGGGCTTATGGGTTGCTATGCTAGTTGCTAGTATTTATTTATTTATAAAGGGAAAGCCACTAGCACAAACAAAATTTAAGTCCTAGAAACTAGAAACAGTAGGCTATTAATAGGTTTTCACGGGTAAGAAGAATAGTAACACACATAAGCCCGTTTAAGTCCACTACGAATAGCCGTTCTCAGCCGCCTTCGGCTGTATTTTTTGAACCCCGTCGCAAAAATAAAAGTAAATAAATGACGATACCACAGAAAACAACGGCTGAGCTCTTCTAGCCACAAATAAATCACAGTGGGGAGTATCTTGTCACAGTGGCATCGGTCAAGCAAGGAGTTGACATCGATGGCTTTTTATGGCGACTTCATCCTTCATCATCACCAGCCTATAATAGTACACTGCTGGACATAGGCCTCCCCTAATGAGCGCCATAGATGGCATCATTATTTGGGGGTTATTGCCCATAATCCTTCATCCTTAATTCGTTGAAATTCTGTGCGCAGTTATTGCTAAGAAGTTTTTAAGAGTTGTTTGAGTTATTTGCTTTTTCAATGCTATATAGGTACTCACTCGGACTAAGTGTACGAGCTTTTCTAAAGTGAATTAAAAAACTTACAAAAAAAATACTACTATACTTACTTAAAATTTCTACCAAACCTCGGACATACTTCTCAAAATTAATAGCCATATGGCTTTCACGATAATTCGATTTTGCCTTTTTGTTCCTAAATTTACTTATTCTTTGAGATGTTGTCAACTGTGGAAACACAGCGAGCTCTTGGAAGGCTTAGACAACATGATAAAGAATACTTTATCATCGGTTTTGAATATCGATTTGGATGACAAGGCATGGTCGCAGGCCTCCCTGCCTGTCAAATTGGGAGGCTTAGGTACTCGCAAAATTACAAGTGTAGCCCTACCAGCGTTCTTGTCTTCCGTCTACAGCACTAGTTCATTAGTTAAAAAAAATTTAAAGCCAGATTTGGAACTACCTGGATTTTCATTTAAAATTTCATTTTTAGACGAAGCTCGAACGGCTTGGCATAGTGCTTGCCCCGATGCTGCTCTCCCAAAATCTCTTTTATCCCAACGGCAATGGGACGGGCCTCGTGTGAGTTGACACGGAATTGTTTGTTGCAAACGTGCTCCAACTCAGCAGATCGTGCCCGTCTCCTGGCCGTTTCTAAATGGGAGTCAGGACATTGGTTGCAAGCACTTCCTTCATATAACACTGGCACTTTATTGGATTCCGTAACTTTCCGTATTGCATCATCTCTTCGGTTGGGTGCAAGGTGTTGCGCGCCTCATCAATGCCAGTGCGGTACGCTGTCGAACAGCTTGGTAATCACGGATTATCGTGTTCTAGGGCTGCCGGTCGGATGTATCGCCATGCCAGCCTTAACGACATCATCCGGCGGGCCTTGTCACCGCTAACGTACCAGCTATTCTCGAACCGAATGGTCTGTTGCGTGACGATGGTAAGAGGCCCGACGGTATGACACTTGTCCCATGGGAGTTGGGGAGGCCCATTGTGTGGGACGCTACTTGCGTCGACACACTTGCACCCTCCCATCTTCCAAGGACATCCGTGAGGGCTGGTGCGGCGGCAGATTTGGCCGAGGATCTTAAGAGGCGCAAATATGCAGGTCTCGACAGACCCTACAAAGTTGCTCCCCTTGGAGTCGAGACCCTAGGTCCGTGTGGTACCGAGGCTCTCCGGGTCTTCAAAAAATTATCTGAGCGTCTGGTCGAAGCGACGCTAGATATTGACCAGCTCTGGGGTCACACCCAAGAGCTGGTCAATATCTGGCGCAGCGCATCAGCATTGCCATACAACGTGGCAATGCAGCCAGCATCTTGGGTACACTTCCAACTGGTATTGATATGGATCAGTTGAGCTACCTTTAGTTTGTTCGCAACAGTCTGCAGTTAGCTCAATTGTTTCAATTGTAAATACTAGTTTTTTTATTTAATTAGATCATTGTAATTTTATTTGTTAATAAAGGCTTTTTGCCCTCATTAAAAAACTTACTAATTTAATTAGATAGTAGTCAAAACTAGGCCACACAATATTAAGTTGCAAAAGTTATGTATAAATAAATTCTAACAAATTGTCGTAACCTCAATCTGCAAAAAGGCTTAGATACTTACTATAAAATATCAGTTTATCTAAGAGGATAAAAAAGCTTTTATCTAAGAGGATAAAATGAATTTTTCTTATTACATTTGTTTATAAAGAAATATTTTTTGACTCCCTATTCATATTAAATGTAAACGTGCATTAGCAAGCATTTCATCGATCAACTTCGACTTTGAAACGCTAACCCCGAAATATTCTAACGGAACTCTTTTGAATATTTAATAGATTTAATTTCGTCAAGTCGCAGTTCATTGACAGTTTTCAATGAAGATCTATCAAAATATTGCCACTTGAGGCCTGCATAAATCTGAGATGTATCCGACAGATATGCCAAGATGTGGTACAAAGGTGTGTCCTTCACGGCTGAGCAGTGCGCTCTGGTGTATCTGGTGGATGCGGCAGGGACGAGGACCACTACCGATACCTTCCTGGATATGAGCCAGGATTTCACGCTGAATGTCTTCTACAAGTAAGTTGTCGGACTTATTTCACTGTAGATAGCGCTACAGTGAAATATCGTCGTGCTAAGGTATGGTCTAAATTATTTGCTTTATTACTATGTACATATGCTTAGATGATAATAAAGAAAGGGGGTTGAACATGTCATGATGTCGCGCTTAGGTAGATCTTTGTCAAATCAGACTAACAACGCACTCACACTGTAGTCGCATGTTAAGATTCTGTTCAGCAGACTCTACATATATCCATAACCAACCATATTCAGTGGACAATATTTTCCAGTGAGTCTCGTCACGGGCCATCGTACGTGAACGAGGCGGTGTCTTTGCTGCAAGCCGCCCAGTACTGGCTCACCGATGACGGCATCGACAACTGGATCATCAACAATGTGCGCGTCAGCCAGACTGCCGACGGACTTGTTAGGTGGGTCAAACTCGGAAGAGATGTACCTACATTGATAATCGAAGTAGTCCTAAAAGTTTTATCATTAATTTTTCATGTTTTCATCAATCAGAATGATTTATTGGAAACTGTTTGTTACCTGTAACGATTTTCAGGTCTCAAAGTGTATCGCTCTCAATCTCTACATATTAAGTAGGACCTGCTTCATCAGCAAACATGCTGATCGTTCCTTTGCAATCAGAAGCTTTGCCTTGATCAACTTTTAAAACCAATGCTTCACTACATAGTATAAAACAAAGTCGCTTACCGCTGTCTGTCTGTTTATCCATATTTATTTATTTACAAACTTACATCTATTAACCCAATGCAATAGATTACAATATTAAACATAAAGAACATTATATAATATTACAGAAAAATAACACAAAATCATATAGTCAAGCTTAATTAAATTTACATTACATAATCATAAATTAGAAGTCACACATAAAATCATAGGTAACAAATCATAAATCCTCTTCGAAATACAATATACATTATGTAGGTTTTGTTTAGATCTTTTTTAACGCTATGCAACGGATTTTACTGCAGTTTTTTTTAATAGATAGAATGAATCAAGATTATGGTTTTTGTATCAGTATTGCACCCGTGCGAAGCCGGGGTGGGCTAGTACCTAGACAGTATAACCAAGCTATGTAATGTACTTATAATTAGTAAATGATCTACCGTTAATTTACTAATGTGAATTTACTAATTTTACCACCATGGTAGGGGATTCATGATATCAGTAAAATTATTAAAAGTCCACGGACGGTGTTATATACTTAAGCGGCCGGCTGCAGAGGGAGATATAATAATGGTGGTCAAGCCACGGCATCATCTAGCCCCAAGCTAAGCAGAGCTTTTGTTATGGTTACTAGATTACTGATGTACAATATATTAGGACCCCCGCGCACAAGGCAGACTGGCTGCCGCAGCCTGGCTGCGCAGCCAGGCTGCGGCAGCCAAAATATTTGCGCAGCCAGTTATAGCAGCCAATTAACGACTAGTCTAGATCCTTCCGTCGAGCAATATGGACGTGGAAGAACTTATAATTATTGCTTACCTACCTTCTCTGTATCGAAAGTCATCTTAACAAAGTTCGGAACGCAAAATACGTCTGGCTGCTACAACTAGTGCGCGGAGACTGACCGCAGCCACATACATTCGCCTACACACGTTCTGGCTGCGCGCAGCCAGCTGGCTGGCAGGTAGACCTTCGTCCGTCCCGCCTCAAAGTCCTCGATACACTTAGATTTATTTCGGTCGTTGGTTTGGATGACCCCAATTCTGATTGTTCTTGGTTGGGTCAGGATCCACAGGTGTAGCCACAAGTACCAGCTGCGCACGAGTCCCTCCAACGGCTCCGCCTCCATCACCAGCCCGTTCCTGCACTGCACCGCGTCGCTCGGACAAACACAGCATCTTTTTGTGCGGTAAGCGCCCCGTCAACCATTTGCAGGAATCCATTATTATACAATGTCTGGTCTTAGCTATTTGTAACTGCATTCAGCCTGTACGCAGGATATTTCAGTTAAGTTCTTTGGCCCAGTATACTTAATTCACCTGAAGTAAATCACCTGGGTGCATTAAAAGCTGCGCAGGGTAGACTTAATGCACCTGCGTGAACTAAGCACAGCTTTCAGTAAAGGTGATTTACTTTGGGTGAATTTAGTCTATCGGGTGAGTTCTTTTAAGTCTTGTGGTGATTTGTTGCAAACCATTATTAATTTTATTCGTAGCCACTGAGCTCAAAACGCTTTATAATGGTGCTGTTCCTATAAAGTAGAATCTTAAAAGCTCATGCTTTTCAGCATAACATAGGTGTCACTCTATTGTGTGGTGTGAAGTGGCGCGTCAGAAGCAAACTCATCGGTTTCATAATCCTTAACATTGAATAAATAATTGTCACAACACACCACACACACAATATTTATTGTGGTGTGGTGTCGTGTCGTGACGTTCTACCTTGACGCGCGTCTGACGCGTTGCAATACACTACAATTGATATAGCTTAAGTGGCAAGGTGCCATCTAATTACGCCTCTTTGTTATCAGACGAGGCGAGAGACGAATGCACTTCGATGGTAACTCGTTCATCGTCCGGAATGCCGGCCACTCTGCCGGTTTCGACGACAAAAATCAACTGAAAGTGTACTGAACTGCGTACTATCCCACCGAAAACTCTAGCAGTGGGTAATCGGGATTAGTCTTAGTAACGGAGTTCTTGCCATTTTAATACTATGTTTCATTATCTAGATTTCTAGGGAACTTGCGGGACGGTCGTGTATAAGTTTCTGTGCTCCCTCCTTTGTTACGCTACTTCGTGTTGAAGCTTGAGTTTTTGATGTTTTTTTCGTAGTTTACGATCTTGCTGCAGGAGACTCGATCATTTACCAGATGCCACTAGGTTGTAGTAAATAAGGTTACAGTTTCATGAAAGTGAGAGATCATCTTTTGATATGCTTATACATGGCTCCTTTAATCTGTGTTTATATCGACAAACTAGAGCTTGCATTCAACGGTAGACCGTTGAATGAGGGAGAACAATGAGTTACCATTCTTTTTGTTGTGTAAAACTATTTTTCGTCTTGATTTGTTTGGCATGGTCATTATTTTGGCGAAATGATATCTAGTATGTGCATAAAAGCCCCAAAGCTTCCACCCAAAGACGTTCCATCTTCTTTAGCAAAGTCCCACGCTTGCCTATATCATGTTTGACAAACACCATGCGTTAAACGTTGTATTTTGTTTGTTGGATCCGGAAGATTTGAGGATATCTGCAGCAACGATGCAATGATGTCAAAAAGCAAAATGGCTATTTACCTCCACGTCATTCTCCATTGCGAAATTGCGGTGCCTTACTGTGTATTTCTGCTTCTCGCGTACTCACTGCAACTACATAGGTACAGTTTTGATAATCCGCCCGAGCGCGCCGGTAGAACTTATCAATGGAGCTAATAAACCAATTCCGTCCTTACGTGCGTTTTGTTAACTGCTCAATCGCTCAATCAGACTTTTTCCCAATGTGTAATTAGTTTCCGTGCAGTCCTTACCTACCTTGTGCTGTTGAATACCACAACGGATGAGCAAGGTTGAGATTTGTTATGTTTAGCAGTGCGTTGATCGACAAATATTTTATAAACAACCATTGTATTATAAGGTCCATAAGTGTTATTAAAACAGGTTGTTGAACTATTCCTAGCGATCACGTTCTTCTTCCACTGTTTTTACAACTGTATGCAGTCGTTAACATTCCCCGGATTTATCTTCTCAATTGAATAATTTCTATGGATTCTGAATTCGACTGAATCTTTATTTCTACCCTCAATCTGTATGGTCGTGCTCATAGCCAGTGATGTGCTTTGATCACACTGAATACTACAATATCAATACATACCGACACCGACGACCTTAAAGCCCGTAGTATTTTCCTTATTGCCATCCAGTAGTTGTAAAAGTAAAAGGTACCTACAATCAATTTGTAACTGTTACCAATTTTAATAAAGTTATATTTTTATCATCGAGTTCTCCTGGCAGCTTCAACCCCATTTGTTGTGAAGTGTTGGTTTGGTAGTGGCGACGCGTCCCATTCGTTCCTAGTTGTATAAAGTTCCAAGTGTGTACTTGTTGTGAAATAAAGCAGTGTGCTTTATGTATACTTAATGTCGTTTTATTTTAAAGTTACTAATACAATAGTGGGGTTAGACAACTTAGTGATAGGTACTATTAGTTACACGATATAACAAAATGACCAAACAAAAATCCAAATATTCATAATGAGCAATATAACTAAACGTATCCGATTGAAGTTTATATAGGTTTATTTATACATTATTACACTAATTGTTACAAAAAAAATCGTATTAAAAAAAAATAACTGAATTTACATGCAGTCTTATAGGATTTATATGTAAGTATGTTAGTATAGCAATGTCAGTTTGGCACACACATTTAGTCTTACTAGAGGAAACTGACTTCAGGTGAAACCACAGAGTACATCTATACTAATATTATAAAGAGGAAAGATTTGATTGTTTGTTTGTTTGTATGTTTGTTTTTTTGTTTGTTTGTTTGAATTGAATAGGCTCCGAAACTACTGGACCGAATTAAAAAATTCTTTCACCATTAGAATCCTTAATTTTCCGTGATGAACATAGGCTATATAATATTTTCAAAAAAGTTAGGGATCCGCATGAAAAATTCAATAATTGAACCATGGGCTGTATATTCAACCTCTTTTTCTATTATGGCGCGTCAGAATAGAAAAAGAGGTTGTATAGCGCACGGTGCTTGCTTTTTCTCTACGGCCAGTGTCAGTTTTGGAATGTCGAGTCAATGTCAAAAACCCCAATGCTGTTAAAAAAAGTAAAGATCCGTATGATAACTGTGAAACCCATCGTTTTAGTGTGTATAATTTCTGAAATTTTTGTTTAATACTCGTGCGAAGCCGGGGCGGGCCGCTAGTTAGATATATGGGTGAAACTACATAAGTACAGCAGCTTGGCGGCTCTTTTCACTGAAAAGCATCGTCTATTTCCAACAAATTTTCACAATTATTGTTGGGTACCTATTTATCACTTTGATTTACTTATTTATCCAAGTGCGTGGACTGAGAGCTCACTTAGAAATCCAAGTAAAATACCTATTTATCACCATGATTTACTTAGGTAGGTATTTATCCAAGTGCGTGGACTGAGAGCTTACTTAAAAAGCCAAAAAATTGTAAAAATAACATTTCTCTATTGTTTATACCGGATTTAGTGTAAATATTACAGTAAAGCCGATATAAACCCTTGGACAAGAGCGGGCAGTCCATACGCTTGAACAATAGGCATAGCGTAGGGTTCGTGGCTTAGGCCCCCAGTGGTCGACGCACCTGTGGTTGACGCCCCCGATTCTATTAATTGTATTATTATTATTATTTGCACTTTTGCACTTAGTACAGTAAATGCCAAAAGTGTATCTTACATACCGTTTTAGAGATTTTTTTTTAGATAGTTTTAAGTAATTGTACTTTACCAATAAAATACTTCTGTCTTTAATCCTACTAATGTTATAACTGCAAAAGTTTGAAAGTAGGGATAGATGTAGAGATGAAAGATGAGATGAATGTTTGTTACTCTTTCACGTAAAAACTACTGAATGGATTTTTGCGATTGGTCTGTTGCGTGACGTTGGTAAACGGCCTGACGGTTACTTGTCCTTTAGACATTTAGATATTTTATTTATTGAAGATTAACAACGTACTGGCCTCTAAAACAGAATTTGAACAGAAGGCTACGTTCCAAACATCCTGACATGCGGCGCACGCAGCAATCAAATTTTCGTTGACAGATTTAGCAGAAGAATATGGTTTTGGTTTTCCGTGTAAAATATTTTTTTAATGTAATCTTTTCATTGATAAATCCAAACATTATGTTCACGGTTTTGAACTGAACACTTTCGAACTTGAAAACTGATATTAAAGTTTAGTGTGCCATCTCACAATGTCGAGCGAAGGTACTTCGCAAGGGCTGGTGCGAAGTAATTATGAAATGGTAAAAAATAGACTAGGGGGAAAAACATTGCTACATGCTGGATTTGCGTATAATTTTCATAGAAATAATAAACACGATAGTGTGTGGACATGTGTAAATAAAAGACATGGCCGATGTGGTGGTTTAGTGAAGTTAACTAATGAAAGCGATAATGTTCAGATGCAAAAAGGGCATAAGCCTGAGTGTAAGCCGGATTTATTAAAAAACGAGATAAAAGTTGTTATGAACGATTTAAAACAAGAAGTTACAACAAATTTTAGTCCTATACAGAAAATGTTTGAAGTGAAAACTGCAAGATTACAGAATAAAGGGCACAGTGAGAAAATTCCAATCTACAACAATGTTAAAAAAGCAATCTACAGAAGTCGTAATACATCCCTGAATGTAAAAAAAACAAGATTTACGGATCCAGCTGAAGTTGTTATACCTGAGATTTTTAGAAAACACATGTTAGTCGATTATAATGAGGATGGTAACAGGATCATCATCTTTGTATCAGAAAAAGCTTTGGAAGATATTAAAAATGTACACCACTTCTTTTGTGACGGTACATTTGATTGCTGCCCCTGTCCATTCAAACAGATTTATACGATACATGGAGATATAGGAGACAATACAGATGACACCAATATTGTGCCAATATTTTACGCGCTACTGGTCACTAAAGAAAGAAAGACATATGAGATAATGTTCAGAAAAATTAAAGAAGCTTTGATAGAATTCAAGCCCTTAAAATTCACTCTGGATTTCGAAATATCAGCAATGGTCGCAATAACTAACGAATTTCCCAATGCTGAAATTCATGGATGTTTTGTACATTTTCAAAATGCCATATACAGGCGGGCAAAGTCTCTTCGTTTATTAGATCATGAAGAGACCACGCAGTACGTTAAACTGTGCATCTGCTTAGCCTATCTTCCTGAAGAAGACATTGAAGACGGATGGCTTTCCATAATGGAAAACAGGTAAGTATTTACGCTTCAAAACTTGTACATTCCTGGTATTTTTACATTTGCAGACCAATTTGATCCAAGACTTTCATTTCAGTATTCCAGACGAACAAATAACAAAGTTCAATGATTATTTTGTTGAGCAGTGGCTTGAACCCACGGAAAAAATTGCTAAGTGGTGTTGTTATAAAGAAAAACATAGGACTACAAATTTAGTAGAGGCTTGGAATCATCGACTTACGCGCCACCTGGGGAAGAACCCATCTTTATTATCATTTTTGGAAATGATAACGATTGATATTTCTACCTACGGCACGGCACAAGCAAGGCAATATATTTATTTTAAAATCGCAATTATATTTATTGGTAAAATAATGCAACTATTATAGATAATATCTTATTTCAGACTGAAAGCTAAAAACATTCCTGTTAGCAGGCGAAAAAACGCGTCAAGAAAGAATGCAAAAATGATTGCCAATTTGACTGAGCAGTATAAAAATAAAAAAATTACTACGATCATGTTTTTAGAACAAATCTGCCCATATGTGGAAATCCGAGCAAAAAAGTAATAGCTACCCAACTAGCAAGGGAATCCTATAATAGAATACAATAGGTGAAATTAGACTTATAAAGCTTAAATTAGACTTATAAAGCTTTTAATGGCTTTTCTCAAGTATACTTTGCTTATAATAGCAAGCATTCTTACTCTCCAGAGCAAATTTACTAATAAAACTGCCTTGTAGTTTACTACTATACTATATTATAGGATAATTACAAGACATATAATCTCATAAGTGTATTGACAAAGTCTTAATAGTCCTGCGAAAATTATAGTCTTATAAAAGCTTTGTGTAAGATTTCCAAGACTTATAAAATACTTAGCTGAGATCATTATAGGTATGAGGCGATGTAGTCTTATTAAAGACGCTTATAAGATTTTTTTGAGAGTAAATAATCTTTTAAAGAAAAAAAAAACAGTTTAACAAGTCGTTCGATTTGAGATACTTACTGTAAATTATTATTTATCATAGATTAGAAGCGTTTTAAACAAAATGGAGGTTACTGAAGAACTGTACATAAAAGACAGGCAGAATCGGTAACGCAAAAGCGATCGTCTCAAGCAAGTTCTGAAAAAGCAGAAACCAGTAATTTATTAGAATGTTCCGTACATTCCGAATGTGGTATCCTTATTACCCTAATTGCATACCTACGTTGTGAAATAAAACAGATCATTATCCTGTACTGTATTTTTTGTACAAGAATCTCTTTCTTTAATCATACTTACATAACTATAAGTTGCACATACACATATTTACGTCAAAAATGTGTAGCTATTGCAGGTTTTCAAATATTAATCGAGGAACTCTAATTTGATTCAACATGGTGGTTAGGTAATCTTAACTAAGAGTAAATCAAGCGTAGTTTTACCTATTACAGTCTTATAAATGTCTTGATAAAGAGCTATTTTTGAAACATGGCGAATGATCAAAAAACAATTATGAAGTGCTTGATAATATTGTTTCACTAACAGGCTTGACATTCAATTTATGTAAGCGCGTAAGAAAATTAGCGCAAACACTGTACACTTATACATTAAAAATAGATTTGCCATACAAAATTGCATTCGTACTTAATTCTAGATAAGCATTTTTCATTCAAATATTATCAAAGAAAATAATGATAAAATAAATTAGTGTTTATTAAACACTGCAAATACATATTAACAAAACGAACTAGAAGTAGATAACAAAAGGAATACTGCTACCAGTAGTAATCTTCTCTAAGGCAATTATAGGGAGTTCAAGTCCCTCCAAATACTAGCGCAAGGCAATAATTAGACTTAGCATGCTGTAAGCTCATAACAAGAACTTGTGCTCCAATAAATGCGCCCAAATCCAGCTTTGTAGTTTACTACTAGAATGTTATAGGAGTGTTGAAATGTAGTCTTGAAGACTGTTATAGGATCTATTTTGCTACTTGGGTAATTATTAACGAAGTAAATAAGATGATTTTGGTTGTTTTCTGTTGTTAGTAGACAATTTTAGTTCATGTGTCTTTATTTATATTTTTCATAGTAGATTATTTTTAATAATTATTATTAAAAAGTTTAAAATTACAAGTTTGTTTGTTTAGATGTTTGTCCGTCTAAAACTACTGAACGGATTTTGATGAAATTTGGTATACAGACAGGGTATGAGCTGACTTGGGCTGAATGCTCCCTTGGGAATATTCCACGCGGGCAAAACCGCGGGTACAAGCTAGTACAAAATAAAAACATTTCTAATAAAAATAGTTATGGTTATGATATAATATATTAAAAGCTTATGCCTTTTATGCCTGCAAGTACATTTGATAAAAAAAATATTCGGATTAAAATAAACTGACCGGGGGCGTCGACCACAGGTGCGTCCACCACTGGGGGCCTAAGCCACGAACCCATAGCGTAAACCTCAGAAATGTACTTTACTACTTTGTTTTAAATTTTACATGATAGCATTTTGTAAAATTTGCTCAAAGGCCATTCAAAAGTTTCCCAACTCGCTAGAAAAAGCTGTTAGAAGTTCAACAAGAGATCTCAAATCAGTACAAAAAAGAGCTGGACTCTATAACTAACGGCCCGTTCACACATGTCTCCGTTTTACTGTTCCGTTTTATCGTGTAGGTATTTTGTTCGTCGATCTGTATACAGAATACTGTGCCATGTGTGAAGTCGCTCATACAACCACATACGCCATCGACGAAAAAACTACGTACACGATAAGGAACAGTAAAACGGAGGCGTGTGAACCGGCTGTAAGCGTCTACAAAATTCTCTTAATAATCAATTTAAGCACGTGTCGGTGTGGTCACGACTTTTTAAGTTCTCAAAGACAATAAGATGCTATCTACGTTATCATCCCGTAAACTTGATGAAACCGAGGTTCTAGATGATTATTTCATACAAAAAGAGTTTTGGAAAATAGTAGGTACCTAATAGTTTAATATTAATGTTTTAGTGAAAAAATTTTTTTATCGGTAAAGCATATAAATGTATCACTATTTATTATTTAGGTATTTGTTTTGATTGTCATTTGAACTACCAAACAGAATAATAGGAGTACAATAATTGTACTCCTATTATTCTGTTTGGAACGATACAACGAACAATCCTCAATTATTGAGGATTGTTCGTATTACGAATTAATTACCTACCTAGCCAAAGACTGGTGTTTTAAAATAAGTTGGTTGTAAATTAGGTAGATTTTGTACCTTTATCGTATGAATTCTTTTCAAACACATACTCGTATGATTTTGTTATTATAGTGTGTAAGCCCTCGCACTCGGTGTAATCTCTAGGAAATTAAATACACTCGGGAGCAATGAATCCGGGTCACTCAAAGAATCCAAAAAATCTCGGAAAGTAAGAATGCTAGGTTAATGCAATAAATTGTATTTAATAGACAATTGAATACTCCTTAAATGAAAGTTAAAAAAATATGAGTCACCATACATTTTATTTACACAAAATTACATAAAGAAAAAAAACTGCTGATCTCTCCTTAAAACAAAAATAGGAAACATGAAATTTTTGAACTTTATGACGATTTTCTTGAATTTCAATACTTCGTATTACCTCCTCGTGCTTCCATTACTGCGTTTACGCGGTTTGGCATGCTATACACCAAGTTCCTTATACGATTTTGGGGAATATTCTCCCATTCCTCTGTGAGAGCAATTTTGAGCTCAGGAAGCGTGATTGGGGGAGGGTTTCGTTGTTTTACGCATCTCCCTAGCTCGTCCCAAGCATGCTCGATCGGGTTGATATCCGGGCTGCGCGCTGGCCACTCCATACAAGTAATGTTCATCTCTTGAAGGTAGTCATTCACAATCCTACCTGTATGAGGTCGGGCATTGTCATGCATAAATATAGCATCCTCACCCAAATTGACCATAAATGGACCAACGTGTTCGTTGAGGATTTCTTCCACATATCTTACGCTAGTTAAAGAGCCGTTTTCTATGATCACCAGCTCTGTGCGACTTTCAGAGGAAATTCCGGCCCACACAAGTACAGACCCACCACCGTAGGCTACTTTTTCTTCGATGCATGCTTGCTTGAATCTTTCCCCTGGTCTTCTATACACTCTGTGTCTTCCATCGTGCTTGTAGAGCATAAATTTTGATTCGTCGGAGAACAATTTATTGCATTAACCTAGCATTCTTACTTTCCGAGATTTTTTGGATTCTTTGAGTGACCCGGATTCATTGCTCTCGAGTGTATTTACCTACCCAAAAAATGATTTTGAGATGATGATTTTGGAGGGACTCTAACTCGCGGCCTTCCCTCAGAACGGGAGTGTGTCGAACACTACACTATACCTAGGTAATATATGTAATTACTTTTTTGAAGATGATTGGACACGATACCTACTAGATCTTGTATGAACTGATTGACTTTTATCTACTTGCGTGATATGACGCCTGTGTCTGTAAAATACAATTTCGCTACATCTTCCCTAGTACTGTTGTCATCTGTACCTACATCTACCCCTCGACTGTACGCAAATGATCGGAACATAAATTCACCCCTATCGTAAGGTAAGGGATAATTATTGCTTAATTATTGAATCTGGGAATCTCTACTCTGCTAGTCATGTCGCTCTGTCTTACGCTCTTGTACTATAAGTAGGTATTTTATTTTGTTTTTAGTCGTAAAACAAAATCCACAGCCCTATTAAACTACTAATTTCGAAAACAGCGGCGTTTCATAGAATAATAACACTAGGTCTGAGACCTAGGTACATAGGTATAGGTGTTGGAATGTCTGTTCGTCTGTGCAGCGTCTCACTTAGCTATCCAGTCGCGATCCACAGTAACGTGAATACAGTGCTGCATCAAACTTTTTTATACCTTACCAATCTGTTACTTGTCTGTTATATAATAGTTATAGGGTACCGAGGGTACGTATTAAATTTTTGAAATAACTCTTACAACATTCAATCTAGTAAATTTACGTTTCTTTAAAAAGCTACCAAACAATCTCAATGCATTAATTGTAATCGTATCATAAAACTCAGCAGGAATGCCAGCAACATTTCGTACATTTCCAGCGAAGTGCTAAGTCGCACGTATCTAATCGGACATCGTTTTCGTTTTGTTTGTGCAAGATGAATGACTGTCGGCAAGCGCAGTGGCGGCGCTGGCGCTACGGTATTGATCGCGGAGCGGCGCGGCGGCGGCGGCGGTGGCGCCGCGCGCGGTCTGCGGTGTCAACCTAGCGCCGGCTGTCAACGTGACGTAACCAACGCGCATAGCACAGCACCGCACACCGCTGCCGGCCGCCGCTCGCTCGGGTCGTCTGCGTCGCTGGGAGCTGAGTCGCGTCGCGTCGTGATCGTCTCTCGAGAGACAGCCATATCTACGGCCCGCGATCTATCTAGCGATCCCTGAATGTTTATAAACAAATTCTCAGCAGACCACAGCTGGCTGCGACCCGCATCTCACTAGTTGTAGACGAGACCGGCGGACCAGACGGCCCTGATCACTGATCACCCTTCGCAGCAAGGTATGCTTGCACTGTTTGTTTACCCCTAGTTGATTTACGTATTCTACACATTCTGGTGCTGTGACGACAGCATTCACGTCAACCGTCAGCTGTACCTGGATATAAAACAAAAACAACACAAATATGAACGATTGCTGCTGCCATTCACAAACCAATTTTGTTGCGATAACATTCGCGAATTGCTCTACCGACTCGTGCTCAATGAAATTATTGGAAATTTTACAGTACTTTATTCAGCATAATAAGAACAGCGCTTTTCGATTCTTAGGGGATGTGTCTCTGTCATTGTTAATTGACGCTGTTTATGCTATCCATCGTTTTCGTTTAGTCCAAACTCGTACTCCCCCTCGTCTAAATAGCGGGGTGGTGAAGTGAGGGTTGCAACGCTAGGCGAGGGGTACCTACTTAAAGATCAAAAGTATGTAGGTGCCTGATATAGAAACATTCCGTAGATTTGCCTGTAAAGTTGCGGCTATGATTATGTGACTGACTGGAGAACAAACGTTCGACCCAAATAACAGAATTGTTAATTAATCATGCGTGGATTGTCACATAATACTGCGGCATTCAATAGTGCTTAATTGCAAGTGCAACTAGCCGGCGAAATATTGCGCAAGGAATTCTCGTTTCCAGTTTTACAGAGCAAGCTTGTGACATTTTTGTATTGCCTAATCGTGTTAGGCATAATGCGTACCTATATGACATACGGAACCCTCGAAAGCTAAACAAGCGCGTCCTCGCTAATGTTTTGACTAACTCGCTTTTGGTAAATTCAACTCTTTGGTACCAAGAGCTTTATTTTCAAAGGTACCTAACCTTAGGTTCTAAACCGTCCAGTCGGTGTCCCTTACATTAAAGTCCAACTCTCCGTCTCTATGAGGAGTCAATTGACCTGTAGGTATTAGGATTAGGTCCGGCACTAATCCTTAGTCTCTAGTATGTAGAGTGGTTCTCTTCGTCATGGGGTTTCTTGTTCTCTAACTTCCTGGATATTAATAACTAGTACTCTCGAAGAATTATTAGGTTCCTTGACTAATGCTATCGCTTAAGGAAATCTGGCTAGTAAATTTTGTAATTGTTAGACACAAAAATTGGGTGATTTGGATAGATAATTATGTGAAGAAATTTTCACAATTTACTTTCCCTTACCTATGTAAAGTAGGTACCTCTTTTTGTTTATTAAATTTAAAATTCCACACCTACTACGTCTGGATTTGGGGCAGACACCTCAAAACGCCTCGCTTAAAAACACGTAGCTAGTAGATCGTAATCAAATGTAAATTAATGAATTATCAATATGCCCTTGGCCGTTGCGCATTTGCGCTTATCGCAAAAGAATGAACGTAAGATATCGAAGTTGCGATGCGTTTGCGCACACGGTAAATTGAAAATTTAATACAACGCCTCTATAGCGTATACAAATAACCGAAAGGCAGATATTGACCTTGAAGAAAATGTTATTATCTATTGATTTTTTTCAAGGTCGATCACATTTCGTTTATTTGTTTACGATACGAAGGATATTTAACCTGCTAATATCTCCAGAATGTTGATTATGGAAAGATTATCCCTTGATTTTATTAAGGCTACAGTTAATTACCGACTCATTGGTTAGTTAAATTGATAGACCTGTCTCACCAACCAAAAGTCATTTATGGCGGCATATTTTTGAATATTTCTACTTGCGACTAGGTAATTAAACAAGATAGTTTGAAGTTTTCTTACAAAATCTGGTTATATGTAGGGCCAGGTACGTATAAAATATGATAGATAATGAATATGATAGAGAAACCAAAAGGTTATATTACCTAGGGAATGCGATACATCTTTCCATTTCTCCGATCATCGTTAGGGTATTATTCACCAATGGTGACATGATTGATAGGACTGGATTAAGGAATGGTTGGATAAATAACAAGGCTCGAATGAAGCTCTTCAAAATATTTATTCACTTATCCGGGCAAATCATGAGCTTGAGAAAAAGATTATCGCCCGCTTGATTAATATTGGAATAGGTGTCGTCAGTGTAGTGCAGTTAGGTTAGTAAGAATAAATCTATAATAATATTATTAAGAGGAAGATTTTATTGTTTGTTTGTTATAATTGAATAGGAGCCGTAACTACTGGACCGATTTGAAAAAAAATCCCTGCTGATCATACGTTATAAAATATTTTCAAAAAAGTTAGGGATCCGCATGATAAATTTATTTTTTATTAAATACCCCTGCGAAGCCGGGGCGGACAACTATTAATTAAAAAGGACACAGCATCATCTAGCCCCAAGCTAAGCAGATCTTGTATTATGGGGACTAGATTACTGATAATTATATTAATTATACATAATACAATATATTTATTACATACATTGATAGTTTTATTGCGTACAGAAAACTACCAGAACTCTCGGAACAAATATCTGTAGAACGAAGAATAAAGTTTTATTCGTAAAAGAAAACTTTATTCAATAGTAGTAGATATAGGTACCTAGGTACCTAATGCTTACAAAGTAGAGAAAATATTCACCTTAGTTGTGATTCCTATTTGATATTTTGCCAAAATTTGGTTCCATCATAACCCCGTAGGTTTTGATGGAACCAAATTTTGTAGGCATTATGTGGCAGATAAACATCTCTCTGGTGGAATATCACGTTGAGCTAGCTAGGTATGTTTATAAGATGAAAGCAAAATATAAAGATCGTTGCATAGAACGTAAATCATGCAAGGCAGAGGTCGCGATGTTTAATGTAAAACGTCATATACAATCGATTCACGACTTCGATTAAATAACTAAATCATGAACTTCTCTTCTTTATCATAATAAACTTTCTAGTATACTTTCAGTTTTAAATATAAATTCTAGATTAGCAAAGGATCTCCCACAGGATTTTTGATTTTATCACTTTTTGCAATGTTTACTCAATTGATGGTCAAACAGCAAAATATTCATGCACTAAGAACAATTCGACACAGCCTTCCAAAAATCAATGAATTACAGAATGCTATGAACCAATTGACCACGCAAATCCAGTTCTTGACAGGCTTCACAACTTTAATTCTTCCAATTACCACCTTGCTCTACCTGCCTCTCTAATTCGAAAAATTATAAGAATATATTGAGCGTTCATGTTTGTTCCTACCATAATCTTTTTCCATAATTAGTCAGTGTAACTCCTTTGTCAAACACTTAATAGCTATTAATAGTCGTCTTTAAACTACCAACTTCATTATGATCACAGTCTCGACCTAGTTTTAGTTGATTTGATGAGGTCACATCCAAAGATTTCTAGGTCTAAAATGATGACAGGAAGCGTGCATTTTCTTGTGCTAAACGTAGGACATCCCTATTTGAAGATACGCCAAGTCATTTCACTGAAAGTGGGGCATGAAGGACATTGACGCCCCATTTTCATGATCACATGATAGGCAGTTTCAAGAATACTATGTTGATAAACTCATCAGGTCAGCACATAATGTAGATTTTAATCCACATTATATAATACAAAGTAGAGGCTTTTCATCTACTTTGTAACGGCATCACGATGCAGCACTTTTTATATCTCAAGATATAGGAATAGTCTAGTTAAACATTTCTCAAAAGAGGAATTGTGTGGAAAAGTCGAAAGCAGAATGTTTGAACTCGATTTTTTTTTTGGGTTAGTTTGGAAACAAACTATTAAAAGTCCCTACACAAATATGATAGTCCGAACAAAGTTAAGTAATTTTCTGTTTCGACCTTTCTAATTCAGAATTCTCCGCTGACTGGACAATAAAATAAAAATTATATATAACACTAACCAACCATATTCATTTAAGCGTAACCCAGAAATAGTTGTTTCCATCTATGCGCTTCGATTAAAAACGCGCTCGAGGCAAAATAATCCTTAGAGAAAGAAGTCAACCTCCCATTATGTTCTAAATGTAAAACCCATTAAAGAAACCGTATTATCCAAGACACAGCTAAAATATTTCACAATTGAACTGTTTTTACCATAATTAAAATGTACGATTGTTACGGATAAAGGAACGCAGTGCTACCTAGCTATCCTTTCAGTTGACAGTATCAGAAGTCAGAGTATCAGAATCAGACTATTTTATGGAAAGCCGAGCGTAATTTAGAAATAACAGTTTAACAAGATGGTCGATCGAAACAGACAAATAGATGGTGCTGTGCGAGCACGACCGCCTGTCACAGTTGATGTAGAGTCACGAAGTCTCAAGTGCTCAAGTTCGATGGTTTCGGATAGTAGCAACGATGGCAGCGATGGGCAATAGACGAGACACGATATTGCACGGTGGGGTGACGTCGTCGGTGACATTTTTCTAGACTGATTGTCCACTGTTACTAATATCATTCCATGACTCAGCTTTTCCAAAGCCATCTTTACTCTCAAACAGCTTTGGCAAGCGGATTTGCTCGAGTTATTCCTGTTTAACAAGGCAAAATAAATAAATAATGCCGGACAATGCACACAGCATCATCTAGTCCTTGAACAAATATCTGCAGATCACAAATATCTGCATATCTTACAAATATTTGTCCCGAGGCGGGAATCGACCCCGCAGCCTCCTGCGTCTCAAGTGGACCTTCGCTACCGCGCCACAGAGGTCGTCAAAAAAAGCTCCATATTCCACAAAAAATGGTATGGATGAATAGACCTGACTTACGTGTGCTTACGTCGAGGAATAGTTGTCTCAAGGTCAATCTTTCCTCCCTTCTCAGCTGCATTGGATAAGTCCGTGTCATTATTCCTGGATGATTCATGGCCGACACCGCGTTGCTAGGGAGCTGTGTCAATACCGTTCTATGCGTATATCTAAAGGCCTGACCCGATCTATATGGTATTCGCTATTAAAGCGGTAGCGGTAAGTTTCGCTTGGATTTCGCACTCGGTTTCATTATACCTCTAGGTGGAACACACTTGATGTCCTAATATAAATAAATTATGCTGGTCAATGCGCACAACATCATTTAGCTCCAAGTTAAGCAGAGCTTCTGTTAATGCAAAGTACCATTATAATTAGGTACGCAAGAGGTCTTGAAAAAGGACGATCGAGATAGTCACATAAAAAGCAGACTCTTCTCGAACATCGAAATAGCGGGTGTTCACCTTTACATTTTAAATGATGTTTTTGACAGGTTTTTATACATTACACGTCAAAATTAACCGACGGAGCTGATAAAGGTGCGATAATTTTTATTTTTTAACCTAAGTTTCCGCGCTCCTGGTATTTCGTCGAATATTTTAGTTACCGTGGGATTACTTGATTTAATTTAATTTTACACAGAGGACTAACAGGTTTACTTGCTTTATGACTAATATCATACTATATTAACTCATAACCATTTCTGCCCCCGCATGGATCGCATGTAGCAGCTAAAACTGTTTGTTTGTGGTGAAGAAATGGAGGAACTATGTTCTTTATTGTACAAAACTACGTAATGAAGTACCTATACTAAGAGTAACTAAAAATAAACAAAAAATTCATGAGTATACAATACAGGACCAGATTATTCGAAACAATATTAACTACTGACAATCGACTATTCGAGCTATTAGTATAGTAAGATGCCGCATAAAACCATCGCTTTGTCAGGAGTTTGTGAACACTCAGTATAGGTACTCTGATTTCGCTCCCGCGCTGGGTAGGATCTGGATGCATAGATCTCAAGGTCTAAATCGTTTCTCCCTACAGCTACATAGTATAGGTGTGGTATAGGCAACGTGTGTCATTATTGTTAAATCATTGCTCATGGCCGACACCGCTGCTAGGGTGCGGTGTCAATACGGTTGTATGCGTTTATCCAACTAAATGCAGTATAAAGGTTGATCTGAAATAATACCACGCTTATTAAACTACGTATGAATCAATTATAATAAGAAATTGTCATTTAAGTGACTAATACTTCATTGGTTATTTATTTGAATAAATTTGTAACATACGTGCCTAAAATATTAAATTCAATTCACTTTATTAATCACAATAATAATATAACAGATTCACTTACCTGATTGATCTTAAAGAATGTTCGGGATTATTATCTAAACAATTGGGAAAGATATGGAGTAAAATACATACAGACAGACAGCATAAAATACTCAATATAAAAGGAAATAAATGTTAGACCAAGTTCCACAAAATGGGCTAGTACGGACCCGAAACATTTAAAAAGATTGTTACTACCTTTATATAAACTGATTTTATTGAATTAGGGCGACCCTCGTCTTAGTCTCCCGCTCGCATTAGATTTGAATGCTTTAATTCAATTATAAGTACCTACGCAGATGTCTGTGTCAGGTCCTGACCCGATTCGTTTTATTGATTAGTTTTATAACCTCAATTCTAAATAAGAACTTTCCGTGCGGCCCAAGGACAACGGCTCAGTGCCCCCGTGACCAATTTGTAGCTCAACTCTTTTGTTCAGGCCCTGGTGTCTTACACTACTTTACATTACACAATAGATATACTATGTGTTCAGATTCGGAACGTCTTTATGAAAATGTCCCGCTGTATCAATCAATTATGTCGCTTTGCCTAAATCTTTTTTTTTTCGAGGATAAATCTTGCTCAGAATTTTGATTAGACCCTAATAACTATAGGTCCTATTTCGGATCTTTAATGTGCAAATAATAAACAGCTCCGCTACACCCTGTATGCCGCAACATTCTATAACCCCACTACAGGCATGACAATCATTGGCGATGAATGGGCGATCAATTTGAGCCCACAGATTCGTTGTCTGCCATTATAACTACAACTACCGCAATATAGTTAGCTGTTACACGACAATGGAAATGGGACGCTCCTCAAACGGATACAACGGTCATCGAAGTGCGCTAGGCTTATTATTTGTGCTAGTTTCCGACATGCTTTGTGTCGGTCTCTGCGTTAACTTCACTAAGTCGCTCACCAGCGAACATTGGTTTAAACTCTTATAAACTAGAATGAACCGTGTCTTCTTAACAATCGTCGACTATAAGAATATAGTAGCGTATATACTAGCGGTCCGAACGTGTATTTAACAAAAAAAATATTTATCATTCGGAACCTAATTATTTTGCTCATATTCTATGTTCGTCACGGAAAATTTAGGATTCATGAAATAATTTTTCAAATCAGACCAGTAGTTTCGGAGCCATTCAATTGAAACGAACAAACAATCAATCAAATCTTACCTCTTTTAATATTGGTATGGATATAAGACCATAAGTGACGATGTCGCTGAGTAGGTCCCTCTAGCTAGCATAAGCTAGCATAAGTCGAGTGCTGAATGTGCCTCGCCCAACAAGTAAATCGTCGAGAGCAGTAGGTGTGGTGCAATGTAAAGAAGACAGCTGCTGCTTCCACTGGTAGTTTCCCTGGTCGTAAAATGACATCCACGGGCTGGGTTAGTTGGTTATCGGTAAATTATAAGTATATTGTGTTAGCAGTAGGTGTGGTAAAATGTACAGAAGACAGCTGCTGCTTCCATTGGTACTTTTCCTGGTCGTATAATTAATCCACGGGCTGGGTTAGTTGGTTGTGGGTAAATTATTAGTATATTAGTTTGGAGTGTCCACTGCAGAGCAGACTTCCTTTTTTTATTTGATGAGGGAATTTGTTTACGAATAAACTGGTCTGGGGGACCAAATTAATGTGGGACTCAAGGCTCTGAGTACGACGTAATACCCACTAAAACCTCTCCGGTGACCGTCTCTCGCCATTTTTGCCGAACCACGAAATAGTAAATAAATTTTAAGGACAAAATTGCTGCTGTCGAATATTCTAAAATTAATTTCATAAACAGTAAAATTAAAGTACTATGTATGTTAGCAAAGTAAATAGTAGTCAAAGATTTCTTTCCCACGCTTAATTGCTTGGAACACAGATAATTCTGTATTTTCCTTATTTTTATCCCCGTTGGAAATAGTGATTTATTTCGCACAATGTTCCTTTGACTGCCTTTGACCTTGAACGCTAGATTAGGATGGAAAACCGATAGAGGAAAACAGTTGTTGTCCCAACTATGATCAAGATCGAGGTACCTACATTTCTAGGCAGATAGCCAAGTTCTTCTCATTAATCTTACTTAAAAAAGTACTTGTACTTGTTAGTGACATGTTGGGCACCGGAATGGTCAATGGTCATTTGTTCCCAATCTTCTTTTAACCTTCAATTGCCCCTCTGCGGGCAATGGTGATTGAAGTGGTACTCTTTCCTTTACTTAATTATGTTCAATCAATTGTACAAAGGATTTGATCTAATAAATTTTGATAAAAGTAAATCAACTGAATAACGCAAACCTTATACATATGTATAAAGCATGATGACCTGATGTTACCATAACAACCTCTGTGGTGCGATGGGCGGACGTCCATCTGCGACGCATGATGTTGCGGGTTCGATTTCCGCCTTGGGACAAATGTTTGTGCGATCTTGCAGATATTTGTTCAGGGTGTTCTGGTCGTTGTTGATTTTTGATTTTGATTGTGTCAATTAGTGAGAAATAATGCTTGAAGAGAATCAATGATTTTAGTTAGCAGACTAAAAAACTCAAGAAGATATACTGAATAAACTGAATAAGAATAAGGGTAGATATCGTGTCAAAAATCATCTGCCTCTGCGATACTTTAGGAAGTACCTACGCAGTCGAGTTTTGTTAGAAAATATTATTAAAAATAATTATCTCGAAACAAAATACGTTTGTGTCGTATCCTATAGAAGTTATAAATGATATCATCGATAGTAAAAGAAATGCTATTTATTTGCTATCACACAGCCCCGGGGCGTTAAAATTTTGGTAATAAAATATGCTACCCACAAACTTTACTTCATGATGTTAAAAGTTATGAAAAATATATGAAAATAAAAAAAATATTAATTAATATAAACAAAAAATTTACAAATTACTGTTGTGTGGATAGGATTTACCCGCACTAGGCTGGCTGTGGTGGGAACCAATATGAACAGGTACCTAAATAGTCTCAATTGATTTGTCAAACATGTGCCAAGTTAAACAAAATAACATTTTGAGGAAACAAAATACTAACTAATAATGAAAATTAAGCTAGAAACGAAACTAAAATATACTAATTTGGAAATATGTTAGAAACTAAAACATACTACAAATGAAAGGAAAAGACATGATTTAAGAGACATTTAAATTGACTTTCTGTTTCATATTATTATGATGGAGTGAGTAACAAGTTAAGAAGTATTTTAACTTGGGGACAGTATAGTCTGTGCAACAATGTTTAATATTCCTAAGACAAAACATTTTATTATGATCTCCGGAACGCTGTGCCGTAGTATGTCTACGATATATCGCCGTAGTTGAGATACCGTTTACTGGTTAGGCGATAGTTTTGACGAAATGGTTGATGAGCACTGAGACAGGTCTTTAGAAGGAACAGTTTTAACTGAAATTTGGTATAATTTATAACGCAAAAAGAAGGGTGTTTGTTTGTTGTGGCCGAGGCTTGGTATTGCAGATATCACCCATATAAGCCGTATAGTATTTTGTATTTATTTAAAGGTCTTCTGATCATTCTGATCATTTATCAGATATCGTTCTTAGTTAGTTAAGTAGGTACTGATTCTGTTTTTTTCAAGTTGTTTTTAATTATTCTATATTATTGTGTTAGGTATTATAATGTAAGTTACTATTATCTTTTAGCTGTTTTTTTCCAACATGTAAATGTATTAACGTACTATGTAACTCGCTCCCAAATAAATATAGTATCTTCCTTTATCGCTTCTCGGCCTTTTGGCGTAGATCAAAGTGTAGTCTCTTCCTTAACCTTGAATAGTTTTGAAATATTGTTTTCCCTTTAACATAGCGAAAATTACACTAACTTCAGTTCATAGTCAAGTCATCTAAGTAAAAATTATCTTGTATCTAAAACACATAATATTTCATAAATTACGAGTTCCATATAAATTCAGGGTTATAATATAGTTCCATTTGAAACTTCGTACCCAATGTGGTATGGGGTAAATAACATAATTCAGGCGACACGCGATCGTGCCGTTTACACTTCGACGGCAAATTGATTTGGTTTGTCGAAGAATTTCATGTATTACATAATTTGTCACATTGCAATGTTTATCGGGCAATGTTGTTTCCATAAAGCTTTAAATCTCGGATCACCATAACATCCTAACTTTGTTGTAACCGCAATAAAGTGTTAAAGTCGTGAAGGTTGATAACATTTCGAAATCAAAATCAAATCAAAGTGCTCTATTTCCTTTAGACCTTACAGGACTCTTGGACACGTCACAAAATATAAGTTAAATAAGTAATAAAATGGGAAATAAAGTGATCACTTTGATTCACTGTTCACTTCAATCTTTTTAAGGTAAATTAAAGAAGCGAACAAGAAACCTTTACCTTGTTAGATTGTTAGTTTTCGAGTTGGAGCAAAACTCGTCCCAAACTTTTTTGTCGTCTAGATAATCTGATATTTATGCATACATCAAAAATGATGTATGCGGGACAGCACTACTTATTAAATCCTTATCTTTATCTACTCGACTTGTAAGGAAGAGAAGAAGGAAAGAACAGTGGGCACCTACTCGCACACTAACGTAAATAAATTTTATGTTGGAATGCTCCCAAAACTAAAGGAATTCCTTTTTGTGCCACGCCGGTGCCCGATATATTTGTAAATGCATAATTGAGCTAAAGCTGTATATTAATGGGACTCGAAGATGCTGTTTTTGTCGAGTAGGTTCTCCCCATTTAGCCATATCGAAAATGGGAAGTAAGAGCACCTGATAAAAAAATATTATTTTCGGGAGCTACTTTACCCCACTTTTTATTTTGAGGAATGCTTATACAATCAATGCTGGAAAATTCACACAGTAGTTGGCTGCCTATGGCATTATGGATAAGATAACTGATATACTACGAGATATTTTTTATTTTACTCTAGCCTACCTCGCTCGCGATTTAATTCGAGTGAACTTTATGATAGACTTCTTGAAATCAGTAAAAACCCAAGTACGAGTTGGAAATTCTTTTAACCCGTTGCAATAATAAAAATCTTATCTAAGCTTATTTTTCAGTTCAAGTTGTTTATTTTTCACATTGAATTTGAAACATATCGTGTCGCACGTTAAACTTGCCGTAAGAATGTCATTCTACAAAATAACTGTAATAGTTACGCCACACTAAGAATCTGAAAAACAAACACTTAAGCTTATGTTAGGAGAAATTTAGAAAATTCCTGTTATAAAATAAAATAAAAAAGCAATTTATTCTACTAGGTACTAAATATTACAATACAATGTCATTATACTAAACTAATTCTGAGGTATTTAATTATAATTTTTTGCATATCCTTATTTTTACTTTAAATTTTAAATGTCAAGTTTTAGTAGAAGTCGCCCGCCTGGCGTAGGCCTCCCCCATTTCTCTCCATGCTTTTCTGTCTCTGGCTTGTCCCATCCTTTCTGGTCCGAGTTCCTTTCTAAACAAGTCTTCCCAACGTTTCCGTGGTCGTCCTCTATTTCTCTTGTTTTGTCGTGGAATCCACTCGGTCACCTTTCTTGTCCATCTTGTATCGGTCATCCTGCTGACATGTCCTGCCCAATTCCACTTTAGAGATCGTATTCTAGATATAATGTCATAAAGCTTTGTTTTGCCTCTTATGTAAGTATTTGTTAATTTATCTGATTGTTTTATCCCCAACATGCTCCTTTCCATTTTTCTCTGACATATCGCGAGTTTGCTTTCTTCTTCGGTGGTAATAGCCCATGTTTGGCACCCATACGTTAGGCTAGGTAGGATGGTGGTCTCATATATCTTTTTCTTTAATTTTATGTCGAGATTTTTGTTTTTCATAATCTCTTTCAAATTCCAATATTTTTGCCAGGCTATTGTGATCCTTCTCTGGATTTCTTTCTCTGTGTTATCTTCGAAGGAGACTGACTGACCGAGGTATATATATTCTTTGACATAATCAATTTTCTGATTATTTACAATTACATCAAATTCTTCTCTGTTGCTCATTAGCTTTGTTTTTGTTGTGTTTATTTCAAGCCCAACTCTTTTGCTTTCGCGTGTCAGTTCATATAACATATTCTCCATGGATGCGGAGGTTCCGGCAAATAGTACTATGTCATCTGCGAAGCGTAAGTTACTTAGATATTCTCCATCGATTTTCAGACCTTTATTCTCCCAGTTTAATTTCCTGAACACGGACTCTAATACTGCTGTAAAGATTTTTGGTGAAATTGGATCTCCTTGGCGTATACCTTTTTTAATCGGAAACTCTTCGCCGTCACTTTCGAGTCTTATTTTAGCATACATTCTAGAGTAGATACTTTTTATAATTTGTACATATTCTTCTTCGACGCCTTGCTCTATAAGCGCTTGCCATATTAAAGTGTGTTCTAGGCTGTCGAACGCTTTCTTAAAGTCAATAAAGCACATATAGGTTGTCATTCCATACTCATTGGTTTTCTGTATTATTTGGTTGACTACATGTATGTGGTCTAAAGTAGAGTAGTTTTTGCGAAAACCTGCCTGTTCTCGCGGTTGTTTTCATCTAGCATCTTTGTTAATCTGTGTAGAATTGATTTCGAGAAGATCTTGTATATGTTGGGAATTAGACTTATAGGTCTGTAATTACCGAGGTCGTATCTGTCTCCTTTTTTGTGCAGTAACATTATCGTAGACTTTGACCACTGTTCTGGGGTCTCTTGCGTTTCTAGTATGTTGTTGAATAAGCTTTGTAATGAGCCTTGTAATGGTTCCATTAAGCACTTAAGAATTTCGTTCGTGATATGGTCATCCCCTGGTGCTTTGTCGTTCTTCAGCGAACGTATTGCGAATTCTATTTCGGATAGAAGAAATGGATCTGCTGTTGTGTTACATTCCCTTTGTATAGTATTTTGTTTGGTCGGATTCGAAGCAGAAAATTCCTGTTATACATACTTAATTTGTTATTCTGTATTAAGTATTACAGTGTAATGAGCTTTCATACAAAGTATCAAATTGGAGACACTTGAAACATCGGGATATGATGTTTGAGCTTTCCTACCCAGATCTCTAAATTTTTATCAAAAATCCTAAAACGTATTTTAATTTATTGTTTTCCCATAATGCACCGAAAACTTTCCAGTCATTTTACATTAAAAATATATAAACAATTCAATACGGAGCCAAGCTACGAAGCTCAAACTTTCATAATCTGTTTCACCCCATTTCGAGGAATATTTTGAAAGTCCTGAAACATGTATTCAATAATTTTGTATTTTTCTATATTTCAAGCAAATCTAGCCACTGGATTAGAAGAGTTAGAGACAAAAAAAACAAAACAACGAATACCCCTGTTTGGCCCCGCTTACGGACGGAATTTCCAAAAATCCTTTATTAGCGTGAGTTTGTGTAGTAAATGGTTACCTACCCTCTAAATTTTAGCTTTCTTGCTTTCTGCGGTTTGTGCTGGGCGCTGTTTATACCTCTATAGGTACTAATATTATAAAGAGGAAAGATTTGATTCTTTGTTTGTTTGAATTGAAACGTGCCCACGACAGCGGTCTATTGATCTATTGAAATGACGGAAAAAGTTGGTGAATAAACTCGATAAATACTTGTTAATTAAATAACTTATAATGGGTCAAATATTTGAACAGAGGCGGGAATAGAACCCGCAACCTCCTCCGCGCCCCAGTTCTATTAATGCAATATCATGCAGCAAATCGTGTGCTGTAGGGCAAGCACGGGCTTTCTTGTCTAAGGTAGAATAGAAAAAAATTACGTCACTTTGTCATCGAATGCGTAAATTATTTGAAATTAATTTCTTCAACTTCAATAATGTACGCAATGTATGGCGATGCAATGCCATTATTGTCTATTCTACCCTAGAGAACAATCCCCGTGCTTGGCCTACTGACGTCAGCAGCAATGGCATTGAATTAGGTAGATACGTAACATCCCGTTAGTTTGTTGAACTGTTGATCTATTACATAATAAAGATATGCAGTATGTCATGTCAAATGTGTATCACGCAATCACGAACATTTTGGCGCGGTACTTATACTATGTAACAAAGCGTGTCCTGCATTTATTATAAAAAACTAGCGGTCCGCCTCGGCTTCGCACAAGGTGTTTGACACAAAAATATATTTTCATGCTGAACCCTAATTTTTTTGAAAATATTCTGTTACCTATGTTCAGCACGGAAAATTTAGGATTCTAATGGTGATAGAATTTTTCGAATTGAGCCTATTCAATTCAAACAAACAATCGAAACTTTCCTCTTTATAATATTAGTATAGATAATTAATATTTTAAAATAATAAAATACTTTGTAATTAACGTGACATGCTTTATTCACAATTATCTCCTAGCTCTGGCTCTCTATAGCGACAGTTGGGAAAAAAGTTCGTACAATCCCATTCTCTATACTAATATTATAGAGGAAAGATTTGATTTTTTTTGTTTGAATTGAATAGGCTCCGAAACTATTGGACCAATTTAAAAAAATCTTTCACCTTTAGAATCCTAAATTTTCCGTGATGAACATAGAATATTTTCAAAAAAATTAGGGATCAGCATGAAAAATTCAATAATTGAACCGTGCGCTGTATATTCAACCTCTTTTTCTATTTTGGCGCGTCATAATAGAAAAAGAGGTTGAATATAATAGGCGCACGGTGCTTGCTCTTTCTCTACGGCCAGTATCAGTTATGGAGTGTCGAGTCAATGTCAAAAACCCCAATGTTGTTAAAAAATGTAAGGGCTCCGTATGAAAACTGTAAAACCTATCGTGTTAGTGTGAATAATTTCTGAAATTTTTGTTTAATACCCGTGCGAAGCCGGGGCGGACCGCTAGTATGGTATAAAAGGATCAAACTGAAAACCAGTGTTGATCCGCGCGCACGCGTGGTTCAGTACAGACAGACACAGATAACATAATAACAGGTAGCTCAACTGATCCATATCAATACCAGTTGGAAGTGTACCCAAGAGGGCTGCATTGCCACGCTGTATGGCAATGCCGAAGCCCTGCGCCAGATATTGACCAGCTCTCGGGTCACAAGTCGCTTCGACCAGACGCTCAGATAATTTTTTGAAAACCCGTAGAGCCTCTGTACCCCACAGAACGAGGGTCTCGACTCCAAGGGGAGCAAAATTTTAGAAAAATGAGAGTTCGCCAACAAGAACAGCACAGACGCCAATTTATCCATACCTACTATATCCATAATAGCTTCTTAGAGTCTCATTGCTTTAAATATTTTTTTTTTAATTTTTACGGTGTAATCATTTTGTTCTCGATGTTAAAGCTTCATTAACGCCTTATATTTGATAATAGGAGATCATTTGTAAAGAATAAGTCCTAGCAATGAGAAAAGCGAAGTTGGTTTTAATAATTAAGATTATGACTTAGTTATTCTAAGATTATGACGACCAGTTTCATTGTGTTTTTTTGTATTTAAATTTTTATTTCAATAGCGAGATCGAGAAAATTATTCCCTACAAAATAATTAAGGCGCATACAGGAGCGAATGACCTTGAGCAATTTGGGCGGGGCTATGGTTTCGGCCCCGCACCCTTCCGCGCGCCCCCCGCCGCGCCGCTGCATAGCCAAGAAAATGAAATAGATTTCGCGCGTAAGCCGCAAAAGATAAGTAGAAATCCTTCATGGCCGCGCGGCGCGGCGTGGTAAACCAAGCCGGCTGACACGCGATAATTGCGGGTTCAATTCCCACTGCGGGATATTTTTTTACAAATTGTCTTATCTTTATTTATGTCTGTGCTGTTCTTGTGAAGCTAAATAAATGTATCTTTGTCTTTAAAATTCTGCAAGTATTTGTTCTTGGTCTGAGAACAGAACTCGGTACTTTAGGTAAGTAATAAGTATGTATGTCCGCCTTACCGCCTCTTGTTACTACCCGCGCGGCGCGGGGCGTTCGCGTTGTAGGTAATTTCCTTCTAAACTAGCCTATATTCCAATCATTCGAAAGTTTTATGCAAATCAGTTTAGTAGTTAGGTACATGGTAACAAACATTCATACAAGCTTCTCTAATTTTCAATGTTTGTAGGATATCAATGATAGGTAGGTTATACGGGTGGAATAATTTGAAACAATAAATCTCTGAGCTAAAGGAAAAAGGTCATAATGGACAAGGAGAAAAAATTACCATTACATGGTATTTACATATAGGTTTTTACACCTATTCAAAGAAATGATGCCAGAAATCGGATGTAAACAGTAAATTTCTAAGCAAGAGGAGAAAGGGCATACTGGACCAAGAGACAAATTTACTTTTATATAGTAGATTCTTTTTCTTTTATTTTCTTTCTGCTGTTTCTTAGGGGTTTGAAACCGAGGTCAAAACCCTAAAAACCAGCAGAAAGAAAACAAAAGAAAAAAATCTACGATATATAAATTTTGTCCCTTGGTCCAGCCAGGGATCCTTATGACTTTGATTCTGTTTTGTGTTTTGAATCCATAATATTTCAGAAACTACTGCAGCTATTGACTTGAAATTTTAAATAATAATACATTTAGTGCGCCCGCACAGATTTATGGAAAAATAAATAAAAAATTAAAATGAAGATTTTCAGTACAAATTTTGAAATCGAAATTTTAAATGGGACCTACAGAAATTAAGGTGGTGTGAAATGAAAGGTACTGATTTGTACATTTCGTTTTGGAAATTTTGATAAATTTTATACTTTTTGAGAAAAAGGTCGAAAAAATTACCATTCCCCCTCCCCCCCCCCCCACCTTATCTCCGAAGATTGCAGAGCGATCGATGTAAAATGTACCAAGTATTTGAAGATATGGATCTATATTTTACAGGAAAAATATAAAGAAGTCTGTAAAAATAATACTTTTTGAAATATGGTCAAAAAAGGGCGGGAAAAATTTCTAAAGGGGTGACTACCAGAGAAGTTTGTTAACATAATTACTTTTAAAAATTATGGTCAAAAAGGGGGGGGGGGATTTCTAAAGGGGAGACTACCCCCGTCGAGTGGGGTGGGGTATCAATTTTGTACTTTTCGAAATATTTTGATAAAGGTCGAAAAATCGGCCCCCTATCTCCGAAGATTGCAGAGTGATCGATATAAAATGTACAAAGCGTTTGTAGATAAATATACAATGTGTCTGGTCACCGGTGTCGGAGACTTTGGGGGGGGGGTGAAATACGGTAAATTTTATCGAAAAATCACTATTCCTATCTTTTTTCTACCTCCATTGCAAAATGGCAGTCATTTTGTTTTCTTTTGCCTCGAAGCAAGGTGTTTGTACTGATTTAGCTATAGCTACCAGGGTTGGCATGATTAAAACAAATGGTTTTAAAACACATGTTTAAAACAATGTTTAAAACAGTTTGATTATAAACCATGTTTTTTATCACACGTTTAAAAACACAGATTAAAACAAGTTTTAAACATTGTATAAAACGATGAGAAAAAAACAAGCTTTAAAACTACTTTTCATTGCGAATGAATGATATAAAATGAAAGTAATATTTTTTTGATAAGTTATTTATTCAGTCAAACAAAGATCTAAGTACCTACCAAGTACCAGGATTTATATGGGTAATGGGATAAGATAACACGTATTTTTGAAACATGCATTAGATAGTATAGAATATTAAAAATTTCAATTTAAAATCAATCAAAAACAAAATTATAACAAACAAAATTACCTATATTTAATAAACATTATAAAATCAAAATTGTTTGTCATGTCATGTCAGTCAGGAGAGAGAGTAAGACAATAATTATGACAAGATCAAGATAACAATTATTTTTTCTTTTCCTTATTAAGGTATTTAAAAACTGTAACAAGTTTTGCAGCTTTCTCTGTACCCAGTTTATTTCGTACGTCAGAATTGAATAAATCCAAATGTTGAAAACAGTCTTTCAATTCCAGCACTTGAAGCTACAGCAGTGTGAAGCTGAGCCACTAAGTTCATTGTTTGACCATTAATTTGTTTTTTTAATGACTGCCATGCCACCATTCGAGAGGTTTGACCTGATTTACTACATGATCTTCAAATAGAAAGTTATGAAAGGGATCTGTCATTGCCCTGTATTTAACAACATAGGGCATCGCCTCTTTGTGATAAGCTTCTATAAATAATAAAGCCTCAGAAATATCTTCACTCGTGAGTTTTTCACCCCTGTACTTAGGATGTAGTAAGTTTGCTGCAAAATGAGCTGGAGACATTGCCATTTCATAACGAGCTTTGAACTTCCTTAAATCATCCAATGAATACTCGGTCTCACGCAGTCGTACATTCTCTCCCTCAAACATATTTTTAAGCTTTAACCATGCTTCAGTCACTTCGCCAATACAGCAGGATGTCTTTTGGGAGATGTCAAGTGTAACTGCGATGTTTTCCAGTTTTTTGTAGAGAGCCTGGACTTGTTGCTTCAGCGCCATGTCATTTACTTTCAATGAAATTGACAGATCTATAGCAGTTGAATGATTTAAGCATATATCTGACATTATATGCCAATTTTCTAATAACACTTTTAAGCAGTCAGCCATTGTGTTCCACCGTACCTGTTGTGGTATAACAATTGCTTTTCCACCAGCTTCTTTATATTTGGCAGATGCAAAGTGAGTGTATTTGAAGTACCGCATTATCGACTTAACTTTATCAGTAATATCTTCTGCATTCAAATCCTTTGCTAGAAGGTTTAATATGTGTGATGAACAGCCGTATGTAAGTATATCCTCGTGAGAAGCTAGTTCTTCCTGTTGGGCTAAATCTCGTCTCATACGGCTCATATTTGCTGCGTTGTCTGTCACTACACTTCGCACCGTACATTTGTAAGTTTCACATTGTTTTATTGCCGCAGTAGTAACTTTAACCAAGTAGTCAGCTGTATGGCTTTCGGCTCCTGTGTCTATTGTATCAATTAAATGAGTTGAGTCTGTCAACACATCGGTAACACAGACACAAACTATCGAGTCCTGCCTGACATTACTCCACCCATCAATTGCCAGATTAACAACTTTGTTTTTCAATTCATTTTTTACGGCTTCTTGAGTCGAGTTGTAGACTTCGTCGAGTAGCTTGCTAGCAATTTGTTTGCGGTTTGGAGGTTTATATCCTGGGCGTAAAATTTCTATTAATTTCAGTAACTCTGGGTGTTCTACGTGGTTAAAAGGCGTGTTAGTAGCAAACATATGCATTTTTAGATTGAAGAGTAGTAACAGAAGATGTGGGTGTAGCAGAAGAATTATCTGAAGATCGGGAAGAACCAGCATCACTCAACAACTCCTCCTCCACGTCCCTGTCCGCGTCAAGATTTGCGTCAGTGTTAGAACCGGTGGTGGTGCTACATTGCTGGAAGTGTGCCTCCATTCTTTTCACAAGTCCAACTAGTTCTTTCTTACATTTTCTGCAACGCACCCTATTGGTCTTCAGTGTGGAATTTTCTTGGGGGGTCGATGTGAATTGTTCCCAAATTGCATGCTTTTTGCGTCCTGGAGTTGACATTTTTATGAGGTGTTATCAGTCGCAGAATTAATAATGAAATGAAATGTGAGAAAGAAAGGCACTCGTATTTATAGAATTCATATTAAGTAATTCCCCGCCGGTAAAGTCCCGTTAGGAAAGTCCCTAATGGATGGCTGTCGAATGGAATAGTGGTTATTTTATTCCCCTCATTTAAATATAAATATTAGGGATGGGCCTAACTTCGGCATTCTTCCGAAATTCGGTTGAAATGCCGAACATTCGGTATAAGAAAAGAGTGAAATAGTTGCACAATTTTGATTTTAAGATTAATAAAACATAAAAAAAATCAAATCTGTCATACTCACTCATACCTGATTAAATAAATAAGCCTTTTACATAATTTAAAATCATAGTAATTTATTTATTAATCAAGTAACTAACTGTCATTATCAGTTTCCTTTTTCGACATTTCAATCTTAAGTTTTAGAATTAAAAAATCAAATTCAATAAGTTCTTATTAAATTAGGAAGTCTTATGATTTGAATCAAATAAACTTTTTGAAAATTCAATATATTAATTACTTATAGGTATATTTTATTGTTGTTTGTTAGTTGTTACCATATAAGTGCAGAATAAAAACCGAACTTCGGCATTTTTGATTTTTACCGAATGTTCGGCCGAAATTCGTATTCGGTTCAAACCACATTCGGCCCATCACTAATTAATAAATATTGGGGGTGCCCCTATTCATAGAATAGAATTTATAGTTTATAGGTATTTCCCCGCCGGTATAGTCCTGCTAGGAAACATTTAGGGTGAATGTAAATCGTTTAGTAGTGATTAGAGATACGCAACATAAAATAAATGTTTATCCATTGATCGTTTTTTGTCAATATTTATTTTACTATAGAAAATTTGAAAAGTCAAAAGATCTAGTCTGGAAATGAAACATTATAGGTCGAATTAATTTAAAATAATGCCCTAAACTAAAAAGGACAAAAAAAAAACAAAAAAAACAAAACAAACACTTGTTTAAAACAATTTGAACTGTTTGTTTTATAAAATTTAAAAAAAACTGTTTTTTTTCCAACCCTGATAGCTACCCATGTAGAGGTCCTAGGAAGACGATAGAGGGCTCATTTGATAGCCAATAATGTGGACAATAAAGCAATGATAACATTATTTCCATTTCCATTTTATGATATTTAGGAAATGGAAACAATGTTATCGTTGCTTTATTGTCTATCAAATAAGCCCTCTATCGTCTTCCTAGGACCTCTACATGGGTTGCTATAGCTAAATCAGTATCCGTGCTTCGAGGCAAAAGAAAACAAAATCCCCCCAAAGTCTCCGACACCGGTGACCAGACACATTGTAAATCTATATTTTACAGGAAAAACATAAAAAAAATAAAAAAAAAAATAAGTGCGTTGGTACCAACGCACTTACCTACCCACTAATCTCTGTAGTAACCGCAACCTCCTGCGTTGTAAGCCCACCGCGCCAAGAGGTCGTCAATAAACGTAACAACCTAAACGACAAAAGTTCAAAACCCTCGGCGCGCGAGTTACACTCGCAATTGTCGTACTTTATCTAGAATTCTAGATAATTATGTACAAGTACAAAGGGTGGCCGTCGCGAAGAAAACCCGTAAAAAATACTCGTAAATAAAAAAAACCCGTAAAAACACGATAAAATACCTACCCGTTAAAATAGTAATAATAATTATGAGTTCAGATCGCGTAAGTTTAAAAATATCCGAGCTCTAGGAGATGAAAAAAGGCTATGTACCATTTTTACCCAGTCTCCTTTACATTTTGAATCCCATTCCCATTTCATAACAGTAAGTAAGGTGGGGGTGTACCTACCTAGTGCTTCACTTCGGAGAGTCATAGAACTGTTGCAGCTATACTAGAATTCTGAAGACGATCATGAACCACGTTAGGAAGAACGCCATACGTACGTACATATTTTATTTCGTCGCATAATACATCATAGCTACCTACCTAATATTAGCTACCTACCTAAGCGTAATGGATGTTTTACCTGTAGCAAAACATTTTCACTCCAGTTTCAACTTGTCCGGTCACTGTAAATCTATAAATAAATAATAATGTAAGATTAGTAATAAAACAAATAAATGGGTAGGTCTAAGGAGTATTTACTTACATTGTCGTTCATTTGTTCCTACCTAGTTTAGTACCTACCCGATCTCCTAAAATAAATATACAAATATGTAAAATCTACATAAGATTGCTAATAGGTAGTTACAATAGCATAAATTTTCTAAAATAACGAGCTTTCAGAGCTCTGGCTTTCTTCAGCTTACTGATCTTCGGAATTTTCATTATTTTACAAACTGTCTTACACCAAATAAAGCGTCCATGCGCGGATAACTTTGAATAATAAATAAAGCGTCTATGTGCATCAATATAGCATTATAGTAAAAAAGCAAAAGTACGCCTCGCGCTCACCTAGAGCGCGAGGCAGACGAACACAACCTCCCCGTACGACAGTCAGGGTTTCACTGCCGCCCGTCGCCCGCGCAGACTACCTTCAAAGGTTACCGCCCACTAATCATACGCAAAAATTTAAAATAATGATTTTCTATGTGAAAAATCGTCGTATCACAAAATCATACGTTCAGTTTGAAGATAAAGTCTTTGCCGACATGATGGTGAAAAAAAAGTATAAAATTCTAAGTAGTTTAGAAGTAGATACACTTTTTCAGTCAGAAACAGCTCCACTTTGTGATTTTTTTTCACCAGGTAAACGAGCACGTAGAACATTTTTGTACGTTCACTTTACAGATAAAAGGTCAATGTATAACATATATTTTTTTCAGCCCATAAAATTGACTACTCTAGGAGGAGAAAGCCTCCAAAGAGGAGCAATCAGCTACTGTATGCGCCTTAAGCTATTATTGTATAAACGTACTGCACGATAAGTACGTTAATAGATAATGAGTGCTAAACCCAAAGTAGAGCTCCTTGTCAAGCTTTATTCGAAAAGTCAAATATTTTTACAGAGACTTGACAAATTAGCCATAAAATACCTTTCAGAATCTCAGTTCTATGTAGGAGCAAAGTAAAGAAGTCCTATAATATATAACGTCCTATATTTTTAAAGTCCCTTAATATAATAACTTTGTTCCACATAATATTAATTCATTTATTTCATGCAACTTTAGTCTAGTACAGGATGGAAAATACTAAAAACTACGGCCCATATAAAATATAAACCTTAATCTAACATACATAAAATAAACTTAATTAATAACACGTAATGTCGGCGACGTGTGTGACACAATATGTGCTGCGACCGGTAAACGTCCGCGAAAACGCTGGAACAGCACATTCTTCGGCCAGAATGCTTCGTTCGTGAACACACACCACAAATGATTTAAAATCATTATGACGCGAGTCCAACCGCTCGACCAAATAATATAATAATTATAACAACAAAATAATTATAATGAACAAACATACTGTAAACAGTATACTATGCCCATTCACTGAATGGGTGAGCGCAGGGGGATCTGTACCGGAGCTGTCACGTTGTTGAACATGTTACTATAATGTTCTATGTTATTATATATAGAACAATTCCGACGCAAAGTGCTCACGGGCGGAGTTTGATCTAATTGGTCGGTAGCTTAACATTTACAAACAAAAGACTATCCTAATCTATACTATACTAATATTATTATGTGTGATGGAAAAAAATGTTCTAATGCAGATGCTAAAAAACTCATATAAACTCATAAAAAAATTACCACAGTTACAATTGTTATAAAATTGCTATCAATAATTACACTAATTCATGGCTTTCAAAATTGTGAACATTATGCGATATTTGTCACTGACTGTACCTAATCACTTGGCCTTGGCCTTATCTTGACCATAAGATTTAGGGACTGGGTAGTCAACGTGACAAAATGTTAAAGGGTTGAAAAGACCTAGTGTCAAAATGTACATACCAATAATGGTCATATTGTTTTAGTGACAAATGGTACACATCTCAAAATGCAAGTATAACAAAAGGTGCGATAGTCAGAACGTTCGATTGATATATCGTGTTTAGGTCTAAATGAATATCTGTCAAAAAGTCCAATGTTCTAGATAAGTTATCCTATTACTTTAAATGAGCTATTCTTATTACGTAATTCGTTTCTCAAGAACGGCTATGTTCCGCTTTTCAAAATTATCTACATAGGTGTCATCTAAAATAATAAAACATCAAACTTGTTTCTTCACAAACACCTATAATTATTCTAGGTTATTGGAAACTAGGTACCCTATAGAATTTTGGTCCAGGCGATATTTTATTGTGAATAAACTACCAAATTACGATTTTCAGATATTTCCCTTTACTTCTGCTACAATAAAATTTTCTATATCAAAGGGCATTTTTGCCTGCAAAAGATTTCGTAGAAAATTTTGAAAAATTTACATAATTGACTATAATTTTTGATTGCGTTGACCTAGAAGGTTAAGTTAGATCACGGCTCCGAGAGGCTACGGACTTGCGTATTTGATGATGTTAATTTCTAATAGATGCCTACACGCACTTCTGAGAAAAGAGGATTGTCAGACACACATACGAACGGCAAAGTTCGTATGTGTGTCTGACAGTCCTCATGAGGGTTCCTTTTTTCCTTTTGAGGTATGGAACCCTAAAACAATCATCCCCACTGAGGCACCAGTAAGTAGTAAATTATTACGCCACGTTATTATAAAATACTTTATTTCAACTTATGTCACGAATACGAATCAGAATGGTTACTTCAATAAGTACCTGCTTAAACTTAAAAAACAAAACGTTTAACTTAACTAGTAAAATTATTCTATAACTTCCAATCTAATCTATCTAATCATTATATTTGTTGTGACTTCGCTTCAACTTAATAATACATTTCAAAAAATGTATAATACTAATCTCTCTGTTTTTCAGTTGTTGCAGCATTTTTTTATATCCTCTATCAAATAAAATGTCGCATTTCCTTCTTCTTGCATTTTTAAAAAGTACATCTTTTGCTTTTGACTCTTGGTAAATAGCTTCCTTTCGTAATAAATGTATAAATTGGTATAAGGTTGGTTTAGCCCGCATTCTTTTATTTAACCTGCAATGCCACCCTTCCAAAGCGTTGTTAGTGCGGTGCCTTTCATCCGCACAACAGATTTCTGCCAGAAGTGATTTTGACAACCATTGCTTAGTAAAATACTCTTCGAATTTATCTATTGCAGTTGATCTGATAGCCACACTCGTCATTATGTCAGTCCATCCTTGTGATATTAGATGACCTGGTAACAATGGCAAATAAGATGCTAATTCTGCTAGTTTGTGGCCATCTTTAGAGTCCTTTAATTTAAGTTCCTTGGCTTTTCTCCATATAGCCTGGTTATAATGGAAAAAACACCCACTTGCTTCGCATTCCGGGAAAACTTCTTTGAAGGCAATTATTGCAGCTTTCTCATAATCAGTTTTATATTTTCCTAAACACATGCCTAACTCATTTTTTAAGTATTTGAAGAGTCGTAAATATGTGTTTGTCGTTTTATCAGGAAGCAATGCATATAGCATTGGTATGACATTGGTTTGCTCTTCTGTGCTATTAACATCCATATGTATACTGAAAAGTTGCTTAAATGGTTTAGGAGCTGCTTTGAACGTTCCGTCGCCAAAGAACATCTTGTCATTACTTATATCCTTTAATGTTTTGGTCGCGAATTTGGTGCCGAATAATAAAATTTTATCATCATTCCCATCCTCCCAAATTAAAAATTGTTGTCTTAAAATTGATGGTATCTTGACTTCTTGTAGTGTATTGAAAGACGTCGATTTGACATCTAAGAACTGCTTCCGTGCTCTATGCAATGATCTTTTTTTATTTTCAAATAATGGAACCGTACAATCTTCAGAGTCTTCACCTGTCTCCATATTCTGACTATAAATATCTTCAAATATTTGTTGTACGGATTCATAGCTCTCGCACACCTTATTTCTGCATTCCTGATAGGCTAGGTGATTTTTATTTTTTGATCGGGATGGTTCACAAGTATGTTCACTTTTTCGTAAAATTTTTGTTCGACTGGCATCTAAGGTAACAGATGAACCACACGACAATCGGTTTATACATTTCCATAGAGTGGACCCACTTTGATTATGCACGCTCAGATTATATCTATAAACTCCATGTAAAAGTGTATCCCTACCTTTTTGAGTTTTACTGAATATTATTTTTATGCTTTCTTCTTGCATTGTAATCAAAGAGTAAAATAATATATTGTAACTGAATAATGCCGAGACGAGACGAGATTGTGAAGTGACGGTATATTTTGTTTTACCATATCAGTCATCATAATGCAAGTTACTTTTTAATCTGAAGTCGCCAGTATCAATTGACAGAGGTTCTACAAGGGTTTTAGGGAGGTTTTAAATCTGAATCTGTTTTAAATCTGAATCTATGAAATATTCTAGCCTGTGTTCATCACGGAAAATGTAGGATTCTGATGGTGAAATAATTTTTCAAATCGGTCCAGTAGTTTCGGAGCCTATTCAATTCAAACAAACAAACAATCAAAATCTTTCCTCTTTATAATATTAGTATAGATGAAGACATAACACTTGTTGGACCCAAACACATTTTAACTCCTCCATGCAGGTTCATATTTTTGCCGCATAGACAGCCGGTCCGAATAGACATTTTGACAACTGCACATTCCATGCACGATTTGACGTTCTTACTTTTTGCCGCATAGACAACCGATCCCTATGGACATTTTGACACCTGCACATTCAAACCTTTTAACATTTTGTCACGTTGACTACTTGACGTTCATACTTTTGGTCACATAGACCACCGATCCATATAGACATTTTGACCCCTGCACATTTCAACTGTTGAACATTTTATCACGTTGACTACCCAGTCCCTAAATCATCGTTTAAATCGTCTTTTTTTTCATTTTTTAACCTATTGGACGATGGCGGCTGTGGCGGTGTTAATCGCTCTTTCAACATGTACCATATTCAATGCAGCGTAGTGCTACCTTTGCTCTTCACTTTTTCTTGCACTTTTATTTTAAAACTATCGGCCCGCCAAGACTTCGCGCGGGTACTTAACATTGTTTATTTAATGCGGATCTCTAAATTCCGATCCTTCTTTCTTTTTTGAAATAATTTATTTACTATGTTCCTCAGGGAAAATTTAGGATTCTAATAGTGAAATCATTTTTCAAATCGGTCCAGTAGTTTCGGAGCCTATTCAATTCAAACAAACAATCCAATCTTTCCTCTTTATGATTATTGTAGTTTAGTTATAATTTTTTTTTGTTGTAGTTATGTATTTGACTTTTTTGGTGTCCCGATCCCACACAGCATCGTTTAGCCCCAAAGTTAGCAAAACTTGTGTTATAAACACAGAGGTACTACCTGGTTGGTACTTATTTTGGTTGTTTATTACCTTTTCTACTGTGGGAAGGTAATGAACAAAGAAAATAACAATTAAAGGTTAAAAACAATTTAGAACTAGCATTTGCAACTGATCTCCGTAAAAAACCGACACTATGATTTATCGTATTTTACAGAAAACACTAAAAAATATTTTAGTAGGTTTGATTATCTTGTGTCAATTATTAACTAATATTATGTCAATTCTGCTTGAGGAATTAGCTTTCGAGTAGATAAGATTAAAAATTTATTACAGTGTTAATTTTCCCCGTAATTTTAGTTTTAATTATGAAATATCGGACTTTGGTCCGACCTTAATGCATTTATCGGGGTTTGAACGGCCATATTGTATTTATCCGCTTTTGTCCCGTTATTTCCGCAATTTCTGACTTTTAGCGAAATTGCTTTCTACATATTATGGATACATCATACAAGTAACATACGTGCTCCTTTTATCTTATCTCGTATTTGACCGTTTGAGTATATTTTTGTACTAAAACATTGCTTGCTTCTTCTTCATTACTAATACAAACAAATTACTCTCTCAAACAAACTCTTTAAGGAATTACAGGCTGAACGCATTTTTCATCAGGGTCATAATAATAATAATAAGTAATAATAGGACAATCCACACAGCATCACCTAGCTGCGCAGAGTATGCAGGAGTTTTCTGCCAGAGAGTTGGATGGAAATTATGGTATTTTTGTAACTTCTTAGATTTTCTTAATATTTGACGATTAAAGCGAGCCTCAAACCGCACTAAAAGTCTCGTACCACACAGAAATACCAATGAGAACTATACTAACCATTCACTTAGATATAAGAATGAAAGTACAAGCAAAAATAAATTAAATATGAAATAGGTTTTAGTTAAAATAACACTTAGGTTACACAAATGAGGCAATGGCTACGAACAGACAGACAGTTTCATCATTAGTTTGTCACCTTAGTAACCTATGTTACGGAACTCTAAAAACCGGAATGAGGAATAGATAGTTTCAGTGTAGGCCTGTCGCAGTGCAGCATTCACACGATATTAAATTACCTCAGAATATTGCCACAGTGCAGACACTTACAGTATCTCATTTATTTTATCAATATAAACATACGATAGCGATAGGTAAATTATTTATGGCATATGCTTTACTTGTATTGTCTTATGTACCAACATCAATAATGATAAATACTCATCATCATCATCATCATCACCAGCCTATAATAGTCCACTGCTGGACATAGACCTCCCCTAATGAACGCCATATGTGGCATTATCATTTGGGGGTTAATGCCCATAATCCCCACGCTGGGCATGCGGGTTGGGGATCGCAGTTCGGTGGAGTTGTTCTGCAGAGGGCGCTGCTGCCCGCCCCCCGGTGTGTTTCCCTTAGTCGCCTCTTACGACACCTACGGGAAGAGATGGTGAAATTCTATGCCGGCACCACACGGCATATAATGATAAATACTCGTAAATAAACAATGCTGGAGAATCTAGCTTCTTTCTCCAGCATTGGCTTATCTAGCCCCAAGCTAAGCAGAGCTTGTGTTGTGTTATGAGTACTAGATAACTAATATACGAGTACATAGATAGATATTCTGATGATAAATATTGATGATAACACAATGAAAGTAAATTTCAAAACTTTTGAACTTTTGAGCTTTACTTGGCTAAAATACCATCAGAGTGAGTTGTCAAAATAGCAAATTTTTTGTTGCTAGATTTATGGTTTTTTTTATGGGTGATGCGGCTTATGTCGCGCCCGTATAGCTTCTCTTAGTTAAAATACTATTTTATATGTAAGTACCACAACATATTATAAAAAAACCGCTTACCTCTGTCTGATCCTCTGTAAGCTTAGATCTATAAAACTACGCAACGATTTTTTTAATAGAAAGACTGATTCTAGAGAAAGGTGTGTATATACATAATATAACATGCATTTGAATCAGCATTGCACCCACCCGTGCGAAGCGCGGGGCGCTAGGTATCTATAACATTCATAATTTAGTTAATATTTTTTGTTTGGAATACAGAATTTTTGAAAAAAAAATAAAAAATGATAATGCCATTTATGGCGCTCATTAGGGGAGGCCTATATCCAGCAGTGGACTATTATAGGCTGGTGATGATGATGATGATGATGATCGTGAGACGTAAAAAACTTAAAGGTAAGTAAGTAACAGTTACTTACCTTTAAGCTTTACTCAACTGTATGTGTCTGTGTTTTGCCCTACTGTAATATTTCGACTATGTCCTCGTTGAGGGTTCTCTCGGTCTAGCGTGAATATAAGAGTCGGTGAGTTGACAAAGGGTGCATGGTTCAAGGCTTTCCACTGTTGGACAACCACTCATTAAGGCTCCGGCGACGGATTAATTTCCCATACAAACGTAATACCAAAATGAATTGTAATTTAATCATATTTTGACTATGATCTGCTATTATTTGTATTAGAATAGTATTGAAATATGTTCCTGCCACAAGCTTTTCTGAAAATACTTATTTATCTACACATTTAATAAGAAAACGTGTAATCTTTGAAAATATCCGATTTGGTTTAACTTCATTTTAGATAAGTATTTTGAAAAAAAATTGTGTTGGGAACCTAGATAAATACAATTGTAATAATAATAATAGCAGATCATGGTGAAAATATGCTCAAATTACAAATCATTTTGGTATTACGTTTGTATACTTGTTTTTATTTTTGGGAAATTCATCTGTCGCCGGAGCCTTAATAATGCGCTCTTCTGTTCGTCATTACTAATTATCGTTACATTTTTATTTCCTATCATGAAAACATTGACTAATAGATAGATATAGTGAAAAAATAATTGTAAGTGCAGACTAACCATTAAATGTTACAAACAATAAATCGTTAGACAACAAAACCCTTAGACATAACCGTCTGCTGCTAATATAAAGCCTTATCATTTCTAACTCTGCCTTTATCTATTTATACTAGCAGTTGTATTATACACAAATTAACCCGTTGGGTTTCACAGTTTTCATGCGGATCCATAACTTTTTTAGCAGCATTCGGCTTTTTGACATTGAATCGCACTTAATTGTTTGACAATCGACTTGCCTCCCGCACCCCACTGACGAATTGTTAAGTTTATAACACTCCATAACTAACACTGGCACAGTCGTAGTGAAAAGCAAGTGCCATAACAAAATCGAATGTATAATTATTGATTTTTTTTGTTATATACCCGTGCGAAGGGCGGACCGATTGTATCTAATAAATTTGCTCTGTAGAAGTTCTTGAATGTGAATGTATAGGCACCTACTCGCTCAAAAGGCTTTTTATAGACTATTTACTAAAAGATTTATGCTCGTCATAATGTCAAATATGAATATGTTTGTTTAGAATATCCAAGATTGGTAGTCTTACTGCTATTACAAAACAGAGAATGTCATTAATGAAAGTCTGGCCAAAGAGAGTCTAACGTTTTATGAGAGAACGTATAAATAAAGCAAAATATTATGTGGTATTGGAAATTATGGAGCTAGCGCTATTTATTTTGAAGTTTTCATACGGATCCCTAACTGTTTTGAAAATATTCTTAAGCCTATGTTCAGCGGGGATAATATAGCGTTCTAATAGTGAAAGAGTTTCGGAGCCTATTTAATTCAAACAAACAATCAAATCTGTCTGCTTTATAATATTAATACCATCATCTTCAACCTATTCCATCCCCACGCTAGACATAGGCCTCCCCTAATTGTTTATTTTAGTATAGGTAGACTAGCGACCCGCTCCGGCTTCGCACGGGTCCAATCCTAATACAAAAACCTTCCTCTTGAATCACTCTATCTATTAAAAAAAACCGCATCAAAATCCGTTGCGTAGTTTTAAAGATTTAAGCATACATAGGGATATAGGGACAGAGAAAGCGACTTTGTTTAATACTATGTAGTTATATAGATCTTTTACTTACCCATGTAAAAGATACGAAATAATTTATAACACCTGTTTTTGATCTTACATAACTGTAACCTGTGCCACACTTCACGGAACAATGGAAGGTGCAATGTCCTCTTTAGGACATCATGCATCACTTGATTCAGAGATAGGACAGGCAACGGGTTCACGAACGATTGCTTGATCGAGATAAAGCTTTATGTTCATTGCAGTCTTTTAATTCTTGATCCTATTTCAACGATTGCTTGATCGAGAAAAGCTTACGTTCATAGACATGATCAAAAAAAATTGCAACTTTTATGTACATTTTCTATTGGATTTTTTATTATTATGTATATTATGAGCGATTTATTTGCCTGAAAAACAGGTTTTACCTAGTTCAGGCACGTAGATTAACTTATCCCATAAAATATAAGATCAGTGTTATTTGTTTTTTGGTTAGCCCAAAATTGTTTTGAATAAATTATATAAATATAATAAATTATTATTTTTTTTTTTATTTATTGCAGACTTTCAATTCTTGATCCAATTTATTATTGTTTCTAAATAGTTTATTAACAAAGAAAATTACAATCAATAACCAAATGAGTACTGGTATTTACAATTGAAACAATCGAGCAAACCGTAGAGTGTTGTAAACAAACTACAGGTAGCTCAGCTGATCTATTAATACCAGCCGGAAGTGTCCCCAAGATGCTGGGCTGCATTGTATCGCTGTATGGTGTATGGACAGACTCTCAGTGTTTCTTGTAACAAGTGAGATATAGCCAACGATAAACCGGTCAAGTGTGAGTCGGACTCGCGCTCTATGGGTCACTTTGATATACCATCTGCATCTGATCTGCAGACATTTTGCAGGGTGTTATGCAATGCAATATATTTTATTAATTATACCATCCATCTAGCCATAGCCTATTACTCTGCCTAACTGGGTCTAGATTAACCAGCATAATTTATTTATTATGCCACATATAGAAACATAAAAGCCAATGTGATCACCAGAACAGATAGATAGACATACCAATGTGATAAGTAAATAATTAAATTATGTATATTTACATAATTTTATTATTTTTGTAGCGACCCGCTCCAGCTTCGCACGGGTGCAATGCTGATATAAAAACCATCCTCTTGAATCACTATATCTATTTAAAAAAACCGCATCAAAATCTGTTGGGTAGTTTTAAAGATCTAAGCAAGCATACATGGGACACACAGGCAGACACCGTAGGCCAATGTTGTTGTTGATGTTGACGCATTCGATGACAAAGTGACGTAATTTTTCTCTATTCTACCCTCTATTCTACCTTAGACAAGAAAGCCCGTGCTTGCCCTACAGGAAGCGGCTATAATTCAACAAAAGAAAACAAAGGACTCTTCGCTTCTAGCTCTTTAGGAGAGTTAGTATCTAGGTAAGGTTGGTAACTTCAGGTACAGAACTCTAGATGTGTATAGTCGATATAGAACTTTTTCTATGGAAAAGTTAGTACATATGAAATCCAATTTCAGGGAATCCGGTGAAATATGATAGATTTGTTTACCGTGGATTTTATTTTCATTAGTAATCTAAGATTTCGCATGATTTATGATCAACTTTTTTCTCAGGTTTATTTTATGTGACCGCTAATCTTAATTTTGCTATACTAGGACCTTTATTTATATACATATTTATGGGCAATACCAACTATACACACAATATAACATTAAAAATGAATACAATTATTCAGTTTCTTAGTATAGAATGACCTTCTAAAGTTCTAACAGGTACATTTACTTAGGGTGTATAAACACAAATAACAGCTAAAATTGTAGCCTCAAGGGGTTAAATCTAGGGGTGGGGTAGGTAGAATTAAAGTTGGGTAATAAGAATAAATATAGAATTATAAAATATATTAATATTATAGAGAGAGGAAAGATTTGATTGTTTGTATGAATTGAATAGGCTCGATCGATTTGAAAAATTATTTCGCCATTAGAATCCTAATGAACATTATATTAATAAAAAATATAAAATTATATATAATAATAATATATATTATATATTAATATATAATATATATATTAATATCATATACATATTATTTATTTTATTAATATAATAATAATTTTAATTATGGACATTAACCCCCAAATGATAGTGTCATCTTTGGCGCTCATTAGGGGATGCCTATGTCCAGCAGTGGACTATTATAGGCTGTTGATGATGAATAAGAATAAAAAAATAAATAAGTAAGTACTTAAACTAAACTCAACTATTTACAAAAGTGTCTCTCTGTAGACTGAAGGTTATTAATTACCTACTAGAAAAAAAATATCAGTTTATTTTTAAAGTTGGGAAATTAAGACTTTTTACGCACAATTCATCAAACCCCATCCATTTTCGTCCGCAAATGGATCTGCTAATTTCTGTGATAATATTATGTAATTACTAGCAGTCCGCCCCGGCTTCGGCTTCGGATTGAACAAAAATTGAATTTTTCATGCGGATCCCTAACTTTTTTGAAAATATTCTACAGCCTATGTTCATCAGGGAATTGAATGTTCATTAGGATTCTAATGGCGAAAGAATTTTTCAAATCGATCGAGCCTATTCAATTCAAACAAACAATCAAATGTTTCCTCTCTATAATATTAAGTAGATATAGAAGTATATTGTACTCATTAAAGATTCTGGTAAATGGGTACCTTACAGTGTTGCCATTATTTTGCGGCTCATATTCGTGTATCATTTGTTTTGATATGATCTGTTAGGCCCTCAGCATAAAGACTGTTATGCGTCAATATTTCTTTGTTATGGATACAGCTGTCTCCCTCACACCCGTCGACAGGTGTCCCCGTTTCGTTACCTAACACAGCTTCTCCGAGACGAACCGATAGCTTCCACTAATAGAAAACCTACCCCTTTGTTCTCCTAGTTTCTATTGTGATGTCGTCTTTTCTATTCTGTTGTATGTTCTGTTTGTGTGTTTCTAGGCTAGTTTCAAAACTCTTAGGGTCTCGCTTTTTTCTGTCCTGTTTGAAATTTTAATATCTCAGCAACCTACTACAGCTATCTTGAAATTAAAATAATAATACTTTCCGTGCGCCTGTGCAAATATCCAGAAAAAAAGGAAATAAAAGGTGTCGGTTTGTACATCACAAAAAAATCTAAATATTTCGAAAAGGCCGAAAAATGTATCATTCCCCCTCTCTTCGAAGTTTGCAGAGCGATCCATCTGAAGTGTGCTAACCGTTCGTAAATATGGACTTATATTTAACAGGAAAAGTATAGAGAAGTCTGTGTAAAAATACATTTGAAAAATGATCATAATGCTAATTTTCAAACTTCAGAGGCTATTATTTATTGATATCAAAGGTATTGTGATATTTCAAAACAGATGTTAAAAATTGTCTGAGTTTCATACATTGGGAATACAAAGAATAGTCGAAAACCAGTATGTACACTACCTACTTCACTATCTCAGAATTAACTGGTACCTACGTATAGACATTGTGTTTATAATGGAGTTCGTAAGCAACGGCGCGCGAGTCACACTCGCACTTGACGGATCTTGTAGGTACGTAGGTACTAGAATATTTTTTCTATACATAACTGTTCATCATCATCATCATCATCATCACCAGCCTATAATAGTCCACTGCTGGACATAGGCCTCCCCTAATGAGCGCCATAGATGGCATCATTATTTGAGGGTTATTGCCCATTATCCCCACGCTGGGCATGCGGATTGAGGATCGCAGTTCGGTGTAGTTGTTCGAAGGCACTGCTGCCCGCCCCCCGGTGTGTTTCCCTTAGTCGGGAAGTAGGGAAGAGTTGGGGTGGTGAAATTCTATACTGCCTGAAATAAGTTATTTATTATTATTATTATAGTATTTCATTTCATGATCTTGAACCATATAGTGACCCCGACTCTTTGAGAGGGATGAAGCTAAGCAGAGCTTGTGTTATGGGTAGGTACTAGATAATTGATATACATAATAACATACGAGTACATAGATACATATTTTTTACTATACATCAAAAACGAACAGAAAACTCTGAATAAATAATGTAGATCGTACAAACATTTGTCCCGAGGCGCAAATCGAACTTGCAACCTCCTGCGTCACATTCGGACCTTCGCCCACCACGTCACAGACGTCATTGTTTCTTTATACTTACAAAATCTCACTTAGACTATCATTTTATTCAAAGACGTTAAGTTCGTCTAGTTTTTAGGAAGCGTATACAAAACTAACGAATAATTTAATGCTGACATCATCATTTCGGTACTTCTGCGGAGGAGTTGGCCGCTATTACTCAAGCTCTTCTGCCACGTCACGTGACCTCGCTGCTCGTTTAGAGGATAAAAATAGATAATCTAGATTACCTATTCCATCATCATCATCAGCCTATGCCAGTCCACTGGGCCTTTATTCACTATTGCCAATCCCAACGCGTTTCACAGATATGACAAGACAGCGGCGTGCAATCGAACAAAATCTATTTAGAATACATTGTGACGTCACATGGTTTGGGCAAGTAATTTCCTATTTCATAGAGAATAAAGGTCCTGGACATAGGCCTCCCTAATCAGTGGCATACCATAGTCTTTAGCTCGCAGTATCTGCCTGCAGTCTATCGCAGGTCGTGATGCCACTTTAGATTGGCGTCCTACGTTTGCCTAGTTGTGGTCTCCACTCAAGAACACGTTTACCCCAGCGCTGCAGCGGTTGTCAGTTCGTCGCGAGATATGGCCGGCCCGATCTATTTAAATCCAGACCTACATAAAATGGTCTAGGATCCAAGGGTTCTGGGTAATACGCGCAAATCTTTATGATCTTGGATGTAAGTAGAATTGTACAACAATCGTACATAATTTTGCTAAATTGTATACCGGTTTCTGACGATTACGACGGCTACCTACATACATTTCTTTGAAATGTTGGTAATATTTATGTAACTTGAGCTGCACAGTTATGTATAAACACATATCTGTGCAGCTGACTGTACATGGCGCAGTTGCATATTAATTATGTTAAAGACTCGCCAACAAAAGTCTTTATCTACGTAAAATGTTTTCTTAATTAATATTTAAACGTGACTGTCCAAAAGTAATACTAGCGGTCTCCCCGACTTCGCACGGGTATTTAACAATAATTTCTAAAATTACTAACACGTGTTTCATAGTTTTCATACAGATTTTGGCTTTAACATTGACTTTAACAATTTTTGACTTTGACTTGCCTCCCGCAATCAATGAGGAATTGTGAAGTTTATGACACTCTTTATCTGACACAGGCAGAGCCAGTGAAAAGCAAGTGGCGGTTATAATAAAAAAAGAAGTTGAGTTATATATCGAACGGTTTTATTATTGAATTTTTCATGCAGATTCCTAACTTCTTAGAAAATATGCTATAGTCTATGTTCATCAGGGAAAACTTAGAATTTTAATAGTGAAAGAGTTTTTCAAATCGGTCCAGTAGTTTTGGAGCCTATTCAATTCAAACAAACAAACAATCAAATCATTCCTCTTTATAATATGAGTACCTATGGACGAGAATTTGGTACGCAATAAAACCGCTATCTATCTTGCTTGACACCTTTACTTTATGCTATAGACATTTTTCAAAATAGTAGGGTTTCCGGACGAAAAATTCAATAATGTAACCCAACGTGTTTGTGTGTGTAAAAAATTATAATTCTTAGATTTTTTAATTGTTGTTGTTGTTGCTGTCTTTTCTCCCATCTTTTTCTCGAGTTATTATTTTGTTCAAAATTCATAAATATTGCTAGACAATCTACATAACATCATCTAGTTATCATATATATCATCATATATTAAAAAAAATATTCTATAGTCTATATTCATCAGGGATAGAGTAGAATTCTAATGATTTTACAAATCTGTCCAGTACCTAGTTTCGAAGCATATTCATTCAAACAAACATTCACATATTTCTTCTATAAAATATTAGTATACATTAGGTATGCGTCTGACCTTCTGGCAAAGTTCTAGATGTTTCGAAAGCAAGATAACATTCAGTATTGCCTTTGTTATGCTACATATTAATATTTATATTGCATTTAAATAGTAATTATGTTGCAAAAATTAATTGCATTTAAATATCAATATGTAGCATAGCAATGACTCGGTGACGTAAAGAAAAAGAAACATAAAATAAAAAGGAAAGAGCCAAAGTTTATAACCACAGAAATCTAAATAATGTAAGTATCAAATTGTAAAACTAAGAACTCAGAATGTTGCCACGCCCTTACAGGGTTCATGTAATTTCTACCTATTAAAATGTAACACCTTGTAAAGGACATGAATGCAATAAATAAATAATAAAGTATTCAGATTTCTGTGTTTAAAACATTGCGCACCTCCCAAATTCAGGATAGGTAGATAGAAATAATTGGTACCTAAATAATGCTGGACAATCCACACAGCATCATCTAGCTCTAAGCTAAGCAGTGCTTGTGTTAGGGGTACTAGATGACTGATATACATAATCTTTACATACATAATATAAAACAAAGTCGCTTCCCGCTGTGTGTCTGTTGTCTCTATGTACAGTGCGCGTCAGAATTAAGTAGGTACCCCCTTGTCTACGATGGTATGTATTTAATACATACCATCTTTACCAAATTAAATAAGGTAAGGCGCAGGATCAAAGTTCTTCCCGATAGGGATAGGGTGCACATCAATAGAGTGCAACTTTGTTTGCGTACACAATGCACTAGGTATATTATAATAACTAAGTCCTGTGCCTTCGTTGAGAATATTTAAGCCTCCGGCGACGCGACGCGACGGATGGATATAAGTAATTCCAAAATGATTAAGAATTTGTGAATATTGTCACCGTCGTTTGTTTATATTTGTATTAGAATAATATTTATTTAGGTTTCTGCCACTAGCTTTTTTCAATAATACTTATATCACAAATACACAAATTGTATAAAAAATGCAATAAACAGAAAAGTATTTTGAAAAAAGATTATGATAGGAACCTAGGTTAATACTATCCTTATACAAATAATAGCACATCATGGTGAAAATAAATATGCTTAAATTACTAATAATTTTGGTACTACGTTTGTAAATTCATCCGTCGCCGAAGCGCTAACGTGCCATGGTCGAAAAGGGGCTAGGAGATTTCAACGTTTGTCGAAGGAAAGTTCAACTTCTTTATTTATGGCGCCACTTGCTTTTAACTAACAAAGCGGCAAAACAGAATATGTTCGGTTTCATCAAATAAACTTCGATAGTTACAAATCAGCAAACAAATTATTTAACTAAAATACATTTAATTAATAAAATAGATGGACAACACAAATATTCAAAAGGACAGAAGGAAAGTTTCTATGAAAATGACGTGATAGTATTTGTATTGATTGTTTTGGCTGAGCGCGCAACCCAAACTCAAAGTAAATAAATAGATCTATTTCAGGATCTATTTGAAACGTTTGTCTGTTCATATTGGCATTCTGACTGGATTGATCGACATTAAGGGTGATCGGTACGAGTGTGCGCGAGATTATTTTTGTGGTTTTTAATTGTTTTTCTTGAATCTAACGGAAAATCGTAATATATATTTTCTATTGACCTATGGAAAAACTAACTTCGTTCCAATTATATTTTGGAAGCATTTGAGAAAATTGTTGATTTGGACCCTAAATCCACTTTCACAAATCATAAATTTTTCACAAATCATTAAAAAAACCCACTTTCAAACTTTGGTCGTCCGGCACGGCACGTAGGTCGTCACGTCACTGTTATTTATCTTTAATATCAATGTTATTTATGCTCATTTCTTTATTTCAGATCGGTTGAGACGGTTTTGTCTCGAGTTCGGAAGATGTTTTGAAGAGAATTGCAATTTGGTAAGTAGTCTAATATTACACAACGGATGTCAGAGGGTTAACTACTAACCTTACTGTCGTTGGAAGAATACCAACGTTTCATACTTTTTCGAGAACAAAAAGTTTTACACCCTTTGTTTCTAACTTAATATATATATATATATAAATAACAACTCTTAACCATTCTCCTCGTATGTAGTAACTTATATAAGAATATCGTTATTAAGAGGTAATCGGTCTTCCTAAACATACATTATGAATTATATAAAAATGTTTTTAAAGAAATAATTTCAAATTAATAATTATTATTGTGAAATGGGTCACGTCAACTCGTCTCTAAATCATATCTCATAATAATATAGGTACATATTTATTACGAGATCTGTTGAGGTTTGTTGTAAACTTTATTAGTAAGTAAACCCGGTCTATTCTAATGAATTCGTGAAACTTCGCAAGTTTCTCTATTAAGTTATAGCATAGACTATTTTGGCCGTGTGGTGCCGGCATAGAATTACACCACCCCAACTCTTCCCATGGGTGTCGTAACAGGCGAATAAGGTAATCACACCGGGGGGTGGGCAGCAGCGCCCTCTGCAGAACAACTCCACTGAACTGCGATCCCCAACCCGCATGCCCAGCGTGGGGATTATGGGCAATAACCCCCAAATGATAATGCCATCTATGGCGTTCATTAGGGGAGGCCTATGTCCAGCAGTGGGCTATTATAGGCTGGTGATGATGATGATAGACTATTTTCTTAGTCTATGGTTATAGTTATTACCTGTATTCGACGGGTCTCAGTGGATTCGTAGCTAAGCCGCTTACGAAATCAATTGCTCAAACTACTTTTTTGAATTACTAGATTTTCTTCAAAGGAATCTACATAATCTAGAGGAAAGATTTGATTGTTTGTTTGAATTGAATGGGCCCCGAAACTACTGGACCGACTTGAACTAAACTTTCCCTGATAAACATAGGCTATTATAGAAATTATATTCAAAAAAGTTAGGGATCTGCATAAACAATTAAATTTTTGGTAACCCGTACGAAGCCGGGGCGAACCGCTAGTGTAGTATAAAACAAAGTCGCTTGCCGCTGTCTGTCCCCATATATAATATAAAATAAATAAATAATGCTGGACAATCCACACAGTATAATATACTGTGTGGATTGTCCAGCATACATATGCTATATTATAGCATATTATTATGCTGAAATCTTTAAAACTTCGCAACGGATTTAAGCGGTTTTTTTGATAGCCTAAGAAAGAAAGAAGATCGTTTATTTGACAGACACAAGAATACATCAGTAAAAATAAATATAAAAAATAAATCCTAAATATACTCCTGTCAAGCACAATTTTGGTTGACAGGAGTCGAGAAACGCTGGTATTCAGGTACCTTTGGTGTTAGTATACACGGCTTACCACACAAAAAAAATACAATTTAAATTAGGAATATTGTTCATATTATTATGTATAACATGCATTAGTCTGTCGGTAGTTGCTAGTCTGCCATAAACATGCCATAAAACATAAAACGGACTTGCTGACGTTTCGGACAGAATAAATTCCCTTTGTCCGAAATTACACTATGATTTTAATATTTTCTTCACTGACGTTTCGGACACCTATTATATGCTGTTTTGTACAGTCATATAATAAAGTGAAACTGCCAAGACGAATCCAATGATACCTTAAAAATATAAATCTCTTTAGACCTTTGGATGATACGAGGTAATGTCTTAGCCCGAATGTGACCTAAACATAACTAACCGAACAAGGCTTACCTTTCCACCGTGTCCTGAGTCTTCCTCAACGCACTACGGCAAGCATCGCATCTGTTATTGATACCTCACTTCTCTAATCTAAAATGTGCCTTATTACTTTGTAGGTACAACACAAATATACCCAAAGACGGCATGAGATAAATAAAATCTAATTTAAGCCCACACTGCTTGGATAATCTAGATCAGATGTTGAACTTTGGTCTACAAAGTTGCAAAGCAAACAACCGAAGGAGTATTGCATCGATATGTATCGATCTTTCCTTAGATAAATATTTTACTGTACATTGTTGCACATAACTTATTTTTTAAATTTACAACAAATATATATTAATTGAATTGGTATTGAATAATTATGACTGAAAGAGTATCGCAAATAATAACACACAGAAAAAGGTATGATTGTGAAAAATTCAAATAAGCAAGCGTTTGGTTTTGTTATTTTTATATTTTACTAAATAATAATCCACGAAATTTAACGAAAACTTACCTTATTATGCCCTAAATACACTCTGATTTATTTTATAAAAAATTTTTTTCACCTTATTCTGACTCAATATCGAAAAAAGCATTCCAATATACAATCGCAAATTCTGGCGTTAAAATATTAGGCGTTATAAAAAGTCGGCTTTTTTTGTTCCTCGAAATATTTACATTCTTATGGTGTAAAAAAATATACATTACTTTGGTAAATGTTCTCAGAAAATGCAAAGAAACGAAAATAGCTCGCATTTATTTTTCAATATTGAATTATAACGGAAATAATAGGGATTGTAAATAAAACAGATTCATCAAAATAAAATTAATTAAAAATATTTTCCCGCATTCACCTTAATAATATAATTTTTTACTAAGCAAAATGGACATCCTACGATTATATTTTTAAGAGTTTCTATTAAAATATATTTAAGGACCCCAAAAGAAAGTTGTATTTGCTTATTCTATACCTACTAAGTAAGTATTACTTGGGTGCGATGGCGCTCATTAGGGGAGGCCTATGTCCAGCAGAGGACTTATGTAAGCTGATGAGGATGATGATGATGATACCTACTAATGGCGGGATTACACAGTCGTCGCCGTGACGTCTCGTTCATGGAGTATAAAACCACGTAGTCTCGTCTCATCGACCGAAGGAGAGCACACGCGCGCCTGTCTCGTGGTTGCGCGACGAGCGTGTAATCCCGCCATAAAGAAAATGAGACTAGATGACTTGACTGCTTGATAGGGCAATATAGAAATCTACATGAGGGGTACACAAAAGGGTACACACGTACTCTACACGACTAACTGCCATCCATGAATTTCCTGAAGACCAGACTCTGATTATAGGTAATTCGTTTAACCGATCTACGAATAGTCTAGGAAGGAAGCGCAATATTTGCAACGATGCTGAATATTGGATACTTACCTACAGGGTGTGTTCAGCAGTGGGATAAATAAATTACTAGTTTCATCCGCGTTTCATTAAAGCTGTACCTAGGCACCAAAATCTCATTCAAAATTGGAACGAGCACTCAATCAACTCGACAGCCAGCGCCGTGATTGAGGCGCGTAGTTTCAAATCTCATTCGAAAATGGAACGAGCGCTCAATCAACTCTCTGAGGGACAGCGCCATGTTTCAGAATTTTTCGAATTAACCTACGAATTAGATTTTTCAAAGCTGCTAAAGTAGGTTACATATTTCTACTTCCTCGTCTTGGCTGTCGTAAAACTTTTAGTTACAACTTTGCAATTTCTACGTAATTCTAATGTAAACATGTAAGAAATTGGGTTTTATAGTTTCCAAAGTACCCGCATAAGAAAAATCTAGTTTGTGGCCTTGATATAATATCTGTCCCATCGAGTTCAATAGTAAGCTGAACACCCTGTAGGAGGAAGCTTTCCAGACTAGACGTGAGAATTTCCTGCGCCATTCGAGATGTGTAGCAAGATACTTATGTACCTTATATACCTACATATGTTTAACCAAGTAGACCGCGTGAAATGATTTCCCGTTTGATATTACCGCAGAATAAGGGTCTAAGCATCAGTTTTATTTTTATTTATTTAAAAGCATCGCATTCGAATAATTCTTTTAAAATAGCCAAATTTATGTGATACCATGTAAGACTAAATTTATTATTAATTTACATATAAGTAAGTTAGTTTATGTTTCATTGTATTCATTATTGTAATTGGTGATCTCGCCTTCTCATTATATAATAAATAAATAAATAATGCTGGACAATTCATACAGCATTATCCAGTCCCAAGCTAAGCAGAGTTTGAGTTTACTACCATGAAAAAAAAGATGAATGATGTATGTACTTATATATTTGAAGAATATAAATATCATTATATCATAGATATTTTACATATTATTTAAAAATATATATATTTTTACAATACATAGAAAACGATCAGAACACCTAGAGCAAATATCTGCAGATCGGAAAAACATTTGTCCCGTGTCGGCAATCGAACCCCTAAACTCTTGCGTCGCGTACATATATGTATAAATACGTCGTAAATGAGTGAAACAAGCTGTTTCATCCAGGTACAGTCAGCGTCAAATTGATATGTGCGTCTAGAGTAGTCAAAATAATCTGCAAAACATAACACCAATTTGATATTTATCGCTCATATCAAATTGACGCTGACTGTACCTCAGAGCAAAGCCGCGAGACCGTAACTAGTCGAATATGAACAGGAAGCGGAATCCGACGTGTAGTGTAAGAATAGTACAAGAATGGGAACAAAACCACAGATAAATGTTTCTGCTGATCCGAGATGCTGCATTTGTTAACTCAATTAGGGCGTGTTGTTTCAATTAAAAGCGTTAAGTTTTTGAGAGATCAGTAACAGGTTATTAAGAGGATACGATTAATATTAAGGTTATCCGAATAAAGGTTGACGAAGAAATTTTATATGCTTCCTTATAACACATTTTGTTATACGGAAGCATATAGGCTTCTACAACATAATAATTAAAAAAAATTAAAAGGCGCAAGTTTAACTGTTTGTAAGTCTTTACGCTCAAATAAATGGGAAATTTGTTTGATGATGTATTCATGAACAATATTTATGTACTTATTTGAATGTAAATTAAAAAAGACTTATTTAAAGGCTTGAAACATGATGTGATTATAATATTATATCTTAAAATCGAATGAATGTTATCAAAATTAGAGATCGCTTACATAGTCAACAATTTAAGTCATATAATGAGTACAGGTAACTCTAACAAAATATTTTTAACTTGGATTTAAAATATTAGAACTAACTTAACAGGTTGGTACCTAGATCCATGATTTAACATTTAAACTGGGCTGAAAAGGAGAGCCGAGATTTTTGCTCATTTGGTGCTTCTGAGCTTATTATTCATCATCATCCTCATCACCAGCCTATAATAGTCCACTGCTGGACATAGGCCTCCCCTAATGAGCGCCATAGATGGCATCATTATTTGGGGGTTATTGCCCATAATCCCCACGCTGGGCATGCGGGTTGGGATCGCAGTTCGCAGCTTATTATTATCATGTATTAAAACATGTATGATGATGCCATCTATGGCGCTCATTAGGGGAGGCCTATGTCCAGCAGTGGACTATTATAGGCTGGTGATGATGATGATGATGATGATGATGAAAACATGGACATCTTTTGATTCAGGCAAAGTGCATTTTTTCGAAAGGTCTGTCCGTGGTTGATTGAATAGTTCAAATAAGATTGACCTTTATAACGTGGGTAGTCAAAGAAAGTAAATTTATTTTGTTTAAGATTTACTTGATACTTTTTAGCAAACCAAAACAGATTTTAACTACCTATGTGTAAAATTGTAACGTAGGTTTATTTATATATTGCATGCATATACCATACGAAATTGTACCACGATATTAAATTTAAACACGAATTTAAATATAACAACGCAATTTTGACGTTGTCCAATAAAATAATCTTAATCAGTAAATAACCTTTCTGATGTCATCAACAAAAATACTGGCAGATCGGGCGCCACGTTTTTAAAGTCGGTTCAACATAAATTTTAAGCCAGAATGCACCTCTTTCAATTTGTTTTTCATTCCTACCGAAGTTCCGCATTAACATAGATAATTATTCAGTCTACATGTGCGTATTAAAGGCGTCTTTAAATAAACCAGTAAAGGTGAGTTCCGGCCAAGGGCGCGCCGCGAATAAAGCATTTTATTGCTCTCTATTCGCTCGCAAAACAGAATGGATCTGCCGTGGAACGCAGTCGCTTGTTAGTTTGTACTCGTGTGTAGAGCACAGTGCCGACCGGTGGTGACTACACTGAATTTATTTGTTTTCTTTTTTTTTTATATTTTTTGAGACGGAATATCTGGTTTGTATTTTTAAACCTGTAGGTATTTCTTATAGCGGATATTAGAAACTCTGGGATAAGTTTGTTACTTATAGCTACAATGTTTTTGAATTTTTTGTGGTAAGAGAGTTCCTTTTTTTTACCTGTAAAAAAGGAGGATTATTTGAGTACTTATTAACAAATGTGAATAATCATTATAGCAGCTTTAGTGCCATGAAAAAAACAAAAGGTTTGTAAGCGATATAGCGGATTATTTGCAATAATTACTACACTAGAAATAATTTTCAATTGAACCAAATGGTAGGAAAAAATGCATCGAAGCAAAACTTTTTTTTTTAACTGAAGAATCATTACCAGGCTCTAGATTTTCAATAAATTTTTTGTATAAATTTTGGTATCAATCTACCTGTATAAAAACATATTTGATAAGAAAACCTCGTGGAAATAATAACGTTGAGCAAAGTAGGCCGCGATATATTATATGAAAATAAACGACCTGGAAAGGGCGCCCAAAAGTCACAAATTAATTAAACTAAATAATGCTGGGATTTTTATACAAAAATAAATTTTCTTTAATAAATGAAAGCATAATTGAATATCAAAGAATCATTTTGTTGGCTTCTTTAAGTAATGCTGGGGCTGACAAGACTACTAGGTTAAGCATTATTCCGTTAGTAATTTCCTTAACGACATAGCCATAAAGCAACAAATAAAACTTGCTAGATGATGAATTTTTTGTAAAAATACTAACTAAGCAGTATTAAAAGCATCTGAAGTATAGATTAAACTTCCGTAACTGGTCCTAGAATTTAATCTAGATTTCATATAGTGAAATGAAACAGACAAATCTATTTTCGATAATACAAGCACTACGATTAGTCTACATAGAATGGAAATAAAATTTTATAAAACTTCATGTAAATTTAAGGCTGTTCAGGTAAATATACGAAAAAAACAAACCAACTTTTTCATTTCCCTATCATTTAATTTCTTTTACGGTATTGTAATATTGCAGAAGAAAATGTCTCAGCAATTTCATCAACGAGGGCATTATTACTTGGCACCAGATTCTGGATGTGTCACCACGGACGCTTATTCTCGCCACCTTGGAGAATACGGAAAGGTCGCGCTGATTCACAACAACAAACAAACACAACTTTACGGCTGGCCTTTTAGATATAAATCAAACGGAGTAGGAATTTGGATGGGGAAGCTCTGCTTAGCTTGGGGCTAGATGATGCTGTGTGGATTGTCCAGCATTATTTATTTATTTATTTATTTATCTTGTTTTCTTGTTTTCTATTAAATCTATAAGATTTAATAAAAAACTGAAAAACCATGATAGTGCGCGCGATGTCGGGTGTGTGGATCGCGCGCGGCTCGAACCTTCCAATGCCTCCACACACGCGCGCTTTCAAACCCTATGTCGCGGTATAAAAAACCTACAAGCTACAGGAACGAACTTGCTGCCGCGATAAATATGCGAATAGAATCCAAACTCATAGTTCTTGGGTGGTTCACGGCTTCGTCCACGATGCCCGCGCGAGTGTCCGAGAGGCTTACTAAATTTGATTTGTCGCACGTTCTTGCTCGTTACGGCTTTCAATGAAAGATGCCTAGTGGCGTTGGATTATCGGCTTTAAGATATGGGTAGTCATAAGGTTCTTAATTTGTTTCAGATCTCTACTGATGGCCACAACCGATTGTGATATGAAAGAGTATTAAACGCAGACTGAAAGAGACTTTATGTCAATAGAGTAAGAACCAAGGAGTTGACAGCGATGCTGTCCTACATGGTACCAGTTGAGGAGAAACCGCCTCCGGTGCCGGTGAAGGGGCGTATGGCATTGGAACTGGTGGGGAGCCCTGGCAGCCCCGAGTCTGCGGCAAGGCGCCTGCGTTCCAACATCTCCAAAGACTCCTCCACAAGTTCCTTCGCCAGCGACCTGACGATATCTTCTTCAACGCCGACTGGGGCGCATGATAAACCAAAGCACAAACTCTTGGGGAATGGAACTAAACACCAGACGCTGAAGCGGTAAGTCCTATTTAAGTATATTGATTTATTTAGTATTTTTAAACCTAAATTTAAATGTAGTTGTACCTATTTTTGAACGATAGGTCGCTACAGAACTTTTGCTAAATCTCATCAGTAACCTTAAGGTTCATTAATACATATAAGTAAACCTCAATTATATCAAGAACTTCGCTGTCTGATTATGATGGTGGCGGCGGTTGAGGAATTCCGATATGATTTTTTAGCGGCGGCGATTGTTCCGCTAATTTGCAGTCAAGTTGTTAGGTCGCTACCCGGAGTCAAAGTAACGCTGCCTATTTTATCATATTTAGGACATTTCAAACATATCATCGGCCAGCTTGTAACACCTATATATACTTTTTTAATGCATCTGTAACAGTTTAGCAGGACTTTTTTGGTTCCTATGATGTACGATTATTTTATTTTTTAGCTTTGTTTATTTTTGTACAATTTTTTTTTTGTATGAGGCAGATAAAGGATTTTCTTTCACTACATAGTGTAAAACAAAGTCATGTAACACCTCGAGGGAAACCCACTAATCTGTCTACTAGGCGTTGTGATAGCGATTAAACAACCCTTTGAGGAAGTTAAGTTTGATGCCGTCATTAATTTATATTAAGGCGCTGCCATACGACAGACATCGTAAAACGACCACTTTTTCGTCGCACAGTTAGGCTTACTGCGATATATTACAAGCCCAAAAAAAATACAGTTTATAGTCAAGTGTATGGACAAAAGACTTATACAAAAATATTTCATAAAAACCATCTAGAAACATGAAAAAAATATCGCAAGAAAGAACACGAAAATATTTTTTCGTCTCGAAATGCTCAATATTTTGAGTGATAACATTTTATAATTTTGTTACTGTAAGAAAGGTAATTTTATCATCTAGAGAATTATGTATAAAAATTTTAATTTACTGGTGTATTTACTTTTAAAATAAATTAAAACCGATAAATAATGTTGACATTGTCGAACAAGAGATTCAACTAAATCAAACGCATCACCATTTTCAACTTTATTTGTCAAGCGCTACGAACTACTAAATAATACTACTTATACCTAAATATTGTCTTTATATAGGGCCTTAACAGTCGTGCATACGAGTAGTTGACAAAAAATTTGACGGATCATTGGGATTGTTCCAACAGCTTTCACGTTTACAAATATAATCTTCTTAAAAATGCATCCAATAAATAAATAATGCTAGACGGCCCCCCACACAGCGAAATCTAGCCCCAAGCTAAGCATAGTTTGTGTTATAGGTACTAGATGACTAATATATTTAATACTAGCGGCCCGCCCCGGCTTCGCACGGGTATTAAACAAAAATTTCAGAAATTATACACACGAACACGATGGGTTTCACAGTTTTCATACGGATCTTTACTTTTTTTAACAGCATTGGGGTTTTTGACATTGACTCAACATTCCAAAACTGACACTGGCCGAAGAGAAAAAGCAAGCACCGTGCGCTATACAACCTCTTTTTCCATTCTGACGCGCCATAATAGAAAAAGAGGTTGAATATACAGCCCACGGTTCAATTATTGAATTTTTCATGCGGATCCCTAACTTTTTTGAAAATATTATATAGCCTATGTTCATCACGGAAAATTAAGGATTCTAATGGTGAAAGAATTTTTTAACTCGGTCCAGTAGTTTCGGAGCCTATTCAATTCAAACAAACAAACAAACAAACAATCAAATCTTTCCTCTTTATAATATTAGTATAGATATTAGTATAGATAGTACAAGCTGTCCGCCCTGGCTACGCACGGGTACTAACGCACATTTTTTGATAAATACCCGCAAATCCCTAGCTTTATTGAAAATATTCTATTGCCTATATTCATCAGGAAAATTTCGGATTATAAAGGTGAAAGAATTTTGTAAATCGGTCCAGTAGTTTCATATCCGATTCAATTCAAACAAAAAATCAAATCTTTCCACTTTATAATATTTTTATAATAGTATATAGTAATAATTTATTGTCCCATCCCAATTTTAACCCCTTTAATGCTGTCACCAATCCAGACACAGATTCCCGTTATATAATCCAGCGCGGTCGAGTTGTTGGACTAATATCCAGAGTTGAAAACTTCGAACAATAAGCCACAGTCAATGAGGGACGGTCGGACCAGACATAGGCTGTTTCTAGCGGTACGGCACAATGATGTTCCTATGCCTTCATCTTCAGCATCTCAATAATGTTGCAGATCGTAAACACAAATTATAATGCCTTTATAATTAACTGTATAACAATAACATGCTTGTAATATCATAGTTAATAACATAACGAACACGTATTAATTAGACGACCTCTGTGGCGCGGTGGGCGAAGGTCCGCCTGCAGCGCAGGAGGTTGCGGGTTCGATTCCCGCCTCGGGACAAATATTTGTACGATCTGCAGATATTTGTTCAGGGCGTTCTGGTCGTTTTCTATGTATAATAAAAATATCTATATATGTATTAATATTGTATTATGAATATCATTCATCTAGTACCCATAACACAAGCTCTGCTTAGCTTGGGGCTAGATGATGCTGTGTGGATTGTCCGGCGTTATTATTATTATTGCGGCGACTTATACGACCACCCTTATAAATTGCATCGGGGATAAAAAGTCTGGGGTACGACTTTTAATCCCTATGCAAATTATAAGCAAGCAGAAAATATGTTTGCCAGGTATTTGCACTTTATAATTGCTTCCAGAGTCAACTTTGCACTTTACAAAATAACCTACCTGCTTTAAAATGCATGAAAGCAAAACTGGATTACACTAGTACTTTACCACAATACCCATACAACAAGCTCTGCTTAACTTGGGGTTAGATGACGCTGTGTGAATTATCCAGCATTATTTATTTATTTATTTTATTATTGTTTTAACAAAATCAACAGCCCTTAATGTAAACAGTTTAAACCTTAATTATGTAATATTAATTTATTTATTTATTTATTTATGTACCTTGTATCTTAAGCGATGTGGAAATTTCAGAAGAGTATTATTGTGTAGACTTCATTAAAGAAAACTTGTTCAGCATATTTTCGGCTATCTAGGCTACCAAATATCAAAATTTTAGGAAACATGCAAAAGGGGGTTTATTGTGAATATTAGGTATCAATAAACATCCTACACTGCCCACTGTTGAACATGGCCTTCCCGTGATATATTCGTGGGGTGGAGGGTTGACCATGACCATAATCCCCATGTATCGCGGTTCGATGGTAGAATTGTTTCAATATCCCTTGGTGACAACTTACGAAACCGCGGGAAGAGTTGCTGTGGGGGAAATTTTAGACTGGCACCACGCAGCTAAAAAGTATTGTCATTTGATAGAAGTAGGGAAATTATAAGGCTCTAAAAACATCGCAATGTTCCCTTTGCTATTATTGAAACACTATGCGACAGTGAGCAGTTAATTTATGATCTTGAACGGATCGATTTATAGGTCCATCATAACTACATAGTAAAAACAAAGTCACGTCCCGCTGTCTGTCCCTATAAGTGCATTATATCTTTAAAACTACGCAATAGATTTTGTTGCGGCTTTAATAACTAGAGTGATTCAAGAGGACGGTTTTTATGTATAATAACGTGCACGCGTGCGAAGCATGCCATCTATGGCGCTCATCAGGGGAGGCCTATGCCCAGCAGTGGACTATTATAGGCTGTTGTGATGATGATGATGAAGCGTGCGAAGCAGGAACGTGTTACTTATAGAATATATTGAGTAAATAACGCCGGTCAGTCCACACAACATTATCTAGCTGCAAGTTAAGCAGAGCGTGTGTTATGGGTACTAGATGACCGATATCTATACTAATATTATAAAGAAGAATTGATTGTTTGAATTGAATAGGCTCCGAAACTACAGAACTGATTTGAAAAATTCATTCACCATTAGAATCCTAAATTTTCCGTGATGAACTATAGATGAGCTATAGAAAATTTTCAGAAAAATTTGGGTTCCGCATGATAATTTAATTTTTTGATAAACGCTCCGCTAGTATAATATAATTACAAAGATCTATCGATCCATTTTTACTATAAACAGAAAACGACCAGAACATATGGAACAAATATTTTCACATCGTACATTCATTTGCCCCGAGGTGGGAATCGAACCCCCAACCTCCTGCGTCGCAGGTCTTCACTCACCGCGCCAAAGAGGTCGTCAGAAGAATGTTGAATTTCCAATATCATTTGATATTCAAAGGTTGAAGAACATAATACTTTAATGTTAAGTTTGTCCGTAATAATTTTATCTTAGGTAGGTTTTATACGTACATAATGTATTACAGTTCAACGCACCTTCAAAAGGTATTTATTTTGGGATTAGCTCTGCAAATAAATAGAGATACGAGCGTTTATAAATCCAACATGCGGTAAGATTAGTTATGTTTGAAACATAGCTTAGGGATTTCAAAACACGCCGTTATTAGTAAACAGAAATGCGGAACTAAATATTTCCAAACACAATTAGCTACACGTCTATCGGAATGTGTGATATATCAAAACAAAGCTCACAGTCACAATATTTATAAATCTTTAGAACAGAGAACATTAACATCGTGCAAGAACTTTACTATTAAGAGTGTTAGTGAAGGCAGAAAAAACATTGATTACCTTTAAAAAATCAAGTGCAGTCACTATTTTTCTCACTAAACTGAAATATTTATATTAATTATTTGTTTTCGGTATTATTTATGTAAGTTTACCTTTATATATACAGAGTAATTTTTTTAAATGGGACAGTATGGGGAAATCCGAATCTAAAGGAGATAGAGGAAAAGTGTCTAAGGAGACATTAGGTGTTTTTTTATGTAAACAAATTTGGCTCGTTCAAATTTGTGGTCAAGCGTGAGTTGTTCTTAAAAAATTATAAAGTTGGTAAATTTTTTTTTGACGCGGATCGACTCTGTTTCATGCAAGGATTATTTCATTGTTTGGAAAGAAAAAAATCTGAACAGCAGAAGTTGGTCAAATTTAATGAAAACTAATCTTCATACAGTTGGTTTATTACTTGAGTAAATGTTCGATGTGGCCGCCGTCTTGTCTTATGCAGGTACGAGCACGCTTCAAGACACTTCTAGTTGCATTTAACAGAGACTTATGGTGAATTGTGTTTAAAGTGTTGTAAACAGCATCTTTTAATTCTTGTACGGAGTTGTATCGGGATACATAAATTCGACCCTTAAGGTAACCCCATAAGAAAAAATCTAATGGCGTTAAGTCGGGCGATCGTGGGGGCCACTTTATCGGCCCATATGTACCCATCCAACGGTTTGGAAACTGCTCGTCCAAACATAGTTTACTTGCCCTACTGTTGTGGGCTGGTGCACCATCTTGTTGGTAGATTATCTTACCAAAGTTCCTTAAGCTAATAGTCTCATCCACTAAATCTGCAGCCATGTTCAATATTTCCTGATATTTTTCACTATTTAGCGTTCCTTGGTAAATTTTGATAGCAAAAATTCTGTTATGTAATATCGCACACCAACAATTAAAAGAAAATCGGATTTGGTTGTGGGTTTCTGTAGTTCTTAGCGGATTTATTTTTGACCAGTAATGGTTATTTCTCCTGTTGTACATGCCATTGTTCGAAAAGTTGCATTCATCAGTCCAAATAATAAAATTAGGAAAACATCTATTTCTAATAGTCTGAGCCACATACCAATTACAGAAATGTAACCTGCGGTCTTTATCTCCAGGTAGTAACGCTTGTACAAGTCGACCTTCTATGTAACACTTGTATTTATGAGCCTACAATATCTTCCTTACAGTTGATTTATGAATACCGATAGTTTCAGCTGCTTCCCGTAACGAAGCTTTTGGGTATGCTTCAAAATATCCCAATACGGCAATAGTTATAAACTCACTATTGACTATTGTCGGCCTTTTACGCTTAGGCTTGAAACAGCCTTCCTGTCTTAGGTTCTTTATTAAACTATCAAATATCTTGCGATTCGGTACTACACGGTCAGGATAGCGTTCTTGATACCACTTAAGTGCATTATCTCTACTGCGATAATTAAGAAAATACGCCTCAATCAAATCAACTTTATGTGAATTAGTTAACGCCATGATGAATAAAATTACAAGCATGAACTGATTGGAAACAAAATCACAGCTGCAGAAATAACTTACATTCCAAATTTGAATTCTTTTTTTTATAATTTCAAGACTATCGGTTGCCATGATGTTTACGAAGATTAAAAAAAATGTTCTTCTCTTGAATCATCTGCAGGCCTAAGATGCGCGCCACGAGAAGCGTTTCTCGACTCGTTATCTCGTGAAAAATGGCGCTATCTCGATTTCTCGACTGATGCTAGGATGCGCCACCTTTAGTCATCTCGTCACATCACGTGAACGATTTAAGTGAATGTATATCTTATCTGTGGTCACCTTTCTCGTCAAACGCTAAGATGCGCGCCACATTTTCTCAACTTCTGACAGTTTAGCGCGGGAAGAACTCTCGTCCTTCAATTTGAGCACGAGAAAATTGACGAGAAGATATTCATGAATTTTTCTTTGATTTTTGTTGGTTATCGCGGTTCCATGTGAACATTATTTGTTAATACCAGAGAGGACCGGAATAAATGTTTTGCTTGTGACCCTCTGAATGTCCCCGATTCTGAGTTTCATCGACTATGGCGCATCAATAAACCAACTAAGGAATATTTCATTTCCCGGTTAACGGCCGATTTGGAGCCGCAAAATAGTTCTGGCGTACCTGCTCATATAAAAGTGAGTACCTACCTACCTTATTCTAACCCATCTCGGTTGTAACCTATAATGCCATCACTTGCTGACTACAATTTAGGTACCAATTAGGTACTTGGATACATACCTACATATATGCTTACATAATTTTATCTTGTTTTAGGTTCTGCTGCAATTTTAAGCGAACGAGATCAACGAGAATAAAGCCTACGTATATATATATTCAATTTCTATGCTGGTAAAGTTGTGGACTTGTGGCTGCTTGTAACTGCAAGAACAAGTGCATGCTACTGTTTTAACCTCTAGCCGGTTTGTAATAATGTTTATCTTATTCATATTTTAAAGTATGAATTTATCTTTATACTTTTGATTTTGTTACAGGTGACTCTGGGTATCCACTGGAGCCCTGGCTCAGTACACCAATTTTACATGCTCAAAATGTCGGGGATCAGAGTTTCACAGACTGGCATTGCAGAGTGCGCAATGGTATAGAGCGTACTAATGGGTTCTTAATGAGCAGTTTTAGATGCCTAGGTGACTGGAAACAATGTTGTCACAGGATCCTAGTATTAGAAGAAGGGAAATTGGGAGAAGACTTGGATGCTGTGGAGCCGGCACCAATGCGGACACTATTCAAACCCTTTTTAATGCATTGATAATTAAAATATGTAGTACACATTGTTTTTTTTATAGGTGAAATTATTTTATTTTAAGTGCATACTAACTTATCTTGTATTGACTTGTAATAATTTAATTTTTACTAATAAAATGTCTATCTGTCTACTACATGATATTATTCTAAGTACATTTGGTGTGGGGTTTTGGGTTGGCTTGATGATGATGATTACCGTCTGAAACAAAGATAGCATTATAGGTAGAGTTTGTAGGTAGAGCGGATGAATAGTTAGGTAAGGATAAATGGTGCTGTCGGGATTACCTAGCCAATTTCAAAGTCGAGCCTAAGATTTCCCTGATCAATTGAGCTAGATGATTTTGGCTTTAATGGATTGAATAACAAACATACATATTTTAGGTCATATGAAACAAACAATCACTCGGTAGCGTGTTTAATAAGTTCAGACAAATCAATACGAATGTATGTACTTACTTACATATTTTCTTGGCCTTGTTGTAAGATTGGTTGAGGCAAGTGCATAAGAAAACATACTATTGCTACTAAACCTCACTAATATTTTATTTTTACTTAAGTTTTACGCGATGCCTTCTTGCAATCGGTACAAAAAGTTGAGGCAGGGTTTGCGCGCAAATGTTGAAATAGTTTCTGTTTTTTTTTTAGGAATTTGCTCCGTTTTGTCACCATTCTACCATCGATTCTGCCAGTGAAAATGTTCAAACTACCATTAAGGAGGTGAAAATTATGAAGGTTATTCTAATTCTTCCTAGCAGCATACTAAAACCATAAACAATTGAATGAAATAAACGGGTATTCGTCTGAGTGGCTATCTCTACGCGAGAAGAACTTCTCGACAATGAGTATTATGTATCTCGTGGTGCGCATCTTAGAGTAAACGAGAAAATAACTGACGACGACTAAATTACTCGTCTCGCGCGTGTCGTCTCTCGTGGCGTGCATCATAAGCCTACTGGAGCTCTTATCGATTATCAAAATTTAAAAATGGAATAATTTTAAATATTTTTTTACACGCCTAGGCACTTGTAACAATATTAAAAGGCGAATACTGCAACTGTATGAAGATTAGTTTTCAGTAAATTTGACCAACTTCTGCTGTTCAGATTTTTTTCTTTCCAAACAATGAAATAATCCTTACATGAAACAGAGTCCATCCGCGTCAAAAAAAAAATTGACCAACTTTATCATTTTTTAAGAACAACTCACGCTTGACCACAAATTTGAACGAGCCAAATTTGTTTACATAAAAAAACACCTAATGTCTCCTTAGACACTTTTCCTCTATCTCCTTTAGATTCGGATTTCCCCATACTGTCCCATTTAAAAAAATATAATATAGTATTTGTAGGCTTAGTATATAGCTATGTACTTAATTGTTTTTAGGGTTGAAGTCGAATTTGAAATCATTGCTCTAATTTTTTTCAGTCCTGTTTTAAATCTTTAGTATCTCAGCAACTACAATACAATACAATAAATACAATACAAAAAATAATAATAACGTAAATGACGATTTTCAGTAGTACAAATTATGGTTTCCAATTTTAAACGAGACCTGCATACACGAAAGTTATCTTAAAAAAGGTATTGTAATCTCAAAACAGTTTTTGAAATTTGGGTTGATCTAATACTAGAAATACATTTAAAAGAGTCTAAATTTTTCTTGTAGATACTGATTTTAAGTAAAATGAATGTAAGCGAAAATTACGATTTTAAGAAGGTTCAGATTTTGGTGTCGAAATTTTAAACGAGACCTAAGGAACTACATTATGTATCTTTGACGGAACGTATCAAATGAAAGATGATTTTCAGTTTTTGATATTTTTGTTAGGGTTTGGGTTATACTTTTTCAAATACATTGAAAAAGAAGAGTTATTATTATTAGGGGTTATTAGTTATTTGGTGGCCATGGCCGTAGGCAAATGTATCTTCTAAGAACACTAATTTAATTTTCGTATACTTTTATATTGTACACCAGGTATACTACGGTATACTACTCCAAGTTACCGGCACCTATAGTATTGTGTACATAAACGATAAGATTTATCTCGTGCGAGTGTAACTCGGCGCGCGAGATACACTCGCACTTGACGGATCTTGTTTATTCAAGAGCCACTCTATCGTATAAAGCCAAAACACTGTACTTTTAAAATACTCATTTCGAGATATTGGCGTTTAAAGATTATTTCTTTATTTTTTTGTTTTTGGAGTTCTTAATGTGATTTGATGTTTGATGTCTATCTCAAACATTAGATATTATTAGTGCCGTACTAGCCAAATTCATTTTGGTATAATTAATAAGGTAGTTAATTAAAAATATAACAAAACCTGTTTTGCTTTATTAATACTAATTGAATTTAAGTTCCTTTGTAAAACTGAAACACTGTATTGCAGTATACATTGTTTTGGCTTTATGAGACTACAAACATACATACAATGAATTACACTGTATTTCTATAAAATTTATACTGTATGTATGTACTAATTACAAGGGCCGACAAAAAAAAACTTTTTTTTTGGTGCAGTAAAATTTTGCTTAAATATTGTTTTTGAACGTGTGTCTGATGACGTACCTGCATTTGTCATACTTGTATCAGCTCTAATTTAACAAATACCCTCAATTTTAAAATTTAGTCACTTTTACTTCAACAAAGTGTCACAAGTTTTATATTTTCTTTAATTTCGTTGTTTTTGCGCTATGGCAAGCTCATCACGATGTTGTTTGAACAATCCAGATGCATTTTGTTATATTTGCGGTGAATATACCTTCGAAGATTGCCCAAAATCGATAAACAAGTTCGCAAAAAAAGCATATTTGGCTTATTTCAACGTGAGTAATAAGCATCAAGACAAGCCTTGGGTGCCTCATTTTGTGTGTAAGACATGCAGTGAACATTTGAGGCAATGGACAAATTGCAAGAGAAGGTGTATGAAGTTTGGGATACCGATGATTTGGAGAGAACAACAAAATCACTTTGACGATTGTTATTTCTGCTTGGTTAAGGTCATCGGCATAAATCGTAAAAATCGGAGCAAATGGACATATTCTGATATACCATCGTGAAAGTATTCCTGTTCCTACGTACCACAACCTGCCAGATATCCCAGTAGAAGAAAATGAGGAAATCCAAGCAAATTCCGAGACCAACAGTGATAATGACGATTTTAATCGAACCTCTCGCTTTTTTTATCAAGGTGAGCTTAATGATCTCATAAGGGATTTAGATCTTTCACAGGATCGAGCTCAGTTACTGGCTTCCAGGTTAAAAGAGAAGACTTGTCTTGCAAATTTAATTGAACAAAAAAAAAATAAAAATTGATTTGTCGTTGTCGATCCACATTCCAAAACTGTCTCCATATTTCTTCTCTTTCATCCTGCGTTATTTTTACGGAGCACTCTTTGGCACACTTACATGGTCCTAAGATAGGATGTTTATCCCGTTGATTTTGGATCATGCTGGTCGGATCTCTTGCTCTCTTCTTTTTCCTAGGCGGCTCTTCTTTTGACGTGTCAGATATAGATGATTGTGATATATTCGGCATGGCAGACATAGGAGAGATATTAGTCTTATTTTCTACTGGGAGTGGTGAACAAACTATTTCCGTTGACGATGAACTCATGGGAATGATGTCAGAACTAATTACTTCTACATCTTCAGCTGAACTAAATGTTTTGGATGAAAATATCGTTTTTTCAGGGACACTTGCGGGCACGATCACTTCAGAGCTAATAATATGGATCCTATTTTTGCGTAAGGGTTCCAACTAGGGCTTGTAAAAACCGGGTTATTTTATAAGCCGGTTAATTCGGTTTTTATTTTTTCAAACCGGTTAAAACCGGGTTTTTCGGTTATTTCGGTTTTTTTCCAAAAAGAGTCGTTGGACGACATAAAACCATAAAATTCGATGAAATTTACATATTATTTAGCTTAGCACTGATTAATTTGACTCAAATCACAATTTAGTCTTATGAATACATATCTACGGTTCAGTCAAATGAGTAATACACGTGTAATTTTCATTTATTTGCCGTTGGAGCTCAAGGCATACTTGGTTACGTCAATTTATATTCCAAGTCATGAAAAAATCTGTAATAGACCTAAATATAGGTTGTCAGTCAGGCACACAGTGATAACAAACAAGGTACCTAAGCAAAGCAACGCACAACAATGAACTGATTAAACTAAAAGAAGAAAACTAAATTAATTAATATATCTGCTGTTAATGGGCATCGTCTAAATAAAAGTTAATAATAGTACAAAATACTATATAAAAATGCATTGGCAAAATAAAGATTCTAAATAAAAATGCAAGTATCTGAATTTTTTGTGTGATCGTCGGATGAAATTGTAATATAGATAAGCGATGTCTTACAAAATGTATTTATGGAACGAATGCATTCGGATAGTCGAATACGACCACTCGTCTGTCAAAGAATCGGAAGTGTATTACCGGCCTGATGATTGAGCCTGACAAATCTACACTCATGGACATAATTAGAGGAACGGTTCATCAATCGAAAAAACAACTTAAATATGCACTAAAAGTACTTAGTACAAACTGGCCACATATACCATAATGTTTAATTGAAAAAAGAATTACTTCAGTAGTCTTTTGTTTCAGGTATTCGAATGTTTTTTTTGTTTATTTGCTATTTCTACTAGTTTATTGGAATAATTTTACTAACGTGTGCGTAATCAATTCATAAAATTCTGTCTTTTTTTTCACAAAAACATCGCAATAGTGGTGCTTACAAACCAATTCAGATTTTGATTCAATAACTTTATTTCTTTAGGCTTACAAAATAAGCACTTAGACAAGTCAAATTTCAAACAGATAATTGAATGGACAAAGCCAAATCTTTGCGTAGCTCAGGTTTCCAAAGCTGTTACTTTAATTGAAAATTGTCAAAGTTATAAAGAAGTGGCTCAAAGATTACGGGTTTTACAAATCCGTCATATTTCGAATTGTTCGACGTCGAGCAGACTGGTGAGTACACGAGACGTGCAGATCTTGGTCGCAAGAGTGTCACTTCAGCAAGAGACGATTGATTTATGGTGAGCAGTGTTCTGAGAAATCGCACTTTGACATCTTCTGAGGTCAGATCTATGACCAGTATGTTCAACAGGTTACAGTTAGCACTAAAACCGTAAGAAGAAGAGTTAAAGAAGCTGGAATAAAGACGTACTTGCCAGCTAGAGGACCCTTACTCACCACAGATCATCGAGTAGCTCGGGCTAACTTTGCTCGCTCATACCAAAACTGAAATGATGATGGCTGTGGGAAAATATTGTTCATTGACGAGTCTAGGTTTTGTCTAAAGCCAGATGATAGAAGGGTTAAAGTTTGGAGACGACCCTGCGAAAGATACGCTTAGTGTGGATTGTCGGAAGAGAGCCATTATGGTGGAGGGTCAGTAATGGTATGGGGCAGTATTTACATAGGGGCGCGTACGGAGATGCACATCGTTGAAAATGGATCCCTGACTGCGGCTCGGTATAAGCTAGGAAAGCAAATAAAATAGCACGATCCAAAACCAACAAACAGCAGATCTCAAAAGGGCACTAGTACAAGAGTGGAATCGAATACCACAAGATTTCATTGATAACTTAATAAAAAGCATGTCGAGATTGAATTGAATGGAGTTTTAACTGCTAGAGGGGGTATTTTGAACCGAGAACAAACTAAACAGGTGTCATTTACAACAAATGAACAAATAGCCCTCAAAGGTAAATCTGTGGAGCGACCTCAACGTCCCCTCCTAGACACAGCACAAATTTAAGTAGCAGAGCAACTACCCCATTCCACTACAACTACCACACAGAAGAGCGATTGAACAGTGTGGAATCGGTGAGGGATCAGGGGGTTCAACTGGACAAGGAATTGCGGTTCAGATCCTATGTTGCCAGCGTTTGTTCAAAGGCGGACAGAATTATAGGATTCATTTTACGAGCTAACTGGTTCACAAAACTGGTTCGGGCACTCACAGGAATATATGATGCTCCGGTCAGAAATCAAGAAAAAAGCGCAGTTTCTGTATGGGTCCTCATAAAGCTAGATAAAGTCTCGTTATGGAGCGTATACAGGAAAATTTTACTCGATACCTTTATTAAAAGGGATATTATTATGGCGTCAACCCTTTCCATTCCTTTATGTATATTTATTCGTACTGGGCTAATATAACTAATATAATACATTCCTGTTGTATTCAAATTTTCTTGGAAATTGGAAATAAGGAGAGGTGTGGCGTTAGCACTGTTGTTTAGTTGTTAGGGTGTTTAGGGGAATGCCCATGGTGTTGATAAGTCTGTGCCGACCTGATGAAATTGTCGGGTGGCGCAGGCGGCTACCTCTGTTCTCAAAGCGTCGCGGAAGAACTAAACTGATTAACAAAACACCATTGTCACTCATCAATCAAGCACTTAATCTGGTAGCGCCAACCATTGACGTATTCCACTGTTCACGGGGCGACTTCCCAAGATTATCTCCATCATTACTTACTATTCAATTTATCTTTTTGTAAAATAAGTTACTGACATTAATATTCCAATATTTTGCATTTTATTATTATATTAAACTGAAATTACTAAACTTACTGACTTTTTATTCGTTCAAAAGTGTTTTTAAGATTTTTGTTGTCCTTCCAGATCGTATTAAACGATAAACTAAGTAATTTAATAGTCGGTGGGTGATATTGAAACCCTTAGAATGCTATTTTTTTAATTTTTTACTACAGCAAAAAAAACCGAAAAACCCGGTTAATAACCGAGGCAAAATCGGCCGGTTAACCGGTTTTTCGGTTAACCGATTAACCGGTTTACAAGCCCTAGTTCCAACCCTTCTGCTTCCATCGATAGTCAAAGGCTTTTGGTAATTTGGACCCGGTTTTGGTGAATGAACCAGAGCAACTGTTGTAATTACCTTGGTGATAGAATTTTCAACATCCGAGGTTTCATCCTCCAAAGTTTCACTTTGGATCTTCGGGAACTGCTGATTTTGTTGACAAGGCAGCAACTCTGTATATTCTTTTTTCTGTTCGCGAACTTCTAAGATACAGTCTTAAAGTAAAGATTCATTCAAAGGCACCATCGGTACGGGATTTATGTCACGTCAATCGAAATCACATGCATCGTCGAGATAGTAATACGACGTGAGCTCCGCTTACCTTAGTTCTAAAACGACTGAACGCGTCGATGGCAAAACACTGTATAAAATGTGCGCGAAAAATCTTGTAAAGTAAAGACACCGTAAGAATGAATATAGTGTTATGGAATAACAAATCGTATAAATTAGAAGATACAGGTGTAAATCGCAGTTCAGAAACAAAGCTACAAACACCTATTTCTTTATTTTTAAGGCACAGGGTGTATGTATTAGGCTGTCAGAAAACGAATAAGCGCTATAGCGACAAAACACTGTATGTGACTATACAGTGTCATGGTTTTACACGATAGCACTGTCTAGTGTTCTTTTATGTATAGTCCATCCCAGGGTTGCCTAGAAGAGATCGCTAAAACGGGACAGTTCGTTTACAATTACCAAATCAGAACTAGTATTTACAATTGAAATAATTAAGCTAAACAGGTGAAGTTAGTACCAACAGGCTGAAATAAAGATGAGTAGGTACGTAAAGTATTTCACTGGCAATTATCCTATCAAACAAAAGCAACTTCCAAGTCCCATCGGAACAAAACAATGAAAGCTCGTGTAATGTTACGTATTTTCTAATTGCTTATCCAATTAGCGTGGCATGACCAGCATCGGCTAGTTTAACGACAGCAGAAACCGTGTTGGCGGAAATTTTACGTTTCGTTTTCACTGGGAATAAAAATAGTGAATGAATGTTACCCTGGTCACGGCCACGGTAATTGCACGAATAGTTCTACTGACCTGTGCCAATGGAACATTGTCCGATGGCTTACTGGCAAAGGGAAGAAAAGCTCTGTACAGGTTTCGAGTTCCGATTTGCCACATTGACTAGATTCCCAATTTTGGAGGTCAGTACCAGACTATTAACGTCCAAAATTGGGAATGCTAAATTTCAAATAACAAAAAATATATGAAAATAATTACTCACTATACCAAATCTTGTGGTCATGCCAGACAATTAAACAATGCTTTATTTAAAACGACATTAGTATGGTCCGTTTCTAGTATTCCTTTTGTCATGAACTAGGTAAACTAACCCTGTCTATTTTATAGAGGCCACACGGCCAAGCGCAGGCAATAGTTTTGGTGGCCATGGTCGTAGGCAAATGTATCTTCTAAGAACACTAATTTAATTTTCGTATACTTTTATATTGTACACCAAACAGATACTAGTAAGTGCCTACTTACAAGTAATATTAAAGTACGTGCCTACGTACTTTAATATTACTTTATGTAATTTGTAGTTTGTGACGTGTCCAACTAGCCTAGATAATATAGCACTGATATTTAATATTATCATTATTTTCCCAACCCGTTAGCATGCAATTGGTTAGTAAAAGCCTTCTTCAATTCTGTATGGTTTATGTATTTGAATTGGGTCCAATATTTCTCATTTATGGTCATGATGTCATGGGACCATCTACGTCGGGTGGGGAGTCTGACGGTTGATCATTCGCGTCCCTTGGCCTTCGTTTTTCCATCCTCCGTCATCTTGAGTTCAGCCAAATGATATCTAGTTATTCTTATCATGTTTAAGCAGGTAGTCAGGACTGTCCCAAACATCAGGTTGACGTAACGGTAGGTTGGGTATCCAGGAAGTGTAGATCTCCAGCGCATATTCAGGCCTGGAATTAAACAGAAGCAATTGTGTTGCAGTCATCGTCAATAATAATATGTTCTTAGTGGTCTAGGAAATAAACTTTTCCTACTCTAATTGTAAGCAAGCTTTGTAATTTTCTGGCAAATTCACAAATTAACACAATGCTCCGGACACGTATGAATTTCCCACATGTATACAAACGTTATACCAAAATGATTTGTAATATGAACATATTTTCATAATGATCTACTATTATTTGTATTAAAATTGTATTTATCTAGGTTTTTACCACGCCCACAATTTTTTCAAAGTACCTTACTGAAATGAAATTACACCAAATCGGATTTTTAAGGAAGACACGTTTTCTTATTATTTGTGAAGATAGGTAAGTATTTTCCAAAAAGCTTGTGGCAGGAACATTTAAATACTATTCTTATACAAATAATAGCAGATCATGGTGAAAGTATGCTCAAACTACAAATCGTTTTAGTACGAGTATTACGTTTGTATTGGAAATTCATCCGTTGCCGATGCATTAAGACAAAAACGGTTTGCTGTAATTCTAATAGAGTATAATAATTTGCGCATCTCATTATTAATTTAGATTTCTCTAAATGTGTTTCTAGTGCGTGAATGCCTGGAATCCAATTGCAAAAACTTGACGTAAAACTCGGCCATTACGCGACACGACGCAGATCGCATCTTGAAGTCTAAAGCCCATAACCTAGATTCGTCACGTAGAAGATATGCGCCTTTCAACGCAAAGTCCTTTCATAACGAGGCAGGTATAAGTTAGAACCTTCTAAGCGCATCCTTTCAAGGAAATTGCGTCGCTTTTGATGCTCCAGGCTCATGCAACTAAAGTTAGGAACACACCAACAAGTTTGGACAACCGCTGTCAGAACTTAAGGGACAGTTTGACAGTTTTAAACTGGTTTCAACGTAGTTTAATAGATATGTAAGCTTATGGAATTGCCGCTGCCCCTAAGTTAAGAACTAAACTAAGGTAGTTTAGTTCTTGAACTAACAATCTAACAAGGTAAAGGTTTCTTGTTCGCTTCTTTACTTTACCTTAAAAAGATTGAAGTGAACAATTAATCAAAGTGATCACTTTATTTCCCATTTTATTTCTTATTTAACTTGTATTTTGTTTTTTTGATTTTGATTTTGATTTTGATTTCGATTTCGATTTCGATTTTGATTTTGAGTTTAGATACATTTTGTGTAAAGTGCTTTATATTTTTTATTGGCATCGAACCGTGATCCGCTGTAACACGATTGAAACGCAGTTGTGAATTTAATTTATTTCGCTAACAATTTACAATTGTGTCGGATTTTTTTATAACAAAAGTAAGGCTTTTTATTCCAAAAGTCATAAAAGATAAAATTGTGGTTATAGATCGCAGTTAGCAATTGATCTAATTAATCCAATAACACAAAGTACACACAAAATACCCGAAAATAATATCCAATATGTTAACAAATATTCTAAATTTGAAGATTTCAAGTGTTTTAGTAAATAAACGTTCCAAAACATGTTGAAAATTTTGGCGAATTTTCACGAATTTAATTGGGGGAATTAATACAGGCACTTTGCGTAGGTAGTCTTCAAGTATTTCGTAAACTTTTAAATGAACGAACTTTTAATTAAAAGACATTGAGATTTTGGTTGGTATTGTGGTGGTGTTTGTCTATGGTAGAATAATTTCTTTCACCAAAAAACCACGTGAACCAACAAAGACAGTTATTTACTACAGTTTATTTACTGCCTTAGACGTTCATAACGCTGGTTTAACACATCCGCAGCCTAGTGTCTCTTGTGGAAAGGCATCTTAATTCCTTGCATCGTGAACTTTCCCACGGTGTCTATGTAAACGAGTTCATAAAAACTGCCTCCATGAAGCGTGCAATTGCGCGATGAGTTTGTAAGGCAGCCGTGATATCATTTTAGAGATGGAGGCCGCGAAGATTTTAGCGTTTTTAAGCCAAAAAAAAAAAAGCTACAAATAAGTTGTTATTTCTACAGGATGTTCTGGTCGTTTTCTATGTACCTTTAATAAACAATATCTACCTACAAATAAGGTATTGTTATTTGTTCAGGTTGTTCTTTTTTAGGATTTTTAAGCCAATCCTACAAAATTAAATAAGTTGTTATTTCGTCAGGGTGTTCTGGTCGTTTTCTCTGTAGGTACCTTTAATAAACAATATCTACCTACAAATAAGGTATTGTTATTTGTTCAGGGTGTTCTTTTTAAGGATTTTTAAGCCAAACCTACAAATAAGTTGTTATTTCTTCAGGGTGTTCTGGTCGTTTTCTATGTACTTTTAATAAACAATATCTACCTACAAATAAGGTATTGTTATTTGTTCAGGGTTCTTTTCATTCAGGATCTTTTCGTTTTCTATGTACCTTTAATAAAATATCTATTCAAGTAATTATATTGTATTATGTATATCAGTCTTGTAGTACCTATCCATAACACAAGCTCTGCTTAGATTGGGGCTAGATGATGCTGTGTGGATTGTCCGGTATTATTTATTTGTTGTAGTATTGAATAAGGTAGGTAATATCTTTGAATGGGTATGGGAATAAACTAGCTATTTTAGTTTGATTGATCTGCGATTACCCTGGTAGGATCTTTGGGTTAAAGAGTACCTAGAGAGGTTAAGAGATAAGTCTCTCATTTAAACTGTAATGAAAAGAAGTTTTATAAAAGTAGATTCTATTAACAGTGTAATAAGTGATATAAGTAGGTAGATGATTCATCAGAAGGCTAGACTAGATATTTGTAAGATATAGAGGTAATGAAAGCCATTTTGGTGTCTCTACCTCCACATATTTGCTACCTTGGTGGAGCTCTAAATCCGCGCCGATGCAAAGGCCACGGTCGCGTCTCATTATGCTTCATCCTAACCTTTGTTTGTTTGCATTGCATGGTCACGGTCGAGGAATAGCGATCATTGTTAGTGCCGCCGGCGCCGGTTTGCGCCATCAATGCGCAAACGCAGCCCAGTGTAGTCATGCGTGAAAATACCGATGCTTTGCTCCCATTGAAGCAGCCATTTATGATTCTACTGAGAGCCCTTTGTTGACGAAATTAGAATGCCCGATAGTCGAATGGCTTCGTTCTGTTTCACCAATAAATCAGTTGCTAATGGTCAATATTTAATGTAGGTAAAATTTATGTAGATATCAATGTAGAGTAGTAGTAGTCAATGATGTAAAATGTGCTTGGTAGATATAGCACATACCAAGTGAAAAAAAATACCTACTTTATATCTACTCCGTGGTGGTAGAGTTCGTCCAAACTAAAACCACAGATAACATAATACTAGTAATGCCCAATTTTCGTGTTTTATTTTCTTGCATTATTTTCTCAAATGAGAAAATAATTTCTCATATCGAGAGGGATGCACTAGAAGCAGTACGATTTGGTTAGTCTGAGCCTTTTTCTTTAGCTCAAAGCCTTATTAAATCATTTACCACTTTTACTCCCTGAGGTCATTTTCCGATAACACCGTGCAAAGGTGCGTCAGCACGCTCGGACGTCGAATGCAAACCGCGTCGCCTCCATTTCGCACATGTCTGCAGAAAATTATGCAGAGCCGCTTGTCCGTTTCCAAAGAATGGCGTAATTTATGCCTCCCGCTCGCAAAAATGCCGGGCGGCAACTGCTCTTGCAGGCGACGCGGTAAATCGAACCTGACCGCGCCGCGAAAATCAGGAACCGCATAAACTCGCACCGTTGCCGCACTGACATACCAGAATGGACTAATCGCTCAAAAATTGCAAAGCCGCAAAATTTGACATATTATTATCTACTCATTAATATCTGTGTATATATGTAAAGTTTAGGGAGCTGACGATATATCTATACTAATATTATAAAGAGGAAAGATTTGTTTGAATCGAATGGCTTCGAAACTACTGGACCGATTTGAAAAATTCTTTCACTATTAGAATCCTAAATTTTCTGTGATGAACGTAATTAGGCTAGAATATTTTTAAAAAAATGTTAGTAGAAAAAATAATTTAATGTTAAATACCCGTGCGAAGCTGGGGCGGACCGCTAGTAGTATATAAATAACTGGCATTATCAGCCCCTATACAATAAACGAGACCCTACACAATCTGGTAGAAACGCTGAGGGACGAGGGCATCAAGTTTTGCAAAAAGCAGCGTACTGGTAAGAAGTCCAAACTCTCGGATGAGACTCTTGGGCTGATGACAAAAAGACGGGAAACCACCCAAGCGACTTCGTCAGAGAGGTCAGACCTGAACAAGCGAATTGCGAAGATGGTACGACGCGACCTTCGGAGCTCTAATACACGCCTCATTGAAGAGGCGATAGAGCGAAACCGAGGGTCCAAAGTATTCACTCAGCAGCTTGGAAGGAGCCACCTGACGAAGCTTTCAACGCACGACGGAAGGACCGTTTTGTCGAAGCCGGAGATATCGGCCGAGATAGAGGACTTTTATGGCCGTTTATACGCTGCACATGCTCCCCGTTCCCAACGAGACGACCACGATTCTAGAGCCACCTTGATACGCCACTATACCGACGAACTGCCAGACATCAGTCAAGACGAGATCGTGTTAGCTCTGAGGCAGCTTAAAAATGGAAAAGCCCCCGGTGAGGACGGAATAACATCAGAGCTTTTGAAAGCTGGAGGATACCCTGTTATACAGGAGTTACAGAGCCTCTTCAACGCCGTCCTTCACAGTGGGAGAACTCCAAAGGCGTGGAGTGGGAGTTTGGTGGTGCTCTTTTTTAAGAAGGGAGATAAAACCCTTCTTAAAAATTATAGACCCATCTCGCTCCTAAGTCACGTCTATAAGCTTTTCTCACGAGTTATATCGAACCGTCTCGCCAGGAGACTCGACGAGTTTCAGCCACCGGAGCAGGCTGGGTTTCGCGGAGGATATGGTACCATAGACCACATTCACACAGTGAGGCAGATTATACAGAAGTCCGAAGAGTATAATCAGCCCCTGTGTCTGGCTTTTGTGGACTATGAGAAGGCCTTTGACTCCGTTGAAACCTGGGCTGTTCTACAATCCTTACAGCGATGCCAAGTAGACTATCGTTATATCGAGGTGCTGAGATGTCTCTACGAAGCCGCTACGATGAGTGTCCGAGTACAGGACCAGCAGACTAAACCGATCCAACTGCGCAGAGGAGTGAGGCAGGGGGATGTCATATCCCCGAAACTGTTCACGAGCGCGTTGGAAGATATGTTTAAGACGCTGGACTGGAAAGACAAGGGCATCAACATAAACGGCGACTACATCTCACACCTGCGATTCGCTGATGACATAGTCTTAATGGCGGAGTCGCTAGAGGAGCTGAACCGGATGCTGGACAGTCTAGCTTCAGCCTCCCGATGTATCGGTCTTGGCATGAATTTGGATAAAACCAAAGTCATGATCAATGCCCACATTGATCCAAGACCGGTGATCGTACATGGCCACCTTCTCGAAATTGTTTCTGAGTACACTTACCTCGGGCAGATTTTGCAGTTGGGTAAAAACAATTTCGAGAAGGAAGCCAAGAGGAGGATCCAGCTAGGCTGGGCAGCGTTCGGAAAACTACGTCGAGTCTTCTCGTCATCCATACCGCAATGTTTGAAAACGAAAGTTTTTAATCAGTGCGTCCTACCAGTCATGACCTACGGAGCTGAGACGTGGACACTCACGATAGGGTTGGTCCACCAGTTCAAAGTCGCTCAGCGCGCTATGGAAAGAGCTATGCTCGGAGTTTCTCTGAAGGATAGGATTCGTAACGAATACATCCGACAGAGAACTAAAGTCATCGACATAGCTCAGAGAATTAGCCAACTGAAGTGGCAGTGGGCCGGCCATATTTCGCGAAGAACCGATAACCGCTGGGGTAAACGTGTTCTTGAGTGGAGACCGCGACTCGGTAAACGTAGTGTAGGACGCCCTCCGACCAGGTGGGATGACGATCTGCGAAAGACTGCTGGCAGATGCTGGATGCGACAAGCCGAAGACAGGGCGCTATGGCGCTCATTAGGGGAGGCCTATGTCCAACAGTGGACTAACATAGGCTGATGATGATGATGATGATGATTATCAGCCCATTTCTTATAGGGGCATGTGAATGTAAGATACGTCTTTTATTCCAAAAGTCATAAAAGATAACATAGGTATAGATCATAATTGACCTAATTAATCAAAAAACACAAGGTACCTAGTACACATAAAATACCCGATAAATAATATTCAATATGTTAACAAATATTATAAATTTGAAGATTTCAAGTGTAAGATACGTTATTGTGGCTAAGTACTTACTTAGATGCAATCCACCCGACAAACCCATTACTGGTGGCAGGAACTGGCTTTAGGGACCTGGTGATCACTCTCTTCTTAATCACTTGAGGGAGGTCAGCGGCTGCTTTGACACGAATCGCGCTGGACTCCTCTTTTAGTTTTCTAAAAGAGATTACGAGTACGTACATTTTTAATTGCATCTACTAAAGACATCGCATATACATAGGTACGAGTACATAGGCGCTCTCCGTGGCACGGTGGGTAAAGGTTAATTATGAATCCATGAAGCTAAACATTCTATATCTATACACAAAACATTAAGGAATTATAAATTTAACACATTTTTGGGTACATTTTAGAAATTTTCGTACAGATATACCTATACACTTTTTTCTTGTTTATAAACAAGAGAAAATTATTGTATGTTGGTTTATATGAATAAGCTTACAAACTACTGGACTGATTTGAAAAATTCTTTGATTATTTGAATACTACATTATCCTTGATGACCAAGGCTATAGAACGTTTTTAAAAAAGTTAGGGCTAATGTTTTGTTAAATATCCGTGCAGGGTCTTTAGTCACTATTCCCAATCCAAACGAATTTACACGAACCACAATACAGCGGCGTGGAATAAGATAAAACTGTACCTAAAACACGTTGTGACGTCACACGGATAAGGCAAGGAGTCGTATGTCATAGACAATAAGGCCCCAGAGCCGGGGCCGCCGGGGCGGACCGCTAGTTAATAAATACAAATACATATTACATACTTAATTCTTAATTATTTATTGCGCTATAAATACATGCGCGGTATAAACAAAAACATTAAAATGTAAAACGAAAGGCAAAGGCGAGCTTAATACTCGTACTAAAAAGAGTTCTCTTCCAGCAAATCTTATTTGGAGAGTGAGATAAAGTTACAAACGTGGGTACGTGTGCAAAGGGGATGGTGCTGAGCAAGTGCATAAGGTGATAAATGATTGAATTTTTACCTACTTATTTAATAGACTACTACATATAATATAATATATACAATAAATAAAATACTACATATATAATCTATATATCTATGCTCATAAACATAAGTGATTGTATAATATACAGGGCGTCCCACAGCCATGCCACATCTTACCTAGTTTTTCTAGGCGAAGCCAACTTATTAATCTTTCTAGGTCATTAATAGTATTTGCGGTGTCATGGTAGAGCTCGATTTAATTTCATGTCCGTAACGAATCTCCGTTGATACGGCTACGGCTGCTGCACTTTTAGAACCCATTACAAATATAGTCGCTTCTCTTTGTATTTCCCACTATTATTTGTATCCGGGATCACAAGAATATACTATAGAATTTCTAATATTGATATAGTATTTTTTGGGAACAAATTAAAATTTATAAAAAAAAACGCCTAAATTAACAATGAAAATTACAATTTATATAATTAAATTAGAGCTAGTATTTACAATTGAAACAATTAGGCTAACTACAGACTGTTGCAAACAAACTACAGGTTGCTCATCTGATCCATATCAATACCAGTTGGAAATGTACCCAAGATGCTGGCTATATTAGCCGAAATTTGCTCAGAACCAGAGTCCGGTTATTTGAAGCGCGTAATAAAGCGCGTAAGCCGAAAATACCGTATACGCGCAGAAAAAAACGGTAGTCTGACACCGCTGTGAAACTGTCACTGTTATCGTCAATACGTGGTCATTATGGCCAATCCCCCTTCCCCCACCACCTTATAAGGATACGAGAGGAGATTAAGCATAACGCTGAGTGACGACCATGTTTGCCTTAACAACTTAGTTCTAATTTACATCTTAGATTTTAAGATTGCTGTGTACTATTGAGTTGTTTTATTAAGGTAAATAAAAAATATTTTCTTTCTTCTTCTAGATGATGACTAAAGATATAGGGGTACAATTACTTATTCTCGTCAAACATCCATTTCCACTTTTCATGCCACATCTTCTTACATATCTCTGCCTTCTTCCAGTTCGCTCTCATCTGGAAGGCCTCCGTGTTGGGGTCGTATTTGATAGCTCTAGACTTTTCTTCTCCCATTATCTGAAAAGGAAAAAACAATATCAATCTATTATAATATTAACAAGGGGAAAGATTTGTTTAGGGACCGATTTGAAAAATTACTTCTCCATTAAAATCCTACTTCATCCCTAATAAACAAAGGCCTTTGGCATATTTTAAAAAAGTTATGGTTCCGTATGAAAACTACAATAATGCAACGTGTGTGTGTGTGTGTAAAAATAAAACACAAACAAGTTAGGGTTCCGTATGAAAACTACAATAATGCAACGTGTGTGTGTGTGTGTGTAACAATAAAACACAAACTTCAACTATGTGAATTATGAAATCTCAAAAGTAGTCAACTGGTTTAGTGAAAATTATCACTTGCTTAACGGAACTAAAACGATATGTATGAGATTTATTCTACCTGATGTAAAACAAGTTAAGGCTAATGTAAAGAAAAAGTAGAATCGCTCGAAATTGTAGACAGTAACTTGTTCTTCGACATAACCTTAGATAGTAAATTTCAATGGGGCCGACATTGATAAGCTATCGAAGAAGACTCAGTCAAAAAATCCGTCATCATACAGATCTTGATACTTCTAGACTAGTATATTTCAGCTACTTCCATAGTATTATGTCTTATGGGATACTGCTGTGGGGGAATGCTGCAAATCAACACCGGATTTGTGCTGCAGGGCTTTCGAGCAATCTATAATATGGCTCCTGAAAATCCTTACGTGATAAATTCAAAGAGATAAGATAGTGACACTACCCTGTAAATATTTTATGAACACTAGATGTACAACAAAAAAATATAAATCGGCTCCTTAAAAATATCGATGTACCTACATAATTTAAATAATAGAAATAAGAATAAAATTCGTTGATTACCCTAGGCCCTAGGCTACACAAGATTAAAGTATCTTTTTAGGGGCAATGTATACGCTTCTACAAAGAAACTCCTAAGTAGGGTTGCCAGATGGTATCCAAAAGGAGGACAAGTCCTCCTTTTCCATATAATGTCCTCCCGTCCTCCCCTACCTACTGTATGTCCTCCTTTTGCTATACGTTTCTCTCTCGCTGAAAATTTCGTGCGCCGCCGTACGAAAATCTAAAATATGATGATGATTTAGTTTCATGCATTGAGTTCCTGAGAATTAGAGGGGTAGAGATTGATGATGTTAAGCTACATGATCAATTTTGTAACCTGATTTCTTTTCTGAAATCGAAATCCGATGATAATCATAATGAAGTCTTTTAAGATTTGAAGTTTCACGAACAGTGGAAAATCTACTTCAAAACAGTTAAAAACCACGAATGCTTCTCAGAGCTTCTCAAGATCTGCGAGTTCTATTTTTGTCATAACGCGAATGTTGGAAGGGTGTTTTCACTAATAAATACTGAGTGGAGCAAAGAAAGGAACCGATTAAGTGTAGAGTCAGTAAAATCTTTGATTCTCACATACCTAATACAATTCAAAAAACATTACATGTGAAGATTTTTATAATTATTTGATTAGAAAACCAAGAACTCCTTTCTAAAGTTGGCAGCTCCGCTAAGTATGATTAAAATAAACCAAGTTATATGAAAAAAAAACTCGTTTCATTGTAAATGTCCTCCTTTTTTACAGAAAATCCTCCTTTTCAGACCCAACTGTCCTCCTTTATCAAATTTACATCTGGCAACCCTACTCCTAAGTGAGTTGCAAAAATTATCTACTAATTAATTCAAACGGATTGTAAAAAATATTCCTTACAAAAGGCTCACTATAAAATTTCAGATTATCTAGACTATAAAAAGGTTTGGGACGTGTTTTTCTCCAACTCGAAAACTATCAATCTAACAAGGTAAAGATTTCTAGGTCGCTTATTTACCTTAAAGAGATTGAAGTGAACAAACAATCAAAGTCATCACTTTATTATGTAATTTTTATTTTGTGACGTTTCCAAGAATCCTTAGTAGGACTAAAGGTCTAAAGGATCGGATAATATTTAGATTTCGTAAAATTAATATGTTTTTTGCTAAATACCAGTGCAAAGACGGGGCGAACCGCTAGTTAGAAATAAAACAACGTGCCTAAATCTGTAGGAAAGTAGGGGCAGTAAATTACCTTGAAATAGAACTTTTGGCTATAACAACTTGTTTTCTAAACATTTAAACAAACACTTGTAGGTATCAATAAGATTCGAATATCTTAAATCAGAACTCTGTTTGTTTACATTTCGATGTTATGAAAACTTATCGAATTGCATTTGAGTTAGGTACCTAACTATTCAATTATCTGACGGCTGCTGTGGCACGGTAAGCGAAGGTCCGTCTGCGACGCAGGAAGTTGCGGGTTCATCTAGTACCCATAACACAAGCTTTGCTTTGCTTAGGGCTAGATGATGCTGTATGGATTTTCCAGCATTATTTATTTGTTTATATTATTGCAATTTTTCGGTAAATATATATTTTAATATTTTTTTTTATCACCAGCTAGAGAAGGTTCTAGTAGCCCCTTCTCTAGCTTACTGGTTAGCCCAAATATTTAAGAACTCCAATTTTATTATTCGGTAAAATTAAGATTCGGCGGTTCTATATTAAATATACCCCTTTAGTAACATTAGAAACAAAACCCAATGCAATTACTAAACAGATTGGAACCTGTCAAAAGGGCAAACAAACGATGCCGTTCACTGTACATTAAAGATTATGTATCTATACTAATATAATATTATAAAGAGGAAAGATTTGATTGTGATGTTTGAATTGAATAGGCTCCGAAAGTACTGGACCGATTTGAAAAAATATTTCACTAATGAATCATATAATTTATCCCTGACGAACATAGGCTATCGAATATTTTCAATAAAGTTAGCGATCTGTATAAAAACGTCAAGTGTAAGTGAACACTTTGGTAAATACGCGTGCGAAGCCAGGTTTATACTCAAAAAGAAGAAACTAGTTCACTTCAGATAAAAAAATATTAAGTGCACTAAATATATAAATACCTAGAGACCTTTTCTAACATTAGCAACTTATTAATCAGTGGGTCTTGACATAAAAAAGCTAGGGTTGTCGAAATTCGATTTGTATTTCGTCGACATCAGTCGAGAGTACGAGTGAAAACGATAGACCTTTAAAATTTAGTTTCCAAGCTACATTTAACGAAAGGAAATGAAAAACTGTGACCAAGTCGAGATTCAACAACAACATAGCCGTACCGTCTGAAATTGGCAATTATTTTTCTATATTTTTCTGGTTAGTAATCATTATCCTATATCACGTAGAATATGTATAATGTAAATTTCGCCAATTTCAGACGGTACGGCTATGTTGTTGTTGAATTTGATACGAGCACGGAGTGCGCCTGGTGAACTAGGTAATGCTATGTTTCAGACAAGACTTATCCTTACTAATATTATAAATGCGAAAGTAACTTTGTCAGTCTGTCCGTCCGTCTTTCACGCCTAAACTACTCAACCGATTTTGTTGACACAAGTTGTCTAGGCAGGCCGGGAAAAGGGACATAGGATACTTTAAACCCCGGTGTCATGATCCCGCAGGATAGTTCAGGGATTCGCGATATAACCGTATATTTTTTATATTTTTGTATGTTTTAACAAAATTAATAACGTTAAAACTAATTATAATACTATACGAACCATTTGCTTCTACGCGGTCTAAGTCGTGTGTAAAAGCTAGTTATTAAATAAAATAATCACTTACTTATCGAAAAGCATTTAGTTTAACAAGTTTTATGTTGTAAGTTACAAACAGTTCGTGTATAAAAAGGTAGGTACTTACATAATCTAAAACTAGAGCGGCACAGTTTAAACTCTCTAAGCAAGTGCCAGCAAAGTAGGGCGTTATACTGAGATATACAAAGACAAGCCATTCTATCAATGGAGTATTCATCTTTGAACCGTTTTCCTTCGAGTCATCTTTGCGTCCAAATGCGGTCTAAAATTCGATAGTTCAATTCATAGCTGACTAGAAAGCCAAAGCTGGACTGATTCGCTGGGATCGGCAAAATATGGCGCATAATGAGAGGCATATACATACAGTGCATGCAAAGCAAAAATGATGATGATAAGCCGAAAGAAGTTTTGTTGAACAACTAGCCTAAAAGAGGTTTGAACAACAGCCAGAAGCAAGTTACTTAAGTAATCTTCCTATCCTGTCCGTATGTAATAAGTCCTTATGACAACCCCAGTTCGCAAGTCCAACAAGATCTCTGCTGGATAGGTCTGTTTTCATGTATTATGTTAATATAATGTTTGTTACCTTTTGGATAATGTAACAAGGAAGAGCGATACCTCCTAGTACAAGTATTCTATACTTAAAAGGAGGCTTCCGAATATTATCTGTTACTCTTGAATTTTGTGAAAGAAATAAAAATATTTGTATTTGTATCTGGTACTTTTTTACTTTGGTTTAGTGATAGCGAGGATAGCAAAGAGAAAGACTGTATGTCTGTTACGGCAGTAGGTACTCAAAAATTTGTAGAAGCTGAGTTGCTTCATATAAGCACCCCCTTATTTTTAATGGTCTGATTAGTTGAAATAGTTGCTAAGTAGTTTTATTTCTCAGACTTATGTGATAAATGATAGAAAAAGCTTTTAAGCCTGTTCTGTGAACAGAAGTAATGGGGAAAAATTCCCAGTAGTAGCCAATAGAACTCAACAGAATAGTTGGAAATTTACGCCTACTGCGACCCAAGTCAAATAAAACTATTACAGAGGAGTTAAATTTTTTATTATTTTGTACCTTTGTTCATTTTAGAAATGAACAGGCGAAAACCGTCAAAGCCATATTGCCTAACAAATATACTTCGACAATCAAAGGAATTTTTTAAATTTACGTTGATGGATAGGTTAGGGCCCTAAATTAGCAGGAGATTTACACCTACGACCGATATTACCCCCTACTACCGATACCTCGCTCATTCTTATAGGCATAGAATAATGTAAAGTGGGTACCTGTCACCGTGACCATTAGAGCTCCAAATGCGATAAGTAGAGCAATTAGAAAGTGCTGCTTTTATAATAACGTGATCGATTGTTGAACTAATTTTGATAGTAACTTTCTCGATGTTTAATAATCTAGATTCTAAAATGATTGTGAACAGTGAAGGCTAAGCTAACTTGGTTATTGGAAATTAGACCAGACCCTTTTAGGTAAGGGCATTTGTATCTATTTTGATCAAATATTGTATTACCTATGCAAGAGTAAACCATTTTTGAGATATTCGAATATTCGTGGTTTGGGTTTTGGGAAAACCCCGTTTTACTTCGTCAATAATGAATTTAAAAAAGTAAGCATTTAAATTTTGCTGACAGGTTTAGATAGCCCAACAAAAATCTGACATGACCACCACCGTTCTCTTAAGTCTAGGGGAACTAGACTTAAGTATTATTAAATTGTATTTTCCATATTATGTGATTTTTTTGGGAGTCTTAAATAAGTAAATAAGAACAAAAAGAGGTTGTCCCGAGGCCTTCCACGAAAATAAACGCGAGCAAAACCGCGAGACGAAGCCAGATTTTTGCCTTTAAAGATAATACCTACCTACCTACTTGGTGTCAGTTTATTATACATATTGTTTACATTTTTTATACGTACTATTTACAATAGATGTAAAAAATTGCAAAATACAAGTAGAGTGGCAAGGAACTGCCTTATTTCCCGTCTCGTCATTCAGGGTATTTTTAATTGGTAGGTACTTTACTTACGGATTATTTTTCTGGTAACAACGGTCAACCGAATCGGTATCAACTTATAATATTTGAGGTAAAATTAATATATGAACATCTTGAGAACAAAGCTAAAAAATTGCGAAATTAGATTTGACGTAGGTATCTACTTGATGTTTGACGTAAACGTAAACCCAAGGAACTTGCGTAAACCATCGAGAAAAAACCTATTATGAGTATAAAGCTCAGGTATAAAGAGGTGCAAAGTAAAGACATATTTGTTATTTGGTTTGACGTTTTAAATTTTGCTATAGTATTTTAACTCCTTCTTTAATGGAGACGCCTGGGTGCAAGCTTGGTGCAAGTATAGTAATTCCTGCTAAAAATTCAATGTAATGCCTACTGGAAAAATTCTTGAATCTTTGGGGATAGAGGAGAAAAAAAGCGTTAAGTTTCGTCACAAAGGAATTCTTTTTAATTGTCTTTTGCTAAAATTGAGCATCACATTGAACTTACGTTCCGTTTAATATGATAGTTCGTTTCTTTTTATAGCAAATCTCAAACTCAGTGGTTGGTAGATCTGCTGTGAAGCTAATACTATTTTAAAAACTCTTTATTCAGCTATTTCACCCAGCCAGCTGTATCCGGTACCTACCTCACTGATCAATAATAATCACTGAGCAATTATTGATCGAGCAAAGTGAGTGGAGATCTCACTGGCCAGTTGGGTTATCCAGGATACGGCATTGTACGTACGATGCCGCTACCTGGATAACCCTAGAAACACATGTTTCTGATGCGAATAACTCTCGAAATGATCAACTTTGATAAAAAAATTAGTTGCAATTTTGACGGCGTTCACCTGTCGATCTTAATAACTACATAACATAACTACCTCTACATTGCATATTAATTTACTTCTAATTTATTATTTTATACAAGGTGTTAGGCACAACGTTTTTCATATTATGGTAAACCCCAGTTACTGCTAGTGAATCTAAATGCTTAAAAGTATAAACAAGTGCTTTAGCTCGTACCTAGTTGAAGAAATCAAATGATTGGCGTCTACCAATCCATCAGTTTGGGAAGGCATCTCGAGGTGTTCATTCACCGTTAGTCCCCAATGTGCTGAACAGCCTTCTAGTTGAATAACGATTGGCCTGCCTTCGTCATGGGTAATTTACTCAGTATATAAGGCAAATCCTGAATTAAATACCAAGTAGGTAGTTTCTACCGCTCAAATTGTTTGGTAAGAAAAGCGGTCCGATCAGGGATCTTCCGATAACGCCTGACTACACCTTTACACTAAATTAATATTATAAGTCTTTTCAGTTTTCGGTTTTGATTTTAATCGGAACAGTATCATTCATTCCACAACCATCAATTTATCTACTAATTTCCTTTTCTTCGTTATTCGCAGGGTGTCGTTCGGCAGTTCCAAAGGCTCCATGGTGGAGACCCTGATCTACGAGAGTCCCCTACAGGAAGAGCCGGAGAGCAGCCCTCCCCCCCGTGCCCCGCAGGAGACCAGCTTCCCCTACCCCGCTGAAGACGAGTATGTTCAATTTTTCTTAATGAGTATGTTATTTTTTATTTCTGTTTTTTAGATGGCGTTAGCGAATTTTTTTGCAATACCAAGCGTTCTAATACTCCATACTGTAATGCACAAGAACCGATCTCTATCCACGCAATTGATATAACATTATTTGCGTGGAATGAGATCGGTTTACGAACCACTTGTTCGGCATTTTTTGAATAATTTTCTTTTTTATGAGTTTACATCTAGCTTTTAATTTGCTTAATTTAGCTTATTTTTATTTCTTATACATATGAGTAGGTGGTTTTGTTGCGATAGTGTAGTTAGTAGATGCCATAGAGCAACACGGGCCCCCGGCGGACCGGAGGTAGATGCCTATTTATGATACTAATAGATAACCTTTTTGCATGAAAATAGGCCGTACCACAGAATCACTCTCATCGGCTTGAACAAAACCCCTTCTGGATAAGCCTTAGGGCCCTAGCACTCAGTGTGGTAGGATACTGAGTGCTAGATCTACCGATCGATACGATAGTAGGTATTTTGGTGGTTAAAAGAGCAGGTTACCAGGTAAGCACTTACCTGTTACCGTACGTACTTGGTATCTGTTTTCATCAAAAACTCCTCTGATCCTCCGTATCAGCACCCGTATGTCCACTTCTGAATAAGCAGGGTTTTGCCAATCACTACCCTTGTCGGGCGGAAATCCTGATCATACTCCAACTTGTCATATTTTCACGTGTACGCCGGAACACAGAAGAATCTTTGGCAGATAAAAACATAACCCTTAGCTTAATAGAAGATAAAGATACAAGGACAATAGAGCCATGTTTTCTATAGTTAATTCGTCTTAACTCAGGGTATTTTCTGCAGTGAGATAAATCACGTCATGTATAAAGAAAATAAAGATGCAAGGATTATTTTCCTTGTACCTATGTTTTCCATTGTTCATTCGTCCTACCTCTAAATATTTCATACAGGGAGATATTTTTGAAGAAAATAAAGATGCAAGGATAATTTTCCTTGTCCCCATCTTTTCCTTTGTTCATTCTTCCCACCTCTAGATATTTCCTACATGGAGATACATCACTTTATCTTTAAAGAAAATATGGATAAAATGACTATTATCTTTGTACCCATATCTTGCAAAGTTCAAACGTTCTACCTCTAGATATTTTCTACTAGATAAATCACAAAGCTAAAACTAATTGCATCGTTAGTCGGTCCGGGGTCGCCTCTGAGGAAATTTTGCCTTGTTAATATTTCCGCAGCTTGTTCCTAGGTTTCATAGAACCTTTTATAACGATGCTGTGATTTAATACCTAGGCATCGTTTTCAGTTGTGTACATCATCATCAATCTAGGCCGGTATCCACTGCTGTAGTCCAACGGTATCTAGCCTTAACGTGCTATTTTAAGGAACCGCAAACTAACTTTATCTTCTTTATCTATCTTTGACTTCTATCTGGCGGGGTTATGATGTTATATTATGTAAGAATTCGGCCACCTTCTGTCTTCATTATTAGACCAGCTCGATGGTACCATAACCAATTTTCACCGATCTAACCTACCTAAGTAAGCATCCAAAATTTCAGCTCAATCTGTTTGGGGTATCATCATCATCTACCATCTACAGCCTATATCTGTCCACTGCTGGACACAGGCCTTCCTTAATGAGCGCCATAGATGGCTTTATTTATTTTTTTGCTTAGGCTGGCTTAAATTTCCTTGCAAGATTTTCCCACACCAACCTGTACATACATAATAGGTACATACATACTTATTTTCTGCAAACTTTATTTTTTATATTGGTGTATAAAACAGAAGAATCGAATCATGGCAAGTAAAAAGACGGTGCTTGTACTAAATAAATAAATAATGCTGGACAATCCACACAACATCATCTAGCCCCAAGCTAAGCAGAGCTTGTGTTATGGGTACTAGATGACTAATATACATAATACAATATTATTAAATACCTAGATATTTTTTTTATCATACATAGAAAACGACCAGAGCCCCTGAACAAATATCTGCAGATCGTACAAATATTTGTCCCGAGGCGGGAATCGAACCTTGAGTAAATGCATACACAGCATGGTTATTTAATAAAGCAGTGAAAGTACAATATACAATAGAGTAGAAGTATCAACAAAATTAATATTGTAAGAATGCAGTTGAAACGTTGGATAAGTACCTACCTACTAAATACTCATAGTAAAATAAATAAAACAAAAACAGCAATTTAGATAATTACTAACAGAGCATGTAAAAAAATCCTATAATATTATAAATGGTTTTGACAATTTATATTGTCACTTAAACACAACATTCACTACCGTAGCCTCTATCTATCTCGTAAGGTGTATATGCACTCTACCACGCTTTAGCTGGGGGTAGAGTCGAAAATAACTCTTAGACATTATTATCATTTAGACAAGAGAAGAACCCGATCTTATTGGAGCAAAGGCTTAGTACTTAACCACGGTATACTAGTTGACCCGAATAGAAAGTAGCTACCTAATTGACCTATGTGATGTTCTAAGTACCTAAGTAGTCTTCGCGTGCCAGCGGCCTACTAAACGCGATGTGGTATCTAATGCAGTATATTACGTAAATAGTTTTCTTTGTACTTTTCTAGAATATTCTCAAGAATGAATGAATGAATGAATGAATGAACACTTTATTGTATTTTTCTATAAATAAACAGTTACTTAATCTTATATCTAAATTAAATTTAAAAAAGTACAATAGGCGGCCTTATTGCTCAAAGCAATTTCTTCCAGGCAACCTTATTAGTAGCTAGCGATACAAGAACAAAAATAGAGTTGGTAGTACAACAGAAAATGAAACTGTGATCAATATAATATAAACATAATGTACCTATACAAAAACTTAACTAGAAATATACCAAGAAATAAAACAAATTATAATAAAAATAAAAAAGCTACAAAAAAAAAATAAAAAAAAGAATAATAATAATTAAGCTGCAAGACAACGCCCGGTTAGCAGCAATGGTACCTACGGTCAGACATACACAATAGACCTACACAAATACACGCACACCCATAATTTTACACACAAAAACACATTTAACGCATAAATCTAAATAGGTATCAGTGCTATCTCATAATGAAAATTAATTGAGGGCATTTATTTTGTAATTGCCTATCTATAATTATAAGGAATCAATTAAGAATGTGGATTCTATTTAAATATCTAAAGATTTTATAATTAATTTAAATAAATATTTACCTACATACTTATAAGGATGTCCTAAAAGCTGTTTAGCTTTTAGAGTAACTCTGTTTTTTAAACAAGGCTGTTTTTAAACTGAATAGTCTATATTACTACATACATGTAGCATGTAGCTACGAACGTAGCAAAGGTAGACCGTGTACGCCTCGATGTAGCACTCTACGCCTTCTACAATAATGTTATATGCTATGCTACGGTACGGTACGCTCTATACGCCACGAGTACAGGGAGAGCCCTTCTCTACCTACTACCTATTGCGGTTGCGACTTGCGACGAAATAGCCTACTGTAATATACCTGTATGTAACAACATCCACCGTTTATAATACCCAGTACGTATGTACATACTATACATATTATCTTTATCTATACTAATATTATAAAGAGGAAAGATTTGATTGTGATTCTTTGTTTGAATTGAATAGGCTCCGAAAATGAACTGGAAAAAACAAGACAGATTTGAAAAAATCTTTCACCATTAGAATCCTCAATTTTTGCCTGCTATAGAATATTTTCAAAAAAGTTACTAGTTCGGATGAAATATAATATTTCTGTTAAATACCAAATAATATATTTATCCTTTAAAACTTCTTAATGTAAGTACCTTTACCTTCTATGCACTAACAAAGTCGCTTCACGGTGTCTGTCCGTATGCCTAGATCATTAAAACTACGCAACGGATTATGAATTTATGATGCGATTTTTTAAATAAATATTTTTAATAGATTCAAGAGGAAGATTTTTGGATCAGCATTGCACCCGTCAAAGCAGCGAGTCGCTAGTATTTTATGTAGGTATATATTATATTTTACATCAATTGAGTATATCTTTTAATTACAAGAAATAAATGATTTGATTTGACTTGTTCAGGTTTTGCGCACATGGTCAATCTGTCAATGTTTACCTACCAAACTTCATTTATAATAAATGTACTATAATAAAAATTCCTATCAGTTCTTATTCTTAATCACTCTAGCTAACACAAACGCTCCAGCGTAAGTTTATTGGTAGGTTAAGGATGGGTTAAGGTATGCATGTTCACAATGTTCACATACCTACCTATCTAGAGGTCGCTTTTACCAACTGAAAAAAAAAAAAAAAACAAATTCTACCCAGACGGTTCTAAAATTACATTTTACAAACAAAACGTTGATTTATGCATGCGCATGCGCCTTTACACGTAGCACGTCGCGAAACCCGAACCAAAACATTAAATTCAATCGAACTGGCTCCCCATTTCTCCCTGATGCCGCGTCGCCGCCGCCGCCTTGCCGAGCTCTACACCTTTATAATCTGTGACGCCCTTTGAAAGGAACCTTCTCAGCCACAATTCACACAATAGAGGTATTAATTATAATACCTAACTAGATAGTTCCCAGCTTTGCGTGTGGCAAGTTTTTAAGCGTGAAAAGTATTCAGTAAGTTTGTGTCAGTCAGTTTAGAATGGAATGTTATTATTTTACGTCACATTTCGCCTTAGAGAAACATTTCTTTATAGAAAAACTTTTATCTAAGTAGACCTGCTCGAAGAGCAATACTTCTACAAACAAACCTACAACGGCGCTATGGCATATATCATGGAACCTTGTCAAAGAGAATTCCGAACGTTTTTAATGTTCGAAATAATAATAATAATAATGCTGGACAATCCACACAGCATCATCTAGCCCCAAGCTAATCAGAGCTTGTGTTATGGGTACTAGATGACTGATATACATAATACAATATTATTAAATAGATAGATATTTTTTTTTATTATACATAGAAAACAAACAGAAATGGTTCCTACGGTTCTTTCCCAAGATAAATAAGTAGTACAGTAAGGAATTGTAGGTATGACTACTTACTAAGTGGCCATTTATATGTATAGAAATCTTTATTTACTAAGTAGGTACCTACCTAAGGTGTAAATACGCAAATCTGCTTCACAGTAATGTTATGTTTCATTTCGTAAATACCTACAAATAAGGATTAGTCAATCCCGACACTTGCTACCTAAGAACTAAAAGAAAAAGACGCTAATTCCGCGACATGAAGATTCAAAACTGTAATAGATGATGATTTTGTAGCTCCTTTAATTTCCGCCTACGTTACGTTACAACTGTTACAAGTGTGGCGGCAAAAGGAGACGGCAGGTGAGGTGACCGTGACAGTTAGACGCCCCAACCAACCATGCAACCAACCGACTGACTGACAGGCCATTGACGTTTAGTTTTTTGTCATTATTCGTTCCCTTCAATAATTATATTGCCAGCTAAAGAATAACCATGTCTATTTATAAAGTTATTATTATTAACTAGTCTTAGTCACGTATTGGCACTAGCATTGTGTGGAAAATGGTTTTAAATTTGCGGAAAATTTATATTTTTCTATAAAAAAAACAGTCGTAGTTTGTCGTAGGCGATTTGATACCTTTCACACAATGTACCTTAAATTGTGTCGCGTAACTTCAAATTCAGGTAAATCCAACTTTGTAATTTTTTTCGATTTTGGTGTCAAATGAAAGGGTAAACAAACAGTTTTCGAACGGCGTTACCAGTTGTGTATAAATCCGCATGGTTCATGAGAAATAAACCGTCAAAATCTTACTATTTTATCAAAGTCAGATACATCCACAAGATCCAATATGGCCGTCAGTCGACGTAAACTCTGCGATAGTAGCACCGTACACGCCCGCTTTATATTGTTTTTGTAAATTATTCCGAGTTCCCATGGATAAATGTGTTCAAATTGTGTCACCAAGTAAAGTAATACCTACCTGCAAGCGGCCTAATATAAAAGTTCGCCGTAAAAAAGCGGAAAGAGCGAAAATTCGGTAAGTTTGAAATACCTATACCAATGCGTCGTTTGGAATCCTGAGTTGGCACTAGTGTTGTGCTAACTATTACCTATCGATTATTATTATTATTATGTTGTTGTACTGTTACAGAAAAGTTTGGATATAAATAATGCTGGACTATTATCTGTTCGATCTAATTTGTATAAGTATACAGGAACCAAATGAAAATTTAAGTGCCTTGTGGAGTTGGTCGTCTGCATATGTTTTGCAATTTTGCTTAAGCACCCTGTATAACTAAAAATATAATTGTGAGAAATGACCGAGAATATACATTTATTTAATTATAATGATATAATGAACTAACATTTATTAATTTTTTCAAAGGGGTTTGAAGATTTTGGACCATACTGAAGATGTTGCTGGAAACGCACTTTGGCCAATACCGGGCATCGTTGGTGCAGTTAAACTATTACAAAAAAGTGCATAACAGTGAAAATGTGATGGGGCGGCCAATGAATGAAGAAGAAGAAGATGACGCAGAAGAAATTTTGATTTTTGTGTAAAATAATTAAATTAGTTACTTATTTACTCTTTTTTTCGAATAAAACTAGATTTCCATATTTTATTATTTTTAGTTTTATTCATTTAGTTACCAAACATTTTACTGTTGATAGTACACCGTGATTTTGCCACTACCACATCCCTAGTTCTAATGTATTATTTCAAATCCAGATAAATCCAGATCTATTAAATCAAAATACACTAAGTTTTTTCAAAAATAGATAAATTGTATGCCATTGTATAAAATTAATGTAAATCCAAACAAAATATAGAATTTTCTAAATAATGAATGGTTTTATTATTGAATTTGATAAACAGAATAGTTTTATTCAACACTGTTGCCATAATAAAAACCACTCTGCCTCTTATATCATCAAACTAAGATAATTATCGTTTTCTTTAAATATCTCCCTAAAAGGCTATAGTGGATTTACCCAAGTTTGATGTTAAGCGACACAATTTATGTTCTGCCATCTTTATAGTTAATAAAATGATATCATTATCTAATTTTACCTAACTACAGCTTCTTGGAATAATTTACAGAAAAACCAAACCTCCTTTCATCAAAATAAATTTTGAAGCAAGCTTTATTTCGATTTCACTTTGCACTACAATAAACAATCGTCAAAAAACTCGTCTCTAAAAACAAAAGTACATTCATAGGTATTTAGTTTGGCTCTGTAACGTTTGAATTGAACGTAAGGCAGAGCGTAGTTGGTAACACTCCCGACGAGACGCGCTATAACAGCGGACGACCACCGACCGACGAACGTGCCGAACGAGCGAGATCGATTTGATAAGCCCCGTCCTTTCTTCCCGTTCCGTTGTTTGTGTTGTCAAAGTGTTGTAGCTCCGGATTTTTTTGTGTGCGTTCTGTCTCTGTGTCGCGTCGCGTCGACGAACCAAACCCCACAAAGAAAAACGCCGATGTTTTTATTCTTTTATTGAAATTCGAGCCAGTAACTGTAACGTGATCGGTTCTGTGAAGTGCTCTGTGAAATAAGTATTGTGTGAATAAAGAAAAGGTTAGTACCTATTTACATTTTTGTGCCTCTATCTAACACTGGGTGTTCCCCTGATGATTTCTGCATAAATCACTCGTATTTTTACCGTGCTTATTGAACTCTACCGTGTCATTTGAAATGGCTTCCGTAATTTCCGAGTAGATTTTCATACCGTATCTATCAGATTTGCGGTTTTCGTGTGGATATATCGGTCGCTATGACGTCACAAGAACTGATTTATAAACTGAAAACGAGTGTTTCATCTAGCATTCGGGAGAGCAAGGTCATTACTTGGCAGATTCTGGTAGTAAACATGCACTGCCAATGATTTTATGGGTCTATTTTTAATGGTACGGTCATATAGCGCGCGGAACTCCATGTATTCTACGCAACTCAGGGACCCGCCCTGATCATCAAGCAACTATTCTAATTGGTACTAATAATTTTGATCTCTTTGTTAGTCTATCTCTAAGTGTCATGCACAGCCACAAGTGCTAATTATTCATAACCTCTATTCTCTCTCATTAAGCCCCAAATTACAGAGTTGACTCTGTATGTGCATTTTTAACTGTTGAAACTGATACTATCTATCTTAGTAAAAGACGATAAGAAAACTAGAAAAAGAGTTAAAACATTTCTATTTCATAATCTCACCAGTTGACCACTGGGTCCTCCGATGATGGTGGTATCCCTTAGAAAGTTTTGAAATTCTATGGTTCATTTCCTAAATGGATTCATTTGTTTATTTTTAAATCTCATTTCAGTTGTTTTCATTGCAATCAACCTATTTTAAATTATTTCACTTTGTTGTCAAACAAGCACACTAGTTGCGTAACCTACTGACATGATAAAACAATTCAATATCAATCAATTAAGTTCCAATGAAGCCATTTGAACCATGTCATTGGGCCGTCACCCTTAATTAACGTTGAACTTTAACCACCACCTAATAGATGCTAATTTTCATCACTTGATTCCAGACCTCATTCACACAGGTTCTTTGACTAAAGTCATGGAATCCAAATAGACTCGAAAAGCTTCTAAACGAGATGAGTGCTCTCAATGATTGCAAATTCAACACAATGATGCAACACCTACACAGAAACATTGAGTTAGTTGATTACTCGCTTAAAAATCTGACATCACACATTCCTTATAGAGTCAAGTGGGCAAAAATATAAATATAGCTTAATTGATATAATTTCAAGGTCATCGAAGTAAAATGCAAAGACTCCCCATGGCCACAAACATTGTGTAGAATAAAGAACAGGGTCACATTGCAAACTGCATTGATTGGTGATGTCATGCCACAGATCCTGCTCTTTATGCTTCCACTGTTGACATTTCAGCCGCATTGGCTCTAGAATTGAAATGGAATTGATTAGGGTGTGCCTTTTCCTTTCACTTGTTTATGTGATTGGATAGGTAGCTAGGTGCAGTACTCTGTAGCATGATATGATATGATCATGTCTTTGAGGAACCAAGAGTAAAGAGGTGCTCTCTACACCTTTTGTATTCCACCATCGCCTATCTTCTTGCTTTCCACAGTCCAGATTGTGGTGAAATGACACATGTATTTAATAGATAAACAACGTAACATTCTGTATTTTATTGGTATAACATTACTAGTGATCTGACCGTGCTTCTTTACAAATTTTTTGTTTTTACACACATTTGGTACATTATTGATGTTTTCATATGGATCCCTAATTTTTTTTTAAATATTATTTAGCCTATTTCGTCAGATATGGGTTATGTAGAATTCCAAATTTGAAAGAATTTTTCAAATTGTAGCTTCAATGCTTATTTATTCGATTCAATTACCAATCAAATGAAAAAATGTTTATTTCTTTTCTCTTTATAATATGTATTAGTTTATATAGACCAACAACAAGGCCTTTTTGAAGAAGTGTAAAGAGGCTGATCAACATCATCCTAGGAAGGTTTTACATAAATCTAGTGCTGGTTCTACCTCTATGAAATAAATAAATAGTTTATTAGACAAAAGCTACAAAAGACACATAGAAATTAAGTACATACAATACTACAAATTAAAACAATACAATAAGGCAAACACACAGGCAACTAAGTGCGAACTATGAACTAGATACAATAAAAAGACACCTCTACACAGGCCTTCCGGTCTGGATACTAGGCCTCCTGCGATCCTTGCGATCATCGTTGCGACCAACCATATTTCTCCCGACAATTACGATGTCGTTCGTTCATCCTATCTCAACATAATTTCGTAAAACATTTGTCCTTGAATATAAGTTGTAAAGTTTCGTATAAATTGGAATATTTTGGAGTGTATGACTAATTCTCTTAACTACAAAAATTCGGTCTGAAGACATGCGTAGGCGAATCTAATGCTGTCATTCATCAACTAATATGTACGAAGAGGAACTAAAGCAGACGAATTCTTAGTACCTACCTAACCTACCTTGTATGCTAGTGATGTGACAACACATTGTGTTTTCCACCGTTGTATGTACCATTATACCTACGTACCATACCTATATGAGGAGATTTAAATATTGTACTCTATTGCATTGGGTGTTCCCGTGAAAATAGAGGTATGTTTATAATAAACTAGCGGTCCGCCCCGGCTTCGCACGGGTATTTAACAAAAAAAACAATTTTCATACGGAACCCTAATTTTTTTGAAAATACTTTATAGCCTATGTTCATCACGGAAATTTTAGGATTCTAATGGTGAAAGAATTTTTCAAATAGGTCCAGTAGTTTCGGAGCCTATTCAATTCAAACAAACAAACAATCAAATCTTTCCTCTTTATAATATTAGTATAGATATAGATAAATAAATTTGTGAAAAGCTTTCATCCTGGGGTCGTGTTGTATGGAGTGCTTAGAGAGAGTTCCAACTGTAACGTTTGTTCCTAATTGTACTTATTGACCAAAGTAACAGGAAAGTTGTTATTGGATAATCGGTGCATTTAGTTTCCAGTACTATCTATTCTGTAACTGCGTCCATAAAATCCTTTCGTTTCTCTTTCATTCAACACAATGAATATCCTCAATGTTACGCAAACCGGCTATGGTTATCGTTTTGCGATCTTTATTGTGTCCAAAAATTACGTAATATCGAAATCGTAACCTATTAATGGGGCCATAACGGCTGTGATATCCATTGCCAGTTCGCAGTGCTTTCTGTACTGTACCTGAGCCCATTAACCTACTTTGCCCAGTTTGTTTTCCATAGGGGAGCTCGCGCTAAGCGTCGATAGGATCGGATCGTGGTTAATCACTTTTGGGGTTCGTGAGGCTAACAAAGAACTCGTAACATCGTTTTTGCGTCTACCGTCAGGTATTATGTCTTGAAAAGCTGATTGTTCTGAAAGGTGTGCCTTTACATTTCTTCAACAGTCGGGTAAAAAAACGACAGCTCTACTGTTCCCTCTGTTACGAAGTGATGAATCACCTTCAATTTTAATAATGCGTTTCTGCCGACTGCGAATGTCTTGCCTGGCAATTGTTTTACATTAATGTACGTTGCATAATACTAAACCTGTTTCGTCGGATTGTATAACATATCGATCTTTTATTGGCCGGAAATCCATTGATTTGTGGTTTTGACCTTAAGCATAGCTTAGGTTTCATGTATGAGTCACTCATGGAGTTCTATTCTACTTCTCATACTGGTCAGCAGGCAGTGTTCTTGTATTGACCTGATTTAATAGACAGAACAAATGATTCAAACGATAGGCGATAGTACAAAGCCGTCCAACGTTGTATCACAGTATACATATCACTGTGGTTGTATTCTCAAAGCAACTTTCAATGAAGTGGTTTCTTTTACCTCGTGTGGGAATGGAATGTTTCTATTCTTCGACGTCAACTGTAAAAAACAAATCGGATAGATACTTAGCAAACTCAAATCGTATCGTGTCGCCAATTAAATATGTAATAAATAGTTTCAAGGCAACAAAGACGCTTAGAAGCGCCATCGGCCGCGCCTGAGGTGAAGTCATAAATGACTATATCAAGATGTTGTCGTCAGCGCTTGTTGTTTGATAACGTAATCTTAATTCAGATAAAAAAAAATTAACGTCTTTAGGTTTGTTTTAATTTGTAAAATAACATAGTCATAAATGATCGCAATCATAGGCAGAGTAATATATTGATGATGGTTTTGAATTTACGGTAATACCGGGTCCTGTGTTGTAGTGTATCAGAATACTGGTCTCCGAAGTTCTTACAATTATAGCAAAAACAGGTTTCTTTAGATAACGCAAAGCCGCGATTAAAACGTAGTGAAGTTTTCAATGTAAACAACACGGCATCTTAAGCCAACATATGGCTTTTATTGCCACGATGATCTCATGTGTATTTGTACACAAATGTACTATTACACAAATCGAATTTAAATACGTAAAATAAATTCCTTTCTGTAGTTACAGTTACGTAAAAGTTGATAAGATTCTGTTATCTCTACAGTTACATAAAGCTAGATTATTAGTCTATAACCATCAGCTAGTTTAGGGCATAAAGAGTCAGCCCAAATTAACATGCTGAGTTATGCTTTGCCCATTTGTTATTACTTATTGCTAGAAGCGAAAATGCGAGTCATTGTAATCTTTGAGCAAAATAATTGGTTGCATTTATGCATCTTGCTCCACTGAACTGCGATCCCCAACCCGCATTCCCAGCATTAATGGGTATTATGGCCTATAACACCCAAATGATAAATGCTATCTATGGCGCTCATTAGGGGAGGCCTATGTCCAGCTTTGGACTATTATAGGCTGATGATGATGCATCTTGCTCCGCGGTGAGATAGTCCACGAACCAGCAACCTTCTGCGAATTGGTCCTCCACCCGCTGTGACACAAAGTTCGAAATTATACAACTATTCTAGTGTCCCAGAAAAACAAATTATAACGATGTCAACGTAATAGGCAATTCTGCTCTGTGATTGCGAATATAATGTTACGATTCAGAGCAAATTGCGAATCCTGTTTCCTGTGTTACGTATGGTCCATAATTTCAAAGCAATAAGCATTATTATCCGCTGGCGTTATGAATTTGACCTTGGAATAACTTTATGCTTGTTAGGTTTAGCAAAGACAGTAGACAAATGTTTGTTAGTACTGAAGGTACTCGTATACGAACCGTATAGAATACGAACCGTATTCTATACAACTCTTTCAATCGATCGCATAGGTATGCAATTCGCTTCAGTGCAAAGAAGTATGAAACGATAAATATAACTATCCCGATAGAAGTAGGTTAAGGGGCCGTGGAATTTCTGTTTGATTCATACATCCACTACGTCATGACTACCTAATTCAAATAATGAATGAATTCTTACTCTACAGATACATGTATGAATGATGTGGAGATAAAATTATTAATGTTTTCAACCTTCAATATAATATTTATAGGTATTTAGGTATGAAGTGCGTGTATTAAAACGTTGTGAATTACGTCTGATGGTAGAGTACCAAGAATTTCGAGAACGTACTTTCTTACGTAGGGACCGCAGTATGTATATTTCCCTATTTAAAGCGGAACTTATATTCTTTAACATGCCATTCTAACGACAGACAGAAAGTCTCTTTGTATCCCTTAGACTACGAAAAATTATGACCCAATATTAGTTGGGTTTTATACATTAACCTACGAGCGTATTACATCTCTGATCCTCTTGAAAATGAACTCATGCTAGGGTTCCTTTACATATCCTTCATGCATTTATATATATATATATATACATATCCTTCCTTCATTCACCGATAAGCTACGTACCTAACACATATCTTGTGGAAACTACACCGACCAGACCCCACGCCAGACTACAACAACAACGCCGGCTTTTGACAGTTCACTGCTGGACCTAGGCCTCCCCCAATCAGCGCCTCATTGGCTCTTATTAGAGCATTGAACTTATATGAGGATATCAGGCTCCTGCCTGATAGCCATGGGTTTTAGCGCTGCCGTAACCGCAATCAGCCGCTCGGGAGAGGGGTGCGGTGAGGGTAGTTTGGGGGTCGCATAGACCTGGTAGATTAATCCTGTATGAACAATATGTATCTGAAAATAAAGTAAAATAGTAAACGTAGTGTAGGACACCTCCGGCCAGGTGGGATGACGATCTGCGAAAGACTGCTCTGCTGGCAGATGCTGGATGCAACAAGCTTAAGACATGTCGCTATGGCGCTCATTAGGGGAGGCCTATGTACAGGTAGACGGGCGTGGGCTGATGATGATGATCCCTCTCGAATCATAAGAAAAAGTAGCCTAACATTGTTTCTCTTTACTTGCAGTTCGGAGCGTGCAAAGGTCCGGGTATCGTTCTTCCAAGGGGCGCGACCTCAGTGCCTGTCACCGCCGCCCGCGCAGGAGTCACACGTGTACTACGCCACTTTACTGTCCAACGCGGCTCAGGACATGGCCGAGCACGGGATATATAACCGCCAGACCAGGTGAGAACCTTGACCTCTTAACTCTTGCTTTCAAATGCCTATCGAAAAATTTATAGATACCCTTAAGATAAAACTAAAACCTATCGCAAAAATGTGTGCTGTTCCTGAGTAAATTATTAGTTAAATGTGTGCATAACCTGTACTTAAAAACTTTACTTTAGTATCTCGAAAAGTTTCACCAAATTCTTTTAAAAACACGCAATCCAATGTAACATTTGGAAGTAAGTATCATTTCCTTAAATCATCAATCATTTGCTTTTAAATATGAAGGAAACTTTCACAATAACGATTTCTAACTCTAAAATTGCATAGTCCACCTGCTTATGCCTTTGCTGAAACAAAATACCAGCCTGGTATCTATAAAATAATCTCACAAGACCTTTCTCAAAACACGCTACAGTAACAAAACAAAATAAAATAATAATAATATAACAAACGTCAGTAATTCTCATAACATGTGTCTCTAGGATTACATCATCTCTGCACATACAGCTAGCTGTATATAAGAATATTTTACGTAGACTTTATATTGTCTATCGTGTGATTATCACTTGGGAACGTCTGTAGATTACTGACTGATGACTGATAGCGAGCGAGGTATATCGCAGAGTAATCTATACTCCGGTGAAACTGAAGATTTATTTGATTGTTAACATGGCCCTATACCTACTTATATAAACCTTTTTAGTTGCTGCTTTGACAGGATCTGTTTTTCTTATTTTTTATACGTCTTCGAGGGTCTTCGAGCGTGTTTTTACTTTTTTGTTCTATAACGGCCAGTATTTTACACTTCCTCCCCCTCCCCTTCACTGTCGCAAATCGCTTACCTTTTATACACGGATAGGGGGTGTAGAACTCGTGCGCACAAAAATACAAATTTTGTCGATGCCATACAAACAAATGTGCAATGATAACGTAACCACTTCCGGGACACTGGCCATACCCACATATACAGGAAATAAATTGATAACACATTCACTGCATATACAATTAGGCTCTGCCTGAGGCGTGAACCCATTCGGGTTATAGCATGGAGGCCGGGCAGTGAATGTGATATACTAAACTAGGTATAATGTGGTGCTAATCTTCCGAACGCTATTCAATAACAAACCAATTGAACGCAAATACAACAACGTCATTGTTCTTGTGTAATCATGCGCATTTCAGATTGCTTTTTTGCTCTACCAATTGTGATTTTCTAAATTGTATTATAATTTTTTGATTGAAAGCCAGTTGAAAGCGAATCGATAAGCTGTATAAAAACACTCGATACATTTTATCTTTACAATCAATCTGTACCTATATTGGTAGACAGTATCGTGGACAGCTTTATAAGTGATTTCTGGTTATAAATAGCTATGTATTCCGGTCTGTCCTGGGTAAGTCCTGGGTAAATGACGGTAATATAAGTCTAGGTGATTTTACTTTTCATGGTAAATTTTTCACTTCGATGTTCTGCCTACGGTATATTACAATTAAACTTAATAGTTTTGTACTGTATATGGAGGTGAAGTTACCGCCTTAAACGACTTTGACTTTGTGGGGACTCAGTGGAGGAAAAAGCAATACCCTCGGTAGTTATTTGTATCCTCTTTGGACCCCAGTTCCATTGAAATGCATTTGCATTGATGCGCGTTGCCCCACTGCGGCCAGGGCTAACCTCATTATCTAATTCAGATTAGGTTCAAGAGTTCACACGTTCCACTAAAAGCCAGTAACTAAACTAGGGATGTTACGAAGCTTCGACTCCGACTCCGATATGTCGGAACCTCCGATTGATATTACACCTCCGGTTCCGACTTCTGTTCCGAAACTTTCAATCGGAGGTTTAAATCGGAGGTCGAAGCATAGCGGATAGCGGGCGATGGCGCGCGGCGGCTGCGGTCAGCAAGAGTTAAGAGTTTACTTAATGAGTATAATAGAGAAAAACGCATCAACATCAATGATGATCCATTATTGTGGTGGAAAGTTAATGGAAATACAAAATTCCAACCCCTTCAATCGATTGCCCGCCAATATTTGTCGTGTCCACCAAGCTCAGTAGCAAGCGAACCACTTTTTAGTGGGGCTGGCCTAATCTATGACCTGCTAAGAAATAGATTAGACGGAGACAAAGCTGCAAAGCTTTTGTTATTAAATACAATTTGCTACTTTTAGAGTCCATTAATTTGATTTAATTTTCTAACTGCTGTTAATTTTAACGACTAAGTATGTTACTTAAGTTTATAATTTTACTTAATTAAATTAAATAGAATGATAAAATAATGTTTGTATTTGTACTATAATATTTGATTAAGCCTCCCCTTAACACTCTGCTCTTAATCTCTCTTTTGCCACCACCTTCGACTCCGCCTCCGCCTCCGACTCCGCCTCCGACTCCGATAAACCAAAATTTTAAATTCCGACTCCGACTTCGGTTCCGTTTAACCACCTCCGTAACATCCCTAAACTAAACACACGGCACAGTGAAAACACTGCAGAATATTTATATTGAAAAAATCTTTGGTTTTACAATATTTACCAATATTTTTTGTTGTTTGATAGCTATAGCTAGATGGTTTATTTGATATTTTGTCCAAGGTTTGATTTGAAACAGGAACTTTGTACGGTGGCCTTATTTCAGAAATTGTTGTCACGATTGCTTTCAGTAGGTCTATAGTTTTACAAGAATTGTTCCGGCGTTGTAATTCACACCAATCACCGAACAGCAAGACGTAGTGAAACTAGAAGCAGATTACAGGTCGATTTGTGAAATTAATGAAATCGATGCGCCTCTGGCAGCATTATCAAGAAAGAGTTTTGAAAACTCTTTCCTCTTTCACCATCACAATCCTACATTATCCTTAAAGTACATAGGATATGGTATATTTAAAAAAGGTAGGGATCCGTGTGAAAACTCCAATAAATGTTATACAACCTATAAATGTTTGTGGGTGTGTAATTTAAAAAAAAAACTATATTTTGGTAAAAACCCGTTCGACGCCGGGGCGGACTGCTAGACATTACACAGGTACTATATCAACATCATCAACATCACCAGCCTATAATAGTCCACTGCTGGACATAGGCCTCCCCTAATGAGCGCCATAGATGGCATTATCATTTGGAGGTTATTGCCCATAATCCCCACGCTTGGCATGCAGGTTGGGGATCGCAGTTCGGTGGAGTTGTTCTGCAGAGGGCGCTGCTGCCCGCCCCCCGGTGTGATTCCCATAGTCGCCTCTTACGACACCCACGGGAAGAGTTGGGGTGGTGAAATTCTATGCCGGCACCACACGGCCCTATATAACACTAAATTAAAATTATAATGATAGTTATTTGGTTCTCTAACGAAGATGTTAAAGTTACCTCTGACGATAGTAAGGGATGTGTATTCAATTTCATTTCAAGTTAAAGATTACCTAATATGTACATACATATATTTGCTTGTCATCTTAGTAATTATGAATGTAATTTTAAAGCTTAGTCGCTACTCGCTAGCTACAAAGCTAGGTACTAGAAATAAGTATCCTTAGGTAATCTCATTATAATTGAACAGTTAACGTTTTTAATGAGAATAAATTGTTTAAACCGGTTTTGGGGGGTCATTTCTTTAGCCGTCACGGCACATCTGCCTTATATGCATAATATATTAATCTGTCCTATGACTAAAGTACCTACACGTTGCACGTGTGTCAAATGCATCACGGTCACACGTGATGTCGCTAGGGAGTTAGGGACCTTCGCTCGTTTGAATTGAGTGATCGTGTGTGACGAACTTTATAATGTGATGAATCCCATGACATTATTAGTATCTATATATATGTGTATATATTATTATTATTTATTGCTTAAGATAATTGAATAAGTAATTCCAAAAACAATCAAATGTATGTTACTTATGATCTAAGTGCATATAATTTACATGCGTTGCAAAATCATGGTAGTGCTCAACTCTACATACATACATATATATATATGTATGTATGTAGAGTTGAGCTATGTTGAGTTATGTTAAGGGTAGTATGAAGCAAAAATATAATACCTACATTACATAGGTACAATGAAATATGACCTTTATTAACAAAGAAAACTACAATTAAATAACCAAATTAGAATTAGTAAAGCTAGTTTAAATGAGCTAACTGCAGACTTTTGCAAGCAGACTACAGGTTGCTCAACTGATCCAAATCAATACCAGTCGGAATTGTACCCAAGAGTACAAATGCACGACAAATGATAATATTTACGAAAGGCCGCTGAAAGACAGTACATCAAAGCATAATCAAAGTCTTTATTCATTCACAATTCATCATCATCATCAGCCTATAGTAGTCCACTGCTGGACATAAGCCTCCCCTAATGAGCGCCATAGATGGCATTATTTATCATTTGGGGGTTATTGCCCATAATCCCCACGCTGGGCATGCAGGCTGGGGAGCGAAGTTCGGTGGAGTTATTCACAATAATAATGTTTTGTTTGACTCAAATAGATATATCGTTGCTGCCTGCAGTTACGCACGCATTTTTTATATGAAAACTTATAAAGATTACTTCTATGCTATGGGTATTGATTTCTATTATTAACAGAAGCTGTACTATTCAAAAACTAATTTGTACAATTAATCATACTCCCCAGTAAAAAAACACTTACTGGTTTCAGCACGGAGAGCGGATGGGACAACCCGTTCCGCCCCGACGGCGACCTGAGTCGCGAGGCGGACGAGATAGTGTCTCTGATCAAGGGCGGGAAGCCGATCACGCCGACACCCACCGCCGCGCCTCAGATCATCAGCGAGAAGGCGGAGAAGGAGCATGCGAATAATCTTATCGTAAGTATACCAAACCCTCATGTAAAAGAATGGTTCCCCCTGCGTCGACACTCGACTCGCTCGTCTCAAGGTCATTGGTACAGTCGGCTCGGTAGTTGGATAGTAGGTACTAGTCATAGATTAAGAAAATAGAAACCCCACTAGGTCCTTTATTCTCTATGAAATGAGAGATTCCTTGACCAAACCGTGTGACGTCACAATGTGTTCCAAATACGATTTCGTTCGATTCCACCGCTCTGTCTTGTCATAATCTGTGAAACGCGTTGGGATGTTGGGATTGGCAAGCTAAATAAAGGCCCAAGGGCCTTATTCTCTATGAAATGGGAGATTCCTTGCCCAAACCGTGTGACAAAACTGAATAAAAACTGATAAAAAAATCCATCATTAGTACACGGACCCTCACACAATTTACAATAGATCCCCCTGTCCACCAGCTTGTTAGGTGACTAAGAGATAGAATTACCTCATCGTGTGCGTAATGAGAGCACCTACTGGCTTCTGTTAAGACTGGTCAGGTGATATCGCATCTGGATAAAACATAGCCGTACAAATCATGGTCACCGACTTTACCCTGCTGGATATTAATAGGCCTCCCAAACTTAAGTGCCTTTTCCTGAGTTATTTCGTTAGTTTCATTCAGGTTTGACCTAGGTTCAACCACTTTGAGTCTACCGGGGATTGGGGTTTTATACATAATTGAAAGCTGTGGTTAGTTCACCTGGGTGCACCAAGTCTAAAAGATCAAAACTACGATATCTTAATGCACCCAGGTGAATTAAGTCTACCGGGTGCTATATTGAAAGGTGTACTTTGTTCACTCAGGTGCATTAAGTCTACCCTGCGTAGCACTTAATTCACCCAGGTGATTTACTTCAGGTGAATTAAGTCGACCGGGCCGTTCTTTCGCTAGTCTCATTAAGGTTCGACCTAAGACCGACCACTTTCCCTGAGTTCTTTTGCAAGTCTCATACAGGTTCGACCTATTTAGTTCAGTTCAGAGTCTAAATCTGAAATTAGTAAAACTCGCTCCATGCCTGTCTGCATAAGTTACAAAAATGAACCTAATAAATTCTTCATAATTCCAGGCCAACGCGTCGCCTCCATCGCCGCCCAGCAAAACCGCGAGCCCCGTACTCCAAAGCACACCGAAAGCTATGAACGGTGCCAAGAACGGCAGCGCCGATCCCCGCCCGGGACAGGTGGACGTCCAGCGCTCCGCCCCGCAAGAGGCTCTGCAAGCCGAGCATGTCACCATCAAGAAGAAACCCAAGTGCAAGTGCTGCGTTGTCCAGTAAAGGCATTTAGATTCATGGAGGATTGCTTGCGGTTTGTTTGCGACTGCTGTCATTACTGTATCATTACCATCATTATTATCCGAATGACACCTATTTCATGAATGGCAGCAGGACATAGACGTCTCATAAATATCAGCAATGAGCCATCAAAAAAACGTGCCTTGCTGGAGTAGACCTAAAAATCACTTTAATGACAGCTATTCAACGTACATCTAAAAAGGTTATCGAATTGACGCGTTTTAATATGAAAAAATTAGTATATTCCATTCTTATGGAAATTAAGCATTTAATTTTATTTTTTTACACACTTTCGTGACAGCTAAGCTTTTTACAACGCTGTTGGTTTTTAATATTGACAAAAAAAAAGTATGATTATCTTTCTAATAATCGACAGCAATCGAGATTAGGGCAAGCAATCCTTTAGTGAATAAGGGGCCGGTCGCCTCATGTTCCTGACTCTCCAGTAGGCGACATCTGTCTCATCAGTGATTTTTAATTTTCTCTATAGAACCAAAAAACACACGTGTTGGCTAACGCCGAAGTCTGTACAAGACTAAATGCGAATCAAGACTCGCCTTGGGTTTCGTAATTTATAGATGCGCTTTTTATTACATGTTCGAAAGGTTTTGCAATAATTTTGTAGAATAACAGATGTCGCCTACTGAAGGCGTCAAAGGAACTTCATCACCAGTGCTATCATCACACATCGCTTGCCGACAAAGCGCCGCGGCGCAGGCTGCTATTATGTCGGTAATTTTGATAATTTTATGTGCTAAGTTTATTCAAATAGGGTACAAATTGAGTATTTATTTTGTTTAGCTAGTCCCGAGTACGGTGTTAGGCGTTTGTTTTATGATATCACTGATTTATTCTGTGTTGTAATATAACTGAATCTCAGGATACGCACCAGCCAGAGAAATCCAACAAAAGTTCAAATACAATATTATACTTATCATTATTAACTTTAAACAAAACCAATGTGGCTCATTTTTGAAATATACAAATTTTAATATAATTATCTTATAAACTATAATTTATTATGAAACTGTTACTTTTGAAGTTGAATCTGTGTTGAATAATATTAAAATACATAATTTAATGTATATTTTTATATCTTTGTTTATAAAAAAGTATTATAATTCTTACAAAGTGGCTATATTCAAATGATATCAGTGTTTTAATAGATAAATGCATCACTTTGTTAGTTTGTGACTCTACACATGAATACTGTTTGACATATTCTTGCTCTTATAACTACAACGACTTTTCTAGAAATTTCTAGAGTTAAGTTTGAATATCTAATTCAGTACAGTACAAATAAATTTCCAATAATATAAAAAATGGTTTCACTTCAACCATTAAGACACAAATTCAAATGCTATTTTTATGAATGATGAATGTTGGTATTATTTTTGAATAAATGCCAATAATTTTCTACAGCGTTCATGTGTAGTGAATTTAAAAACATAATAGTACGTAGTTGAATGTTGTATGTTAGTATTAAAGGTAGCTTCCTACATAATGCCACGCTTGCGTCCAGTAGATGGAATCACAGCCATATATAAAAACTTAGTATTTCCATATATCAGTACACTGTACCTTCTGAAATATTTAAATAGTATCTATGTTATTATAACTATAAGACTGTACGGTTCGCTTACGATTTTTTGGGTGCTTATCATTTTGCATTATTAGTGACCAAGTAATGGACGAACTTACGTTACACAGGTTTTGCGGTGGTTGAGTTTATAACAACATGATGTCAGGTGAAATGTTGATTCCTAAGCTGATGCCGTATTTCCTCATGCTAGTAAGGATGTGGAATAAACTGTGGCAAAGAAGTGTAACAGAACATTGTATAGATTCGAAAGGGATAGTTCCCAGATGAGGAATAGAGTCGATAAGGTAGTTAGTACTAGTTAGTGAGCTCATATTTAGGGTATCTGTGTTACTTTCTTGTTAACAGATAAATTATTTTTGACATTGTTTAGGTTTTTTAGCATGGTGGAGTTGTTTTGCGAATCGAAGAGAGTTGAGTGATCAGTTCGAAGGTTGCCACAGTTGGTCTGGCAGTAGGTAGGTAAGGCATTGGTAAAGAAATATTGGATATTCTAATGCACTGTTTCTTCATGCATCTCTTGTCTGGTCCTTGAAAGGTATTATGAATCAACGCAGTGATCTACACAGAAACGGTTTGGCCTTGTTTGTACCACCCGTAGCGTGGCTTGGCATAGTTTTTAATCTATAAAGAAAGCTTGTTTTTTAATGTCATCGCAATGTGTCTAGATCTATTTATGAATAGAACCTATACAATAGAACACGAAACTTCTAATTACTAGCAATAGTTCAGACACATATTAATAGGAATAGGAAACAGATTTTCAGGTTATCATTTCCATTATTATAATTTTTTCTCACCTTGTATGTTTATAATAGTACTTGTTGATGTCTTTGTTTGTTTTTATATCTTAATATTAAGTGTGTTTATTTGGGCACAAAATTATGTTTGTAATATTTACTAATAATTAATGTGAGGGATAAAACAGTACTGATGTATCTCGCATAATATTCCCATCAAGTGACTTGCCTATGCTGTACGCACTGGTATTGTTTCGTCTCTCATGTGTTCAATGATAGTCTTTAGAAACGTGATTAAATGTCCAATTATTCGTAATATGTCCCCTAATAAAGTTTTTTATTTGTAGGTAAAATACTGGCATTAGGGTTTCATATTGAATTCAATTAGTAGTTTCTTCTCGTACAAGCTTTGATGTAAATTAAATAATCAAAAACATAATAACCTACTTTAGCAAAGAAAATATTTATTCTAAATTGAATGTGGACTTTGTTCTTTCCAATATTATATTTTAAAATGTTATTACCTACCTAGTTATTATGTGTAAAACTAAAATGACATTATATTTGTATAAAATCTACTTTCTAATATATTATTGTCAATCAAAGAGTTTGTACAAATCGATGACATTGTAATTATTATCTAAATAAATCTTTAAAGGCGAATTAATCTTTTTTTCCCCCTTATTAGTGAACAAAGAATAATATAATAATTTGAGGAATGGAGTCGATAAGGTAGTTAGTACTAGTTAGTGAGCTCATATAAAAAAAATAGAAAAAACAGTGAATAAAACTAAAATATCACAGTCAGTAAAATATTTATTCAATTAATTAAAAATAAATATAAAAGAAGCTTCATAAATACTAATTAGAACTATCCTAAACTATGTAAATAAAATATCAAAAAGCATAATTCCTGGGATGGCAACTGTTATTATTATTACACGAATGTTTAAAAAAATATCAAATAATGTAACGACAAAACATTCAAAAATTTAAGATTATATCCATTTTATACAGTGAAAAGAACAGCAAGTTTAAAAGTTGAATATTTGCTTTGAATGTAATTTTATTCATGGAAACATCTACCTGAAAAAGAGTTGAGCCGTTTTAAAAGGCAACACTATATTACTTACCTAGGCCTTTCGGAGCTGATCATTATTTACAAACAATTTATAGAAGACCAGATTTGGAATGTAAGTACGACATCACTTTGTTTAATTGTAACACATATGTATATACACTTAGAAGACTACTAAAAACTAAAGTAAGTGTATTCTACCGTTATTAGGGTTCTGTACCCAAAAGTTGCCAACGGGACAGAACTTTACTAAGACTTCGGCGCTGTTTCAGTATGTCCGTGTGTTTTTCGCCACAGCAATGATAAAAATCCTTGAGGCCCCATAAAAATACCGTTCAATATTTAACTGAAGTTTTTATCTGATGTGGCATGACCGTTCGCTATTACCCGACTCGCACTCATCTTTTTATATAAACTACAGCACTAAATTTGTAACATCGAGATGTAATTATTAAACATTTAGCTTACATTTGGACTGGGGCTTAAATTCGAGATAAATTGACTAAATTCTAATCGATACACACAGATATACAGTTTATTGGTAATAATTTATGTCAGGTTTACTTACAAATAGAGAACAGTTATTTTTCAAATTTATAAATGCGAAATTCAACTCTATCTCTTGCCATAAGAATGATGAAGACGGACAAAGGGATAGAGTTGAGGGGAAAGTACCTATAATTATTATTCAAAATTTGATTTGTCTATGACCATATCTTGTAAGTTCATAGAAATAATAGCCAATGTTTTCCGAGGTTCTGATCCAGGAAACGGTAGCGAAATCGGGGAAATAGTGTAAATCAAAAGCCCCCCGACACTAGATCGTATCGAGGACTTAGATGATTTGGTAACTACTTAATTGTGCAGAACTCAGCTTTTGAACGACATATCCTAAGTACATTATTAGAACTAACCTCTTAATTCTACTTGCAGAGTTACTAAGATCATCTAAAAGTTTGTTTTCTATGGGTAGGAATAAAATTTAAATTGAGAATATTATTTCGAAAAATATTGTTCTTTTAAACAATATTTAATATTTTTACAAATTTTTTATTATGATAAGTATTATACATATTTCACATAAACAATGTTTATCTGTACAAATTTTGACTAAGACAACTAGTGTAGCTTCTTTTTCTTTATATCAACAATTTTTCCAAAATTTTATATTTGTATAGTATGTAGCATAAATAATCTTTATCGGACAGATTTCGATTTCCAATGTTTTAATAACTTTATTTAAAAAATATATTACACAATAGTTATTTTATCATAAAACGATTAACATTATTATATTCCTACAACGTTTCACAAACCGTATCCTAAATTCGATTACCATAGTTTATGCAAAACAAATGCCGGGACACCTTTCCATACCTAAAGAACCAATAACTTTAGACACGATAAAGGATATTATTTCTTACAATTCAATAACATGCAATAAGTACTACATACCAAATATAAAATATCCATAGAATTCGAAGCTCTGTTCAGATCATGCACGTTCAAACCATTGCGATTGCCGTGTTGAGGATCAAAGATATATCGCTGAGTGGATATTTTTGCAGCAGCTTCACGTTGGACGAAAAATCTCCAGTGAGAAGAAATCCCCGGACCAATCTGTAAGTAAAATATTATTTTCATTCACTTTACAACGCAGTACAATAAGAAACTCCTCAGCGGTTTTGATGATTGGAGATAATAGAATTTATCAACTTCATATAAACATTCGAAAAATATGACCGATTCGCGGAAAAAAAGGGAAAATTAGTGTTGGGATATGTTTTTGTCTGTTTTTTGTTCCACCCAACATATGATTTGGGTGGCACATACATGAGGGTATTTGTCGCTTACCATTTTTTATGATAAAATTATAATTATCTTGAATGTTATAGCGACTTTTATGATGTTTATTATGAACAACAAATAAATAAATCAATAGTTGTTAAGAGTCTAATCATACATAAGTAAATAATATTAATCAATAATAGACCTCTAACACAATGCTGGTTTATCCATACCAGACAGTATCCTCTAGCCTCAAAGGAGGCTTATGCTAGGGGTACCTATTAAATAATGATATATATTTTATAATGAAACATATTTGTTATATACACATTTCCCCTTTAGAGAGGCTTCCATTTTGGAAAATAGAATGCAAAATGGCAGAATAAGCCATTTGTTTGAAATGGGATCAGTAGTTTCATGATTACACTACAGCTATTTTATTCGATGGTAAATTATTAAAGCTTTCTTGAGGATTACCCATTTATTTCTATCTGGTTTCATTTAATTTATTACTATTTTCATCGAAATTAAGGTGACCCTGTCTTCTTTGCCACTGCACCCCTTCACAATGTGCAACATATTCTTTAGACACCTATAACCTACTCTAGGACTTCATCAGAGTGAAGTCACATAATGAATTCGTCAAATTACAATTTCAGTTATATAATTTTATTATAATTTTTTGTAATAATATAACTATAACTGACACCATCAGTGTTTGATTCAAGACTCCAAAGCGACAACCGATTGGTAGTTACGATTGACTTACTACAATGAACGTTGAAAATCACCTTAAAATAATCACTACATATATAAAACAAACTCGATTCCCGCTGTCTGTTTGTCCCTATGTATGCTTAGCATCCCAACATAGGCTTTAAGGCACTGCTAACAAGGTATTTATTCAGAAAATAATAAATGACTGAATAAATAAATAAGGAATCTATCTATCAAAAAAAATATTTAAAACTACGCAACGGATTTTGATGCTGTTTTGTATAATAGATAGAGTGATTCAAGAGAAAGGTTTTTGTATCAGCTGGACCCGTGCGGAGCCGGAGCGGGTCGCTAGTAACGTATACATACATGATCATAGCCGTGCATGTATTGATGAGCATCTCGAAGCGGTTTGTATCAGAGAACAGGCTGTCCCAAATCCTCTCCACCTCCGGCAGAGCGAACTCGCGGGAGAGAAGCAGTGTCAGCCACCTGAAAGGTAACAAAATAACACTAAAGTCATACAACAAACAACATAACATCTGCCTATAATAGTCCACTGCTGGACATAGGCCTCCCCTAATGAAAAATAAATAAATAAATAATGCCGGACAATCCACACAGCATCATCTAGCCCCAAGCTAAGCAGAGCTTGTGTTAAGGGTACTAGAGGACTGATATAATTAATACAATATTATTACTAGATATTTTTTATTATACATAGAATGAGTATATAAATTGCATTATTTATCATTTGGGAGTATATTGCCCATATTCCTCACGCTGGGCATGCGGGTTGGGGATCGCAGTTCTGTGGAGTTGTTCTACAGAGGGCGTTGCTGCCCGCCCGCCGCGCCGGTATGTCTCGCTTAGTCGCCTCTTACGACACTCACGGGAAGAGTTCGGGTGGTAAAATTCTATGCCGGCACCACACGGCAAACACCCTACAACTAACATCATAGGGGAAACATCGGTTATATTTATATATTATGTTAATAAATAAGGTGTTTAGCGTTTTAGTGACCATTAAACGGTTCCCACAAATATCTATATTTTGAACAAGAAAAATTGAACAAAAATCAACACCGTGACGCTGGAATTAAATTAATTTTTATTAATAATAGTTGATATTTAACTAAAGTTGAATTATAACAAGAGTTCATTCACACTCATATTTTCAAGATATTTTATGCTGAAATAATTACAGTTTCTAAATTAAACAAAGATTATTTAAAAGTTTTTGAAATGATTTGAGTAATGTACTACATAATAAAAGTTAACTCGCAGTGATATTCAGTTGTTCCGTGATAAAGGGGGCATGAAACTGTGTAGAAAAATCTTCATAACTCTTTTGGATATATTCCCATCCGCCCCATTATCCTCCCCATCAATGGGGCAGCTGGGAAAAAAAATCCCATCTGCCCCATCATTCAAGTCTATGGGGTGGATGGGATTTTTTGCCCCATTGACTTTTTAATAATATAAAGAATAAATCTCACTATTCATATTCAGATACTCTTGTTCCTATTTACATAATTAACTGTTAGTAGGAACAATAGGAAATAAAAAGGCCAACTTATTTGAGCTAATCAAGTTCTGGTTTATTGTAAATATTTCTTTTCGTAAACTACGCTAATTTAAAAATCAAATAATAATCTTAGGAAAAGCAGTGAGAAATCAAAAAATCATACGAAATTAGTTTTCTAATCTTAAATACAGTTGTTTTAAATATTTTATATCACAGTGAGATAATCACATTTTTACAATAATTATTTTTATAAAAACTAAGGCCTTAAAGGTACAAGTGCCACATAAAAAAAAAACTAAAACATTAACTTAATTAGCAATCATTTGCTTTTTTTCTGGTTTTTTTTTCCCAACTGCCCCATTGATGGGGAGGATAATGGGGCGGATGGGAATATATCCTCTTTTGTATCTGTATTTATATATTTTTATATATTTATTTATATAATTTATACCTGTTTATATATATTATACAATCACTTATGAGCAACATAGATTATACAGTATTTTATATATTGTATACATTATATTATGTGTAGTAGTCTATTAAATAAGTAGTTAAAAATTCAAGCATGTATCCCCTTTTTTGCACACGTACCCACGTTTGTAACTTTATCTCTCTCTCCCAATAAGGTTTGCTGGAAGAGAATGGGCGAGCTTAACCCTTTTTAGGGTTAAGCTCGCCTTTGCCATTTCTTTTATATTTTAATGTTTTTTTGTATATTTTATCGTGCAATAAAGAATAATTGAAAAAATAACTCAAATCATGGTAAATATTCCATTATAAATGACTTTAAAAAATAAAATAAAAAGAGCTTTATTCCATATCACAATCATAATGAATTTCAAAGTGTTATAAAATATTATTGAATGACTTTAGTGTTATATTAAATAATTCTCACTCACCTGAAGCTGTAATACATAGGCTGCAGGCCCTGATTCTGTAAATGCTGCCACAGCTCCTCATCGTGTTTCTTCAGGCGATTGTTGACCCGGTCCATAAGGTGCTTGATACCGCTCTGCGAGTCATCGAGAGTACGTATGAAGAAGTCTCGTATCTCTGCCATTAGGTTCGTGAAGCAGAAGAAACAGTCCGCTTCGGCATACTCTGAAATTGTTGAAAATAGATAATAATTATAAATAAATAAATAATGCTGGACAATCCGCACAGCATCATCCAGCCCCAAGCTAAGCAGAGCTTGTGTTATGGGTACTGGATGACTGATATACATAATACAATATTATTAAATTATTGGGTACTAGCGGTCCGCCCCGGCTTCGCACGGGTATTAAACAAAAATTTCAGAAATTATACACACTAAAACGATGGGTTTCACAGTTTTCATACGGATCTTTACTTTTTTTAACAGCATTGGGGTTTTTGACATTGACTCGACATTCCAAAACTGACACTGGCCGTAGAGAAAAAGCAAGCACCGTGCGCTATACAACCACTTTTTCTATTCTGACGCGCCATAATAGAAAAAGAGGTTGAATATACAGCCCACGGTTCAATTATTGAATTTTTCATGCGGATCCCTAACTTTTTTGGAAATATTATATAGCCTATGTTCATCACGGAAAATTAAGGATTCTAATGGTGAAAGAATTTTTTAACTCGGTCCAGTAGTTTCGGAGCCTATTCAATTCAAACAAACAAACAAACAAACAAACAATCAAATCTTTCCTCTTTATAATATTAGTATAGATATACTTTCTGTTCGGTGTGCTTTGTTGAACTGTTGTAAAAGGAATCACAGAAACTGAAGCAAATTAGATATCAGTGCTTTAGTAAGTTTATGAATATTTTCATTTATTGTATTGAAATAAACATAATGACAATGACATCATCACCAGCCTATAATAGTTCACTGCTGGACATAGGCCTCCCCTAATGAACGCCATAGATGGCATTATCATTTGGGGGTTATTGCCCATAATCCCCACGCTGGGCATGCGGGTTAGGGATTATGACAATGACAGTACCATGTCAATCATAATCATCATCATCATCATCAGCCTATATTAGTCCAGTTATTAACCATGTCAATATATTTATGAAAACTTGATGTACACTCATAAAAACATCAATAAATTTGTCAAAAATAGCCATAATACATAATTTAAATACTAGAAATATGAATAAACTTACTGTACCCACTACTAGGCTACAAAAGATTAATGCATCTTTTAAAGGGGTATACGCATCTACAACAAAACTCCAAGTGAGTTGCAAAAATTATCAAAAATATTCTTTGCAAAAAGGCTTACTATAAAATATCAGATTATCTAGATGACAAAAAAGTTTGGGACGAGTTTTGCTCCAACTCGAAAACTAACAATCTAACAAGGTAAAGGCTTTTCGTTCGCTTCTTTACTTTACCTTAAAAAAATTGAAGTGAACAATCAAAAAGGTGATCACTTTATTTCCCATTTTTATTACTTTTTTACCTAACTTGTATTATGTTTATTTTGTGACGTGTCCAAGAGTCCTGTAAGGTCTAAAGGGAAAAAAAGACTATGATTTTGATTTTTTGGTCCGGTAACGCTGTCATGGCCATCCGCGGTAAACACCATTAAACTCCATTCGAAAAAAATGCTCTGTGTCAAACTCACCTCTAAACTCCCTATCAGGGTTGCATGCAAATGTGTGGTACAGCGGGCCGATAATCTCATTCATTCCTTGCACATAGCTCTGCCCCGAGTTCAGCTTCGCGTATATGAACAACATACGCTCCACCACCTCCCAATGAGCCTCGCTGCCTTCCTTTAGAGGACGGTAGTCGCCTGAACCGGTGTCGGCACGACGTACTTCGGGCATTAGCTGGGAAGATAAATAAATTCTCATAAGTAACTTGTACGAAGTAGGTACTTAGTAAAACAATAAAATATTCGTTTCTTTGAAAGACTTTGCTAGTTCAAATGGTATTATGCAGATCTGCTATTCAGCGGCGTAAAGGGTTAAATGGACGTTCGAAGGCAGAAGACACGTCAAGTGGGAGTCTAACTCACAAGCCGAGGGCTTCGAACGTTGGTGAATATCGAAATATGTTGGTACTGGTTCTTCGCTATTAGTGAATACCTAAGAATAGTAGATACCTGTCAAAGTTTAAAGTAAGTTGCCACATTGCCCTAATGGGGTGTCTTCTCTGTGGCCTGCGGCTATATCCTGATAAAAATGGCAACAAAAATACCAAACATTTATAATTATAAAATCCCGCGGTCCTACCTCATAATTGTACGGCCCTGCAAAATCCTAAGTGAGTCCCTGCGCAATCTGCCACTGCGCCGCGCCGCTTGCGCCACCGCGCGGGTGCGAGCGACAACGAAAGTGAACGACAGACACGGACGAACGAGCCGCGGCGCGCCAGTGAGAAAATAACACAGAGCCGAGCGCACGTCTCTCTGCGCGCCGAACGACGACGTCCGCGTATACTCACCGCGTGATCTAGAACATTGTTTGTGCTGGGTTTTTGATGCTAGTGCCTAGAACTCGTAAGAACTAAATTTACTGTGCTACATACAAATAAACCTTATCTGTGTGCCGAGTACTTCAATAAACATTGTAATTTCACTAACCCGTGTTTGGCTGTTCAACTTCAACTACATACCTAACCTACCTAGATAGGTGCGAGCTAAACTCTAGCTGCTAAATTGGTGACCCCTCTGAAAAATACACGCAAACGCACGATGGCAACCGCAACGGAAAAGGAGTGCATGGAAGATCAGAAGCCCGCTGAGTTATTTCGAGTCGGAGTTAGAGTGCCGCCATTTTGGCCCGACGAACCGGAAATATGGTTTGCCCAAGTAGAAGGCCAATTCGCCATCTCCGGCATCACATCGGACACAACGAAGTTTAATTATGTGATTGGACAGCTCGACCATCAATTCTCAAAGGAAGTGAAAGATATTATTATCTCACCGCCAGCCACAGATAAATACGAGAAGCTGAAATCGGAGCTTATCAAAAGACTTAGCGCTTCGCACGACAAGAAGGTAAAACAACTGCTAATGCACGAAGAATTAGGCGAGAGAAGACCATCACAGTTCCTTCGTCACCTACAGGGCTTAGCTGGACCCAGTGTGCCTGAAGAGTTCGTGAAGACCATCTGGACCAGCCGTCTACCGCGAAGCATCCAAACCGTTATCGCCGCTCAACCTACATCGTCACTAGAGGTAATCGCTGACTTAGCCGATAAAATCCAAGACATCGCCACTCCTTCACCTCAAGTTGCAGCAACTCAAGGAGGCCCGGGATCCAGCATGGATGACATGTCCCGAGAAATCGCCGAGTTACGTAAGCAATTGCAAAATTTAACATCTCAACTAAACTCACCGGACCGCCGGCGATCTCGCTCTACACAACGCCGTGATAGAGGTCGATCAATGTCTCGATCCGAATCCCACTACCGCAGATTCCCGGAATGTTACTATCACTTTAAATTTGGAAGCGACGCACAGAATTGCATTAAACCATGCGACTACAATCCCGAATCCCGGGAAAACAGCCCAAGTCGATTCCCGGGAAAATCCCGGGATTCCGGGAAAACTTCGGAAAACTACAGGGGTGGTCAGTAATGGCGACTGACGACTGCCCCCGCTCCTCTGGTCGCCTGTTCGTGGTAGATCGTCGGACCAAGGTACAATTCCTCGTAGATACTGGAAGCGACGTTTGCGTATATCCGCGATCCGTGCTATCGGAGCGACGTTCCAAAACGGATTTCCAACTATCCGCTGCTAATGGTACGCCCATCAACACGTACGGATATGCCAATCTAGAGCTGGATTTAGGATTACGACGCGATTTTCCTTGGCGTTTCATCGTTGGAGATGTAACCAGGGCCATCATCGGAGCTGACTTCCTCAAATATTACGGTCTGATTGTCGACATCCGCAACCAACGCCTCCTGGATAGTATGACAACACTCTATGCTATAGGTAAACCAGTGAACTCGTCGAACACGATATCATCAATAAAGATACCACTCGGCGGGTCCAGCAGATACCACAAGCTACTCAGTGAGTTCCCAGAAATCACTAGCCCATCCGGACATCATCAAGAGGTAAAGCATAACACCGTTCATTACATCAGAACAACGCCAGGCCCACCAGTGTCATCTCCCCCTCGACGACTTGCACCAGACAAACTGCAAATAGCTAAAAAGGAATTCGAGGCAATGCTGAAATCAGGAATCACCCGCCCATCTGAAAGCCCTTGGGCCTCTCCACTTCATCTAGCCCCGAAAAAGGATAATGAGTGGCGGCCTTGCGGCGATTATCGCTCTCTAAATGCCAGGACTATCCCCGACAAATACCCAGTCAGACACGTTCATGACTGCACTCACAACATTACAGGTTGCAAAATTTTTTCCACCATTGATTTGGTAAAAGCATTTAACCAAATCCCGATCTTTCACGAGGACATCCAAAAGAGCGCCATAACGACCCCGTTCGGGCTATATGAATTCCCGTTTATGACATTTGGCCTTCGCAACGCTTGCCAGACGTTTCAGCGCTTCGTCGATGAGATGACCCGCGGTCTAGACTTCGTCTATCCCTATATTGATGACTTTCTGTGCTTCTCCAAAAACGAACAAGAACACGAAGACCACCTCCGCCAGCTGTTTGGTAGACTAAAGGACTACGGTGTCATCATCAACACCGCCAAATGCCGCTTCGGAGTATCTGAAGTTTCCTTTCTCGGCTATTCCATCTCAGCCGAAGGAATCAAGCCCCTGGATACAAAGGTAGATGCCATTAAATCATTTCCAGAACCAAAAACCGTACGATCGTTGCGAAGATTCTTAGGAATGATCAACTTCTACCGAAGATTCATACCGGGTGCCGCAGAATATCAGACTCCACTTAACGCTCTCCTAACGGGATCCGTCAAAGGTTCTCACCCAGTGCACTTATCTGGTGATACCTTGAGAGCTTTTCAGGAATGCAAAGATAGCTTATGTCGCGCCACACTTCTTGCGCATCCTAATAGCCAATGTAAGCTCGCCCTTGTCACTGACGCATCAGATACTGCGATCGGCGCTGCTCTTCAACAGCAAAAGGACAATGCATGGCAGCCACTAGCTTTCTTTTCCCGTAAACTTTCACCAGCCCAAACGAAATATTCGCCTTATGACAGAGAGCTCCTAGCCATTTACGAAGCTATCAAATATTTTAGACACATGTTAGAAGCCAAAGATTTTACTATTTTCACCGACCACAAACCCTTGTGTTTCGCTTTCCACACTCGAAAAGACAAATGCTCACCTAGACAATTCCGACACCTCGATCTGATATCACAGTTTACTACTGACATACAGCATATATCGGGGAAAGATAACGTGGTCGCAGATACACTATCGCGAGTAGAGGAGATAGAGTTTGCTATAGACTATGCAGGGCTAGCACAGTCCCAAGATGCTGATCCAGAACTGAAGGAGCTATTGGACAGTGAAACCTCTCTACGCTTAAAGAAGATCAAGATACCGGAATGTCGTACAGAACTCTATTGCGACACTAGCACTCAGACGCCAAGGCCCTACATCACGCCAATGCTGAGAAAACAAGTCTTTGAAAATCTGCATGGACTCAGTCACCCTGGTGCCAACGCCACGATCAAACTCATAACGGAAAGGTACATTTGGCCAGGAATCAACAAAGACTGCAGAGAATGGACTCGGGCTTGCTTAGCGTGCCAGCGATCTAAAATCAATAAACACGTTTCTACTCCTCTAGGAACCTACAAGCTTCCCCATGCACGTTTTATGGATGTGCATATCGATCTCATCGGACCGCTACCCATAAGCGGTGGTAATCGTTTCTGCCTCACAGCAATCGACCGCTTTACCAGATGGCCTGAGGTAATGCCCATACCCGATGCAACAGCTGAAACCGTAGCGAAAGCTCTTCTTACTGGATGGATATCACGATTCGGATGTCCCACTACAATAGTCACCGATCGCGGTCGTCAATTCGAGTCTGCACTATTCCAGCATCTATCAAAATCAATAGGATTCCAACACAAAAAGACTACTGCTTATCACCCGCAATGTAACGGGGCTATAGAAAGATTCCATCGCCAGCTTAAAACCTCTATCACTTGTCATAGTACCGAGAACTGGATGGAAGTACTCCCGTTCGTCCTTCTTGGAATAAGAAGCGCCTACAAGGATGACCTGAAAACAAGCGCAGCCGAGTTAGTCTATGGAGAGCCACTTCGTTTACCTGGAGAATTTTTCGATCCCAACACCACAGGAACTACTGACATCACAGATTATACAGCTCGCCTTCGTCAATTTGCCAACAACCTGAAACCAGTGCCTGCTTCAAGACACACACGTCAATCCGTCTTCATCTACAAAGATTTAGCTACTACTAGTCACGTGTTCCTAAGAGAAGATGCACTAAGAGCTTCTTTACAGCCTGCGTATACTGGACCACATCTTGTAATAGAAAGAAACGATAAATATTTCAAACTACAGATTAAAGGAAAACCTGTTACAGTAACAGTTGATCGGCTTAAGCCAGCATACATACTGCCTGAAAAGAGATCTGTTAGATTTCCCGAACATCTCCGGGACTTCCACACTTAATCGCCCTACTCGGTCTCTGGAGGGGGGTAATGTGGCCTGCGGCTATATCCTGATAAAAATGGCAACAAAAATACCAAACATTTATAATTATAAAATCCCGCGGTCCTACCTCATAATTGTACGGCCCTGCAAAATCCTAAGTGAGTCCCTGCGCAATCTGCCACTGCGCCGCGCCGCTTGCGCCACCGCGCGGGTGCGAGCGACAACGAAAGTGAACGACAGACACGGACGAACGAGCCGCGGCGCGCCAGTGAGAAAATAACACAGAGCCGAGCGCACGTCTCTCTGCGCGCCGAACGACGACGTCCGCGTATACTCACCGCGTGATCTAGAACATTGTTTGTGCTGGGTTTTTGATGCTAGTGCCTAGAACTCGTAAGAACTAAATTTACTGTGCTACATACAAATAAACCTTATCTGTGTGCCGAGTACTTCAATAAACATTGTAATTTCACTAACCCGTGTTTGGCTGTTCAACTTCAACTACATACCTAACCTACCTAGATAGGTGCGAGCTAAACTCTAGCTGCTAAATCTCAAAAGAGATTTTGAAACGAACGAAATTGTACCGAATACTTACCTAACGATTGTATGATTGTAAATCTCATAACGGTTCCATAGCGTGCTATGCGTGTTAAGTCAATTTAAAAAAAATATAATAATCTAAATAATTTTTTTTAAAATAAATTATTATTCTTTAAAATAATTTTTTTAAATTCTCTACTTGCTCTAAGTTTTTCACTTCTTTTCGATAACTTGAAAGATTTGAAGGTACATGTCCTATCGTTATCACTCGTACTCTCGACAGACTGCACTTGACGAAATAGAAACCGCATTTCGATAACTAGCTATTTTATGTTAAGCCCCACTGATGAATAAGTTGTTATGTTAATGTTAGAAAAGATCAACAAATTTATTGGGTTATTAACCCAATAAATTTGCGCAGTGTGAACTGAACTGCATTGTATTTTAAGGTGGCAGAGTAGCTTTATAATTGAGGGATTCCCCGGAATGCGCCTTCTGTACTAAATGGTTATTCTGTGCTATAACCTCGAAGTTTATTTCAAAACCACAATGCGATCACCACGATGCGGTTTACGATTATGGTAAACTACCGCAAGATTATTGTAATATCTAATTATATAAATTGATCTTTAACACTTTCATGGCCTGCGCGATGGATTCCATTACAGTACATTTCATAGTTCTGCACACTTCGGAAATAAAGGGGGCATGGTCAAATTTTCAAACTTTTTAAAATATTTCGAAAAGTATAAGCCTATCGAAATTTCGAAAACTGTTTTGGGATGTACAAACCAATACCTACATTCCTGATACCGTTTTCGATTATTGTATTGTAGATCTTTTTTAAAATTTCGACTTAAAAATTGTACTGAAATTCATTTAGAATTTTCATTTATCTGTTTTTTTTTTCAAGAAAAAAAAGCGGGACCATAAGTTTTATACTTATGATTTATGAAACCGATGTCAAAACAATAAAAACTATTTTTAAGGGCCATGGAATTTTCATGCAAAAAATAGATAAAAAAACAGTTGATCTGTACACAGCCACGATAATACAGACAACACTAAGATATAATCCTTAAACTGGATGTTATACCATATTAAATACTTATCAATTATAGCAATCTTGACCAAACTGCTTACCTTTGACATGCCCAGTCCTTTCCGCTCTAATGTAGAGATTTTGAGAGGAGACTGCTCCACTCTTGTGTGTAGACGTTTTTGCCCATTGCTGTGTACTATCTGAAATTAAAGTACATCATAGATTTTCAAGTGCATCAATTTACGTCTGTACCGCAAATTCACAGTACGGTCAGATTTTACATCCTTAGATGTGAGACATGAGTGCATTATTTATACTGAACACCTTTATACCATGTTGGACGCAATAAATATATTTGAATTTGAATTTAGATGTGATGATGATGACCGTACCGTGAATCAAAATGAACGGAATGAATGAATGGTCTTATTTTACATCTCAAGGTAGATGTAAAATTTGAGCGGAAATAAACTCCGTGCTAACGTACGGCGTTGCTGTGCTAACAAGGAATTCGTATAGTATAGACGAACAAAAGGCGGTGTGTCGTAATTGCGATTAGGATTGCCGTCACGTTATGATTTTCTATAATATCTGAGAGGTTATATACGACGGAGTTGCCAGGTACTCAGTAAGGTCAATGAGAACATGGAAACTCATGGTCATGCAAGCGACATGTACCTTTTCAACATCGAGAACTCCTTCGCTACTCGAAGATGGGAGAAGTTAAGTTCAAAGATAGCTAAGTGCTTATAGTTTATGCATTGGACCTGACGTGGCTTTGCAGCAAGGCCAAGGCGAAGGGATTCAAAGGTTGATCCACAATTCATAGCTGGCATACCTACTTAAACCTTTAACTTTACCTTTAAAAACTTTACCTTTAAATTGCCATATGAACGACCTTCGATACTCGCAGATGGGAGGAGTCAAGTTCAAAGAAGACTAACTGCTCATAGTTTATGCATTGGATCTGATGTGGCTTTAAAGTAAGGCCAAGGACAAGGGATTCGAAGGTTGATAAAAGATCGATAGCTGGGGTAATTAAAGGTAGGTAATAGGTAAAGGTTGAGTTGCCTATGTTTATGAAAAAAATATGAAATATCGAATCAACTAAAAATCACAGTTGATATAACTCCGACTAAATCTTCTAAACTTGGCATTGGTAATAGTGAATAGGAAATTAAATAATGTCCCAAAAATTTACGATTTCGGCGGGACTTGAACCCGCGACCTCTCCCATGGAAGGTCCTGAGGATCTTCCTTAGGACGGGGTTCGCTGTCAACTACGCCACTATATCTATAAAATCTAACTCTTTTCGGACTATAGCGCCGTTCCACCTACAGGACTAAAATTACATTTAGTTCGTTTGACGAGAGGTATCGCGTTTGCTTATTCTAAGATTCTTGTTATTATAGAGCCCTCGCACTCGGGCTAATCTCGACCCCCTCAATAAGGCCCACAGTGCGGTACCCCGTTTGATTTTGAAAATAGCGAATAGGCCAGGGTCCCTATTGTCTATGAAATAGGAGATTCCAGATGCGGCTGTAAAACGAAGTACTCGAGTGGGACTAGTGAGAATTTGCCACACCTCTATAATAGAAGGGACTTATTTAAAAAAACCTGCTTTTTGGAAAAGGTTAACAAAAATATTTTACGATCAAAATTGAGTCAGTTAAAATTTAAAAATACCAATGTATAAATAGGCTTCTTTGATTCGGAACCTTAGATTGAGTCATGGAGCACGATTTAAAACACATTTTACTAAGCTTAATGTAGTTAATTGGCATTAAACAAAACAAGGTCACTTTATTACTCAAGAAAATCGTACCTGATAATTGCGCGTCTTACTGGTGTATCGGGCTTTAGGTCTTTCAAAAATAAATTAAATGCATGAACGTCTCACTTGACACAATACTGAAAATGCTCAAAATGCCACGAGAGAGGGAAGCGGAGACGCCGAAATGAAAGAGACCTTTAGTGTTTTGCGCATTCTAACCAATAGGTGCCACTTTATCAATCACTAGCCGCTACAGTTTTGTTTTTCTGAGTCTTTTCACAAATTTGACTCATTTTCCCTATTTTGTGGAATGAGTCACTTTTATGCTAGAGGGTCGATACATCCAGCACTAAAAGAATAAGCATTCAAACTATTTTTGAAGGTTTATAGTTGTACTATTCATGTGTGTGGGTCCCACCCATAGCAATAAACTCGTGTGTCTGTACTAGCACCTCTGCGGTAACCTTATTCATTGAGGGAAACCACACAAGCTTTTATCCAGGTGCCATGCGACCGAAGCCAACTTTATAAAAACATAACCCAAATAAAATCTCTTTTATACAGTTAATCGCGGCTAGTAAGCGATAATAGGTATTTACCTCAATGCAAGGGAACTCCGTTGCTGTTTGAAAGAAGTTTATATCCGGGCAGAGTCTGCGAGCATCTTTGTCTATTTGTAGAAGCACTTCATTGTCTTTGAAGAAGTTGTTCCATTCGCTGTTGGGGCTTATGCTGAGTGGGTGGTCGTTGGAGCTCATCGGAAGAACAACTACCTCCGCTGAAATGGAAAAGTTTAAGATATAGATGGTTTAAGACAAAGCTGGGGTAAAAATTTGGAAATAATCTGTATTAATATTTTAAAGAAGAAATATTTTATTGTTTGTTTGTTTGAATTGAATAGGTACCGAAAGTATTGGAGCGATTTGAAAGAAATAAATAAAAATTCTTTCAACATTAGAATCCTACATTATCCTGATGAACATAGGCTATAGAATATTTTCAAGAAAGTTAGATATTTCATACAGATGTAGAACTTCAATGATGTAACCCATTATTGGGAATTTTGTCAAACACCCGGTGAGGCCGGGGCGGTCTGCTAGTTATAAAAAGCAGAAATAATTCCAACTATATCTATGTCTGACTAGCTGAAAAGTCATCAGAATGTATCCTGGGGATGCATGTTCATAGGCTTTTTCATACCATAAAAGCGCGTGCGAAGCCCCGAGCAGAAGCAAGTATGTGATAAAACCTTGTCTTACTTGTAAAGGTTTGATACAGCTGTCTCTTTTTGGCAAGTTCTTCTCCCCATCTGCTTCTCTCTTTCGGCATGTAGTTTAGGAGTAGCATCCACACAATTGCCCGAATTCCATTTTCATGTGGTACACCTGGAAAATTCAAAGCTTTAGTGTTTTTTTTTTAATTAATGTTATTACTGAATTCAAATCATAAGTCAGTTTTTTTTCCATTAATACAATAGATGTTAGTAAACTTGGATAAGTCATGACCTGACATTTTCACAGCCCTGTTTTTAATTAACTGGCATTTCTAAAACATTTAAATAAAATGAAAGAATCTCCAAAATGACCCGTATATTAAGACGTTTGACCGAAGACATAACATACCTATATTTTTGACTTGACTTAATGCAAGGCTTTTATTAACCAAGAATAGGGTATAATAATGCAACCAGAGGTCAGTAAGCAATATTTGATTAACCACAGATAGATCAATGCTGAGATGGATTGGGAACGGATTTTAATAGTTGGAAATCTGTGCCTTTACCCAATAGTTTGTTCACTAAACAGATCACCTAATGATGTACCATATCATACTTTTGTTTTACTTATTCAATTGGCAATTAATACATCACTAGCAAAAAACCGTTTATATTTTTGTAATAAATTGAGCAAGCCATTTATAATCTGTTGTGCCTACTAACATAGTATAAGTTTGTACTAACAATAATATGGATCTGTGTCTGAAATAAAAACATTATATTTTTATTTATGTTTAATTAAAACAGTTTTCACTGTACTTACCATAAAAAGCCAGATCTTGCAGCTTTTTTATATCCACAACAGGTCCAGCTAAGAGATCTTGAAACGCTTGAATCCTGAAGATACAAAAATGTATTTAGATTAGAGTAAATTATGAGTAGAATTGCAGCTGAATGTGTATCAAAAACCCCCCGTGTAATTTAAAACTAAGGTGTACAACCAGCTCATGCTAAGTCAGAGACTGTTTCGTGACTCATCACAAAAATAAGACTGTTTTGTTAACAATTTTCTTTTTTCACTTTTTTATGTGTTGCAAATAAAATATTCTATTCTATCCTAAAATATACTCTTACAACAAAATATACAGTAAAACAATGAAGCTGATTTCTACATGAAAACGAGTGTATCAATCTGTTAACAATTGAAGCCCATAATCTACAGTACACTCTTACGCGAGATATCAGTGCAGATCTTAGTTCCCCCACTTTTAATTAGACTTAGAAGCCCATAATGCTTACAGTATTCCAAATTTGAATGGAAAGGCATCCACACGATGATGACTAAAATAAAAACCAGCATTCTGATCACTCTGTGACTCACTGAGGACTCTGTTAAGACTTTGGAGAGATCTTTAAATATTATGTGTGCCCCAGGACACCAAGTATTTGGCTCAAATATGGAGATGATCATCAATGCATCAGCCTACACATGAAACCTACTGCTGAAGGTAGGCCTTCCCCATGATGCCACTCATGATGATTATATACACGTAAATAAACTGTTATTTTTTCGGATATGCTTGATCTAATATGTATTAATAATAGTGGCCTCTATATATTTTAATACAGGTATTTCTATAAATAATTGTAAATAACGACGAGATTTCCAATAATGTTTCATTATCTGATAGGGCTGATGAGGATTTACTCATGTTTAACTTCAGTTAACTTTAAAAAGTTTAGTAACTTTCACACATGGTTAGACATCAAGTTTGTATGAGTTGGTGGTGAGATTTTTGCGAACAAACTATAGGTTTAGCAAATTTTTTGAAACCTGTGTTTGGTACTTTGGTTGGCTACTGTTTTGCAAACTATTTATAATAACAGAACTATCCATGATATTATTATCTGACTATGCTATAGGTATAGCAGAAGTGCACTAAAATAGTATGTATGACTTGGATCCTACCTTGCTTTGCCTTTACTCATTATTAAAGTTTTCGTGAATAATTACAAAACTTTGCTGTAAGTTGTGGGAGGTGCAGATGTTGTTAATAATAAATATTTTGGTCGTATTTGCTTCCCGAGGACGTCGACCGACACCAGACAGTGCTTCCAGTGTCACGAAGTCATTTTTTGCCGGTTTTTTTTATTTACGTCATACTGTGCCTGGAACTTGCTGAGATAGGTAATTGCTTTTTATTATAATAGTTTATTAAAATTTAAACGTCCCTTTTAGGCCTTTTAGATATATCTAGTTGAATATTATAGTTGATAAAAAAATAAAACTGTACCTAAGCCTTCCATGTGAAAAGTTTTCAGAAAACATTATCATGTACATATAGGTAGTCTGAAAGAGATCTCTCTCAGCGATAAGGCTCACCATATAACTTTGTTAAATGTGATTTTCTTGGTTTTGTATAATTTTCTTCTTTGGTGTGCAATCAAGTGTTGCATTTTGTATCTTATTTGTTAGTGTCGCTAAATTCAGCTTTAAATCGATCTAAATGGCAACACAGAAAAATATCACATTGACAGTGACATAGAAACTAAATTTGACAGTAACAATGAAAGCTCCGCTTCTGTACCTATAAAATGAAAAAAAAGAATTGAATCGAAGTGGAAATTGGAATAAAACACGAGTTCATAGAAAATTTATTTCTGGCAAATTACTTTTCTATAGATTAATTCCTTGTAGAAAAAATCAACAAAAAAGTGTTTCGCGCCAACACGCAACACTTGTTTGACAAATTAAAAAAAAAAATGGTATAGCTTCGTTACTGATCCAATAGATGGCATTAGTAGTCAACCCATGAGGCAAAGATAGCTTTTGCAATGGAACATTCGAAGTTATTTGAGAAGGAGAACTTATACCCAAGGATTTACCATTAAAAATATGTTATCAACAAGATTCATCAGGTGTAACTCGCACGCCGAGGGTTTTACCTATACGACATTTACCTATAGGTAATTACGTACATAATTATACTGACGAACTTTGTAGCGCGGTGGATCAAGGTCCGCCTACGACGCAGGAGGTTGCGGTTTGATTCACGCCTCGGGATTAATATTTGTACGATCTCAAGATTATATTGTGCGGGTGTTCTGGTCGTTTTCTATGTAGGTATACAAATAAAAATCTTTATCTAGGTACGTGATATATTGTAAGTATTTAAATTTAACAGACCTAACCTTGGGGCTAGATTATGCTGTACAGGCACCAGTTACTACTGAGATTAGTGGGAACGTAAGTAGGTACGTACCTATCTACTGTTTTTTTAGATGCTTGTCAATGTATTTTGCTAAGTAGGTATGAAACTTTCATAACGATTTTCTACGAATCTCAACGATGACTTTCAAAAAACTTTTGAATTGTCCAAATCCATGCCTTTGATATAATTTGATATCGCACTCAATGAAATACCCCATGGGTACCTATTAGAAAATTTGTTTTTTGACCATTTAAAAAAAATCTTGTACACATTTCTCTATATTATTATATCCTGTAAAATATAGATCACCAAAAACCATGTTTATATGAATATCTAGATATCACTACCACTGGTCGGTAGGTACAAAAATACTATAATATAATAATGAGGAAATATTTGATTGTTTGTTTGTTTATTTGAATTGAATAGGCTCCGAAACCTACTTGACCGATTTGAAAAATTCTTTCACCATTACAATCCTAAATTTTCCGTGATGAACATAGGCTATAGAATATTTTTAAAAATAAGGGTTCCGCATGAAAATTGATTTTTTTGTAAATACCCGTGCAAAGCTGGGGCGGACCGCTAGTAAACTATAGATGTACCTATAAACGTAAAAAATACTAATACCTTAGATATCTTATCTGCCGCATACATTAGCGGGGAATAATAGACCTGCAAGAGATTCATTCTTATATTTTCACATTATAGCACAAGACCCTGACGAAGCACGTTCAGACAGGCATGGCAACATCAAGACTTGTTGATGGGTCTGGGTATTCATACCGGTTAACGGGATTAACAAATCTTGGTGCAGCAAGTGTAGATTGTTATGCAGGTAACCCCAGCCATCGATCTAACTTTTAATCCGTGCAATAAGCAAATCCATAGCATTTATCAAGAGATTAAGTAGAGAAATTAAACCTCTATTCAACTTATTTTGCTTATTAGTATTTCCACTGTCCGCTGGTGTGAAAGCTATTACAGCACAGGCAAAATTAACTATAATTCCAATTGTTAGAAAGGCCTGCGTAGAAAAATCATTTGGTTCTAGGTTCAGACCACCATTCAATAGAAGTCCAAGTGACAGTATAGTGCAAGAGCCGTAGACTCCCGACATGAGGAAAGCAACGGCTGTGGTCAAATCGTAGCTCTCCCAATTGAACCAAAGTGCGGTTAGAGTCAGGAATATGTTCGCTGCGCGTAAGAACATCTGCATGAGACTACGAGACATGGCGATTTACTGGCAATACTTCTGGCCTGGTGTTCCGGTCACTCCTTTCTTTTATAAGGATGTTGTACTTCTGGCCTGGTTCTGGTAGGTAGTCCTTTCTTTTATAAGGAAGTTGTAGGCAGGTGATTCAGGAATAATAGTAAGAATTCATTCTAAAATATATGAATAAACAAAATTTACAATACAAAGAAGCAGCCACAGACATTTAGATTTAGTCAAAGATAATAAAACCACTACCACAGTGGGAAATAGAACGTAGTGGTTTTATTCTCTTTGCACTACCATACCACTACTTTCTATCATCTTGCATCTAGTAGCTACAAATTATTTCATCTATGCTACTCGTACAGATCTTCAATCAGAGACCAGAACAGGGTGATTTCGTTCGCCCAATAGATAAATATCTGTGAGATGAGCTTTCAAGATCAAAGCAAAAATTTCTCCCAAAAGTTGCGAATTAATACCAATGTTAGTAGATGTTAGTAGATACCATTTACTCGTATTACCTACCTACTTGGAAACATAAAATGACTTTAAAATGTTTCAAAGGCGAAGTTATACTATTTCATGTAAGTACATGGTGTGATTTTGAAAATTGGTGGGTGAAAGGGGGCGCGTGCGCTCAAACTTACAGACACCTCAGACTTGATTTCATATTTCTAACCCAATTTTTTTTCCACTTCTTTATTCTAGCATAAAAGCTTACTCGCTTTTTTTTTACGTTCTGTAGTCTTTATTTGGCTGAGTTATGTCCGGGATTAATTTAAAGGCCGTGACGTAGAGCATTGCTCATCACTATTTATTTGGTTGATAATCTACTATAAGTTCTTTTGTATGTTCTAATTTCAATAAATTATTAGTACCTACTTACATAATAATTTAATAAAGATATTAGGTACCTACCTACCTACTCACTCATAATTACCGCAGGCAAGACTAGGTGGGTTCTTAAAAGTAAATAGGAAAGGCAGGATCTAATCTGTTCCATGGACAACCTCTATCTAAGATGAAGCTGCCTACATATGTACGTTGCCTATAAACCGGAAATTACTACCTTCAAGCTTTCAAAGCAGTTTCGAAGTTTCTCTTTGAAGCTTCCGTGGACGGAAGAAATCACTTTTCTTTGCGTGATCGCAGGAAGCTTTTTATAAAATACTAGCTTATGCCCGCGGCTTCGCTCGCGTTAAGGAGTATTATTATTAATTAGGTATAGTTTGAGCAGCTTTACTTTTGTTTAGCGTGTGTAAAAAATTAGGGCCTTCAAAACTTCTTTGTACACAATATTCTTAACTAATCTGTCATTAGGCGTTATAAAATATCAAGCTATTGGGTGAACTTACTCGTGAGCAACTTCAATAACCTTTATATGAGCCATTGTTAATTCGTCCCGCACGATTATTTTTGTAGGCTTTAAAACTTCAGCAAAATTACTTTGTTTGGATATGTTGCCAATGGGAGTGTCGGCAGTGATTAAATTGAGTGGTAACATGGGGGTTGAATTTATCAAAATCCTATTTAAGCGAACGTCTTCATCATAGTAGCTCCAATCTATAATTTCAGTTTAATCAGTCGAAAATCTAAGAATATTTATTCAAACTTTCATCCCTTATTTTACCCCCTTAGGGGTGGAATTTATCAATATCCTTTCTTAAGGTATGCCTACGTCATAGTAGTGTCTTATGCATGCAAAGCGGTTTAAAATTTACAAAGTTTCATATAAACTTTCATCCCCTTGGGGGAGAATTAATCAAAATCCTTTCTTAGCGGATGCATCATAACATCTACCTGCATGCCAAATTTCAGCCCGATCCGTCCAGTGCAGTGGTTTGGGCTGTGCGTTGATAGATCACTATGTCAGTCAGCCAGTCACCTTTGAGTTATATATATTTAGAAGATATATCTTGTACCACAGAGTAAAAGATTTTCCTGTAGCTTTTTCCTCGAGCCACGGAGTAGAAGCGTAGAATACAGACTCAAATACAGAGGGTGCTTTGGTTTTTTCCTCAGAAGTTTTTTCGCGGTTATTAATAATCTATGTATTGCAGTCATTGCAGTGTTTTTTTACGTGGCCAGCGTCGCCAGTCAAATTATCTTTCTAGCTTTTTTCGTACAGGACAACATTTACGAGAACTGTGTTTACGTTGTAAAAATGCATTCCATTTATTTAGTTTTTATAATTTGTTTAGTGGGTTTTGCTTTATGCTCAGAAGAGCGATACGACTACTGCGTGCACCCCGACTGTTCCCTTCGCAACCAACACACGATGTGCGTCGCCATGCACAAGAAGAGTCCACAGCTCTACGCCTCTGGTATGACTACCTGGATGAGATACCAAATACTGCTGCTCCACAACAAACACAGAGACAACATAGCAATGGGCCTGGAGGCTGGGCAACCGCCGGCCACAAACATGCGCAAAATGTACTGGGACTACGAGCTAGAGCAGATGGCAGATGTGTGGGCCCGACAATGTAGGAACCGACATGACGAATGCAGGAACACGATTCGTTTTAACGTGTTGCAGAATATGGACGTACGACCTGTTCTCCCGAAAGTGACCGAGGCCCAGTTGCTGGCGGACTCTGTGGGGGCTTGGTTCTCCGGGTCGAGAGTGCTGCCGCTGGAGCATGTGCTATCGTTCACGAGGAGCAACTGTAGCGCGCCAGGCGGGTGCAACTCACACTGGTATTCCGCTGCGGCCTGGGCCTCTACCTGGCGAGTCGGCTGCTCTCAGTCTCTTTGTACAGCGCGAAGACGTTCTTGTGTACTCTTTTCTAAACGACATCGCCAGGCTACCGAAAAGTACGGAGAAACTACTACCGAAATCCACGATAAAACAAGCAGCGAGAATATACTACGTCGAACGCGGTACATGACGGTGGAGCCAAGCACCAAAATATCGGATTTTGAATACAGCAGAAAGAGCACTAAGGAATCGCCTTTGTACCGGGGAAGATTGGCAAATTCGAGCAGCCCTAGGCGGGTGCCGAATGTAATCGTGTACACGTTCTGTAACTACGGTCCGGCTGGTAACATCGAAGGGTTCCCTATCTACGAGCCTGGCAACACGTGCTCTAACTGCCCGCAAGGCACGCAGTGTGGAGATCGCATGCATCGAGGCATCTGTGCCGTTATCGGAGATCCAGATAGTACAATGAATTAGTACCTAGCTGCTTATTTTGATAATTTTAGATTATATTCAGCGAATTTTTACGAATTCGGGATTTAATTATCAAGTTTATCCAATGACTAAGTTGTTTTTAATAAATTTTGAATAAACTACACCAAAGACGCACTTTTCTTTTGAAACCCTCATTTCTGACTACTGGTAGGTACTACGAAATCTTTTCACCACTATTATTATCTCGAGTACAAGAGTTTTTTGCGGTATCAAGGGCTCCTTGTTCTACAATCCTTCAATCTATCTGCAAACTTTTACAAATTAACTTTTTCTATACCACGTAAAACCTCCCAAAATTACACGTAGAGACATTAAAGTATTAAAGTATCTACATCTCAGAAAAACGATCGTTTTTCTGAGATCTACATAGATCTACATTATATTGTCTTTGACAAATCAGCTGTCAAAAACAAAAATAAAAACATTTGATTTTGTAACGGTACATTACATGGTGATTGTTCTACATTATTCTATTTGTTTCTTACATTTTTCGTAATATATCGTAGTTATATCGTCAAAGATGCTGTCGGCAGCAAAAGTTCGCATACATGGGATGAAAGACGACAACTGGGTGATAAAGGATAAGATATACCAATATCGTGGCCTTATCAAACTATACGGTAAGTCACAAACAGCATTACCTAACTCCTAGTCTCCTCATCATAATCACAATCCTATATCATCACAAAAAACTGTCAAGTAATCGGGCTATGGCAGTTACATAGATAAAGATATAGATACATTTATTTAGATTGTTGATGTTGTTGATGTTTTATTTACATAGGTTTAGGGCATCAGAAATTATTCCAACATTTCAGGGTTTTCAGGCCACTGGATGTCGTAAGAGAAAAGCTAGGGAACCTAACAAAGGAATGGCAGGAGCTTCTCTCAAGTATTTCTAACACCGAGAGTGGTGATATGGCAAATTCCATCAATGGGGGAAGCGTAGGGAACCTTTGTGTGCCGAGTAATCATGCAAATGTTGCATCACACTATATATTTGCTGTTTGTTATTTCGAATCACAAAAATAAAATTAGTCATATCCTAAGAAAAGCTTTACCGAATATTATTTTGTGAAAATAGATTTTGTTTATGTAGTTTTGTAATTATGTATATTTACGTTTGCTCATGGCTGGTTTTATCATATGGGGGATATTGCAAGTGAAGTGAAGTTGTTCTGCAGAGGGCGCTGCTGCCCGCCCCCGGTGTGTTTCCCTTAGTCGCCTCTTACAACACTCACGGGAAGAGTTGGGGTGGTGAAATTCTATGCCGGCACCACACGGCGTCATCATGACCTACGGAGCTGAGACATGCACACTCACGATAGGGTTGGTCCACCAGTTCAAAGTCGCTCAGCGAGCTATGGAAAGAGCTATGCTCGGAGTTTCTCTGAAGGATAGGATTCGTAACGAATACATCCGACAGAGAACTAATCATCGACATAGCTCAGAGAATTAGCAAACTGAAGTGGCAGTGGGCCGGCCATATATCGCGAAGAACCGATAACCGCTGGGGTAAACGTGTTCTTGAGTGGAGACCGCGACTTCGCAAACGTAGTGTAAGACGCCCTCCGGCCAAGTGGGATGACGGTCTGCGAAAGACTGCTGGCAGATGCTGGATGCGACAAGCCGAAGACAGGGCGCTATGGCGCTCATTAGGGGAGGCCTATGTCCAGCAGTGGACTAATATGGGCTGATGATGATGATGATGATGATTTTACAGACATTACTCAGGCATCCGAATACATTATTACGTTATTTTTGGCATGAGAATATTCAATAGAATTGTTTTATTGGGTATTGGCTTCTGCCCGCGGCATTTGTTATTCCAAGAAAAGAAAGAAAAAAGCTTTGGAGGGTTTTTTTTTGCTTAATCTAAACATTATACAGAAAATCTATTACAAATCATAAAACAATCTAACATAGGTTCTGATACAATATGTAGTAGCATTGCATATTTTCTTACTATAATTCCACCATAAAATTGTTTTGACATAGTCATAAAAAATAAATATATTTATAGATAGTTTAATAATTTAATTTGAGATCTGGTACCGATCTTGATTTTCTATAGGTATTTACGTGAAAAATCACAGGTCATTCGTTTTTCATACATTTGTATTTTCCCAAATATGAGCCATACGAGCTTAATTTTACAAATAAATAACTGTTTTTGGCATTGTTATAGGTCGTTATTTGCGGCAAATTATGTTTTATTAAAGAAAACACTTGATTTAATTAGAAATAACGTGGTAATTTTAGTCCATTTTTGTCACTGTGTGGGTGAACACCGATAGTGTCGTACGAGAACGTCATGAACTTATGAGTGTGAGCGGCGACGACAACGTCATCTGTGAGAAACATAACGAATCAACTCGTAATACCATAGCTTACCATTCATAAACTTTGATTTTGTTCGTTCAAGCATGTAGAACGTACATATTTCGTCTTTTATTGTTGTGATGTGGCTGTCTATTCTTTCAATGTCTATCGTTTTTGTAGGTATGTAGGTATTCTGTTGTCAATGACTTGTTTTAAACAAAGCAAAACTATTTTTTAAAACAATCAACTTCCCAAAATAAAAGATGGAGTCACGGAGGATGAAAATTCTAATAAATAATAAATTTCAATTGTCCTTAGTTGGACCCAAAAACTTCGAAAAAAAAAGTACTAAAAATGATTTCTGTAGTATTTTTCTTTCAAGTTTTTTTGTCCAGTGACCACAGTACTTACTGTAATGTATGCTCGTCCAAAGCTAGTCTAGCTAATAATAATAATAATTCACGCATACTGTGTCTAATGTAAAAATTTAATATACCTAAATTGGCATCCAATATTTAAAATTACCTACCTCTCAAACATTTTTTCGAAAACTAACTAGGGATACTATTCACGATACTTATTTATTGACATCACTCTGCAACACAGTAAGTTGCTGGTTCAATTCCCGCCGCGCGACAATACCTCTGATCTTGAAGAAGTAATGAATAAAGTTTTGTGATGAATCATTATTTATCAGATCCAGGATCAACTACCTGTATTTTACCAGTACCTACCTAATTGTGCTCAAAAGGCCGCAATAAACAAAATTGCATTGAAATTAAAGTGTACAGAAAATCAATGACACCTAATTTCTTATTTGATAATAATTACTAGCATACTTCTCTTTGTTTTTGTGTGATAGGGACCGAGGTCAAACAAGATACTTCGTTTGAGTACGTAGAAACTCCATCAACGATTTATTACAATCGAATCAAAGGAAGGCTTGAAAACACGAATTTATTTATACCATGAATAAACAAACAAACATGAATTTATTTATACCAATACTTGGTACTTCAGATTCTGATATAAAATATGCTATATATAATAATAGATATATAATAATCAGAATAATTTTGATAAATCACAACGTCACAACAGGCAGATTTTGCATTTGCAGGCTTACGGACAAAAATATTATGTTCACTAACAAGAAACAAATAGGAAAATGTACTTAGATAAAATAGAGTTATTCGCACCCAGGTACAGGCAGGTGGCGTATCGTGCCCAACAGTTCACATTATAATCTTTGCTTGTGTGAGTGATTTGGTCCGGCAATTTTGCTCTTCCCAAATACAAGTTCTATAAATGTTTTCAACGCTTGAAACATTTATTGATATATGAAAAACAACGTACCATTTGCGGCAAATGTATCACTTTTAAATAATATGCACAATTTAATAAGAAAACAATAAAAAACCAACAAATTGAAAGTCAGCGCCATCTATTAGCGAAGCTATACCTAAACAAGGAGACCGTTCCACCTTAACATACCTCTGTGTTACGAGTATCTTATACTACTTGTTCACAACTTAGTAAATTGACGCGATAACTAGTGAGCTATAAGAATTCATTCTTAAATAAGTATTATATTATATTAATCCATTATTTTAATAATTGTATTCGAAACTTAAAACTACAAAATTTTATATTGTTAATTGTAAAATAAACATTTGCATGCCTACGTAAGGTAGAATATAACTGCACATTATAATAAATTAAGAACTATACTGTTACATACATATGTATGTATATTCTGGCAAGTAAATATCTTTATCTTTTATCTTTAATAGACGATAATCGCTACCTTGCCGTCACACAGTATTTCACTAGCGCGGGTGGTAAAGTCTCTTAAACTTTTAAATATTCAGGTAATAAAATAATTGAATATTGGAGTTCCACCGCGCTCCAACAAATTTTGAGTGGATTGTGCAAAAAAGTTCTTTAATAAGAGCTACAATAATGCTTGTCTATAATTATTATGTAACTTCAAAGACGACCATGTGACCAACAGCAGATAAATATGTGGACGGTGTTTAGTATTGCCGTGTGGTGCCGGCATAGAATTTCACCACCCCAACTCTTCCCGTGGGTGTCGTAAGAGGCGACTAAGGGAAACACACCGGGGGGCGGGCAGCAGCGCCTTCTGCAGTACAACTACACTGAACTGCGATCCCCAACCCGCATGCCCAGCGTGGGGATTATGGGCAATAACCCCCACATAATGATTCCATCTATGGCGCTCATTAGGGGAGGCCTATGTCCAGCAGTGGACTATTATAGGCTGGTGATGATGATGATGTTTAGTATAGCTAGCGTAAAACATCAATCTTTGACGTGTGCTAGAAACAAGGAAAATAGAATGGTATTTTATATTAAACTATCGGTCCACCGCGGCACCGGTATTGAACAAAAATGTACACACACAACACGTTCCTTTACATTATTGAAGTTTTAATACGGATTCCTATCTTATATGAAAATATTCTATAGCCTATGCTCATGTAGGATTCTAATGGTGAGAGGAATTTTCAAATAGGAAAATAATAGTTTTGGTGCCTATTCTCTAAAAAGATTGCTGGACAATCCACACACATTTATATTTCTATATTTATATTTCTACTATTATCTAGCCCCTTGTTAAGCAGAGCTTGTGCAGGTGCCTACCAGATGAATGATATACATATATTATGTTAATAATACAATATTGAACAATCAAATATGAATAACTCAAATATTAGTTACTCGACCTATTTTATATAAAATAATAATTACAGATAAGTAATAATATTAAAGCCTCGTTTTTCATCAATATACATTGATTCGAGAATTGATCCAGTCATCATCTAGTACCTACCCATAACACAAGCTCTGTTTAGCTTGGGGCTAGGTGATGCTGTGTTGATTATCCAGCATTATTTATTTCTTTATTCTATATTCTTAGTAATTGAGTGCTAAGAGATCCTTTATATAAATAAACTCAACATCAAGCAATCTTCTAGGAAGCATAGCATTCGATTTGCGAACTATTTCCATATAAAGGAAGAAATCAAGACGCAATAAGTTTGGCCTTGCTTCTACCATATTCTTCAGAAAATAATATTTTACGTCGGTATTGAATATTATGAAAGGCCGTGCATGCACTTGGAAAAGGCAAGAGGCAAGATTGTTGAGAGCTAAATTGAATAGAAGGGAATAGAAAATGTTCATTTGAGTTAAAAAAAAAGTAAGTAGGTATTATTGAGAAAATATAGCTCGATATATCAATCTTTTTACATGTTTACAATATATAGAGCTAGGAAATTCAATAATCAAAAATTTACGTTTTCGGCGGGACTAGACGGCGGTAGTGATAAGAACACCCCGTACTGAGGGGAGGTTGTGGGTTCAATTCCCGAAATCGTAAATTTAATTAGAACACCACTAGTGTTCTAATAATTGTATTAAACAATTATTAGAACACTAGCGGTCCGCCTAGGCTTCGCATGGGTATTAAACAAAAATTTCAGAAATTATACACACTAACACTATGGGTTTCACAGTTTTCATATGGATCCCTTATTTATTTTAGCAGCATTTGGTTTTTTGACATTGACTTGACACTCCATAACTGACACTGGCCGTAAAGAAAAAGCAAACAGCGCAGCCATAATAGAAAAAGAGGTTGAATGTATAGCGCACGGTTTAATTATTGAATTTTTCATGCGGATCCCTAACTTTTATGAAAATATTATATAGCCTATGTTCATCACGGAAAATTTAGGATTCTAATGGTGAAATAATTTTTTAAATCAGGCAATTAGTTTCGGAGCCTATTCAATTCAAACAAACAAACAAACAATCAAATATTTCCTCTTTATAATATTAGTATAGATATATTATAGTATACATTATTTAATTTCCTAGAGACTACCCCGAGTGCGAAGAATTTTGTAACAAAATTCTTTTACGAAAATGAACAGTGAGAACGCAAATAGTTTCAGTTCCAGTTTATGTATTACTAGCGGCCCGCCCCGGCTTCGCACGGGTATTAAACAAAAATTTCAGAAATTATACACACTAAAACGATGAGTTTCACAGTTTTCATACGGATCTTTACTTTTTTTAACAGCATTGGGGTTTTTGACATTGACTCGACATTCCAAAACTGACACTGGCCGTAGAGAAAAAGCAAGCACCGTGCGCTATACAACCTCTTTTTCTATTCTGACGCGCCATAATAGAAAATGAGGTTGAATATACAGCCCACGGTTCAATTATTGAATTTTTCATGCGGATCCCTAACTTTTTTGAAAATATTATATAGCCTATGTTCATCACGGAAAATTAAGGATTCTAATGGTGAAAGAATTTTTTAACTCGGTCCAGTAGTTTCGGAGCCTATTCAATTCAAACAAACAAACAAACAAACAAACAAACAAACATACAAACAATCAAATCTTTCCTCTTTATAATATTAGTATAGATTCAATAGGACCACTATAGGAACACTTGGTCATGTCAAATATAAGGCCAGCGGCTCAGCATTAAATACTCCATTGACACGGATGCCAATATTGATTAAGCAGCGCCAATTTTCATCGGCGCAAGGCTGCTAAATGCAGCTCAAAATATCATTCAACAATATAATTAAAAAAAATAATTAACATGAAATATAGTTAGTACATTCAACGAGGCTACGCAGCCAGCATCATTGGGACGCTTCCAACTTGATTCAACACGAATCAGTTGAGCTACCTATAGATTGTTTGCAACAGTGTGCAGCTAGCTTAATGTTTCAATTGTAAATACTATTTCTTATTTGGTTATTTAATTGTAATTTTCCTCAACATTATAGCTTATATGAAATCGGCAAACAATAATCAATTTAGTGAAAATTAGCGCTCATAATGACATACACAACATAATTTTATTGGGTTAGGGTAAATTTGTCACCGGGTAAATTTGTCATCGCAAAAATCTGGTGTTAATTCGTCACCGCTCAAATTATTTTAATATTTTTAGGGTAAATTTGTCACTGCCTACTTTTAAACCGCTACAAGTACACTTTTCACCAGAAATTGTCTCCATCTCTCGCCTTGCCAGTTTAAATTAGGAAAGTCCTGATGGTGATAATTATTTGTCACAGAAAGAGACCGAAAGATCCATGAGGGTGATCTGGCAAAGCAGAAGAAGCGTTACTCCCGCGACATCCGGACTCTTCGGAAGGACATCGCTACGCGGCGGGGAGAGCTCAGTGTTGCCGTATACGGTGACAAGCAGTTTCTCAGGAATGCCTTCCAAGAGCACAGACGGTTGCAACTCACGTACATGAACAGTACAGCTGATGTGAGTACCTACTAATCATGAACGATGAGGTTTTTGAACATAGGCGCGAGTTTTTTTTAATTTCGTTTATAGAATGAACCTGGTGGCCTAGGTTTTTGACGAAAGATGAAAGCGCCAGCTTTTAAAAAAAATCAGTAACTATTTTTACCCGTGGTTTAGCTGGTATTGTTTTCGATTCTAAATATAGCCTGTAGCTGTTTTCTGTGTTATTCCAAGTCAACCAAAAGCCAATTGTCTTGTTCTATGGAAACGTTTTAAGGTATAAGAATTTAACCGCATCTTTAATTTTACCGCCGGTTTCCCCTTGTAAGTGCTCATTCTCGTAGCGGATTCGTTTTTACGCGACTGCTACGGATCCTTCGCTAATGGAAACAATCATTTACTGGATCCGATATTCTATGTGAAATTGCTCCTACAACTGCATGCGACATCCATGACGGAAAAAAACGTTTGCTGTGTGTGCACCCTTACCCTGCATGCGCTTTGGTGAACTTGGTCATGACTCGCTCCTACATCATACAACAACGGATCCAGGAAAACGTATGCTGTGTGAATGCATTCTTAGGCCTTCGCCACACTTGACGGATATTCCGAAGCCGAACATCCGTTGCGGTAAATTCGTTATTAAACATTGAACGACATAAAACGACCGATCTTCCGCGTAGTTTGACCGTTATTAGTCATTTGTATACAACAACATGTATTGGCGTTCCGGCGGAAGATCCGCGATGGAATTTCTGCCAAGTGTGGCGAAGGCTTTATATATACGGTTTGCCGAACACTGTATAATATGGTGCACGCGGACTTGTAATACTATTGGCTGAGGCATTCTAGCAGGGAGCAAAGGCACGTTGGTCTCTGTGGCATATACAGCGACGAAGACGTTCAATCTACATAATTCAGATACGTCGTGTTTGAGGCATTCAACTATAGTTAGACTGCATTTACTATAGCGGTGGTACTAGAGCGCAATCAACTGCGAATATACATAACTATACACTTCTATTTTACATTATCAGGAGCCGTATTCGATTCCCGCCTCAGGACAAATGTTTGTACGATCTGCAGATATTTGTTTAGGGTGATCTGATCGTTGTAGGTGTATAATACAAAACATATCTATGTTATAACGTGGATTTATATTAAGTATATCAATCATCTAGTACCCATAACACAAGCTCTGCTTAGCTTGAGTAATACTATCCAGTATTTCAGGTATTTGCAGCATTTTTCTTTAAAGGAATATTATCTTAACTATTAAAAAGAATTAAATCTGCGTTCAAAGTACTTTAAGTCTACGGGCGGAAAACGAATCCACTAAAGTAAAAAATATACACTGTGTATTTTTGTCTAACCGGTCGTTAAGATGATAAGAATCAAATCGGCTTTAAATATCCTAATTAGAAGAGCTGGTGAAGTGACAACAGTCATTTTGGTAAGTATTCACATTAAAAAATGTTGTTTTTTTTTTTATAAATGTCTGACAGTCCACACTGCGTCACCTAGCCCCAAGCTAAGCAGAGCTTGTGTTACGGGTACTAGATGACTGATATACATAATACAATATCAATACTTATATACACATTTTTTATTATATGTACATAGAAAACGACTAGAACGCCCTGAACAAATATCTGCAGATCGTACAAATATTTGTCCGAGGCGGGAATCGAACCCGCAACGTCTTGCGTCGCAGGCGGACCTTCGCCCACCGCGCCATTGAGGTCGTCGTTTTATATAAGTTAAAGCTTAAAGTAAACTTAAGATGTACCGGCCAATTCTAAGATTTTCTGCGATTCGGGCTTTAACTGTAACATTATTACAAGTAACTGCACTTGTGTGTGAACTAACCAACGAGCAGCATGAATATTGAAGTAGAACTATACGAATATATATCAGAGTTATGGGCATACTTGTACCATCACCTCCAACTTGTTTATCAAATGACTACCGGTCCGCCCCGGCTTCGCACGGGTATTCAACAAAAATTTCAGAAATTATACACACTAACACGATGGGTTTCACAGTTTTCATACGGATCCCTTACTTTTTTTAACAGGTTTTTGGCATTGACTCGACACTCCATAACTGACACTGGCCGTAGAGAAAAAGCAAGCACCGTGCGCTTTATATTCGAACTCTTTTTCTATTATGATGCGCCATAATAGAAAAAGTGGTTGTATATACAGCGCACGGTTCAATTATTGAATTTTTGATGCGGATCCCTAACTTTTTTGACAATATTATATAGCCTATGTTCATCACGGAAAATTTTGGATTCTAATGGTGAAAGAAATTTTCAAATTGGTCTAGTAGTTTCGGAGCATATTCAATTCAAACAAACAATCAAATCTTTCCTTTATAATATTAGTATAGATATTGTTTCGGCCAATCAGAACATACATAGTAGGCGGTGCGCGACTTACCTACTATTATTCTGCGTAATTTGTGAGAGAATTATTTCATATCAAATTATCTGACATTTCAACTTCACTGAATTCGTGATGATAGATTCGTATTCTAATTATACAATACCAGTAGGATATATAATCCTGTCAAACTATCTCGTAGTTGGTACTGTCATTAACACAATCAGATTAATGTATGAATCTACACGCGTTTTACAGCCTTATTTTATATTTTATTACACACGCTAAGAAAACATACACAAACGTACAGACAGATAGATGAAGAGACAAGGAGGTACCTAAGTAAACATTTTTAATGTTTTAAAATAGTATAGATAGGGTAATAACACCATACTTCTAGTTAGCGCTTGCGTCGATGACTGTACCATGGAATGAGCGGGGGCGAACTGCGAGGAGGGGGAAGGGAGCGTACCAACATACTATCGAGATCAACAAATACGATGGTTACAATGTAAATACAAAATTTTCAGATTGATTAAAAAATACCGGTATATATTGTTATTAAACAATCTGATAGAAAGGAAAGGTAAAGTTCTGGGTTTTTATATATCACTAGCGGTCCGCCCCGGCTTTGCACGGGTATTAAACAAAAATATCAGAATGTATACACACTCACATGATGGGTTTCACAGTTTTCATACGGATCACTTATTTCTTTTTAACAGCATTGGTGTTTTTATATAGCCTATGTTCATCACGGAAAATTTAGGATTCTAATGGTAAAATAATTTTTCAAATCGGTCCAGTAGTTTCGGAGCCTATTCAATTCAAACAAACAAACAATCAAATCTTTCCTCTTATGAAATTAGTATAGATAGATATAGATAAAGATATAGATCAACAGCCTATATTAGACATAGGCATCCCCTAATTAGCGCCATAGTGACATGTCTTCAGCTTTTCGCATCCAGCATCTTCCTGCTGTCTTTCGCAGGTTATCATCCCACCTCGGAGGGGGTCCTACACTACGTTTCCGCCGAGTCACGGTGGCCGGTTCTTCGTAAAATATGCATTTATGATCAACTAGCTGACCTGCTCGAAATTTCATTTTTGTGGACTTTATGGAGTTTCTTGTTCTTAATATTTTCAGCAAGTTTAGAGCAATGGGGCTAACTAATTAAAAAGTTACAATAAAATCCTAAAAAAATTGACTTATTTAGCAAATTATGAAAAAACTTGAAAGACTTTAATATATTGTTTTCTAAGTACACACTGACTATGTTAAGTCATTAGCGTCCAATATTAAAATTTTGAGTAATTTCAGTACGGAGCGAAACTACGTATCTGTAAGGTTAATAACCCTCTTTTTTTGTGCAGGGTGTTGTGGACATTTTTCTATACATAATAAAAATATCTATCTATCTATACTAATAAAGAGGAAAGATTTGAGTGTTTGTTTGTTTGAATTGAATAGGCTCCGAAACTAATGTACCAATTTGAAAAATTCTTTCACCATTAGAATCCTAAATTTTCCGTGATGAACATAGGTTATATAATATTTTTTTAAAGTTAGGGATCCGCATGAAAACTTCAATAATTGAACGATGCGCTGTATATTCAACCTCTTTTTCTATTATGGCGCCTCATAATAGAAAAAGAGGTTGAATATATAGCGCACGGTGCTTGCTTTTTCTCTACGGCCAGTGTCAGTTATAGAGTATCGAGTCAATGTCAAAAACTCCAATGCTGTTAAAAAAGGTAAGGGATCCATATGAAAACTGTGAAACCCATCGTGTAAGTGTGTATAATTTTTGAAATTTTTGTTTAATACCCGTGCGAACCCGGGGCGGACCGCTAGTTTAATATATGATAGGTGATGTTGTATGGATTGTCCAGCATTATTTATTATTTTATTATAGACTAGCAGTCCGCCCCGGCTTTGCAGGGGTATTTAATAAAAAGAACAAAACGGGCTCACCTGAGATTTACTTGGTGTTGGTTGGTATCCCTATTCCATTCTTCGAGGACTTCGTTCACGGCATACTCACCGTCTTCTTTTCTATAAACGACGTTCATTTTTATACCTGCAACAAACAAACAGACTAAAATTCTGTAATCATCATAATCTCCAGCCCATATTAGTCCACTGCACATAGGCCTCCTCTAAAAAAATATAGTAGAAGAAAAAAAAAAACAGTCCTGTAATATAATATTTTTTTTATTTCCTGACATGAGCACAATAATTATAATAATACCTAAAACTTTTTAAGGTTTAGGTGTTATTTCCACTGCAGTTGTTCACGTTCAGTGTATTGTGTCGTAATGTGAACCTAACTTAATTCTGATAAAGAATTGAGGGTTATGTAAAAACTGGATTTGTAAGGCTTGTCAAAATATCTGGTGATTATATTTTTCTGTTTTTGACCACATAATGACGATTTGTAAATTGAAATACATAATTAGATTTTACCAAATAAACGTAATGATTAACGAAATATCAAATCTAATAAAATTAATGGGTGAAATCATATGAATACTGTTAGACCTTTATTATTTCTTGGAGGTATCCCTAAAAAACAGCAGAATTTTTGCGATTACTGACATTTTCAAGCACTACAGCTCTAGTATGGAGAGGTTATAGCAAATGCGAACTTAACTAGTAGAGAATCGGAGCTTATATAATTTTTAAATAAGGGCAAAAGCTTATTATTTATTACACATAAATAAACTTTCACAGCTCACGAACCATTGCACTTGCTTGAAACTTAACTTGCTTGAACTTGAAACTTATGCTTGAAACTTGCGTGAGCAGTTGTAGTATTGTAAAATGTAGGTTAAGAGTTTTATCCTATATTTTAATACTAAAGTTTTGTATGGTGCGGCATTGGGTATGGGCGTGTGAGCGACAACTTTACTTAACACGTTAGTTGCCAGAACAAAATCGCAATGACGTCCAATTTCAAAATTTTGTTTATGGAATCAGAGTGTCTTAAAATGCAAAAAATATAAATTTAGATTTATTTTACGTGTTTATTTATATGAAAAATCGATATAAAAATATATGTCAGGCATATGTGACTGACGTGGCCCAAATGGAATGAAATATGCGGACAGCGCCATGTCAAGCACTTTGTCAGTCACCGTACTTGAAAATAATATTGTCATGCATCCACCAAAAAATGCATTTGCGCGGGAACTTGCGTGACAACTTGTGCTCGGGCCCGCCATAATGCAATTGTGTGAAACAATTGGACGACTAGACCAATCGCGTGAGCCCTTCACCCCACTCCCCTTCCCCGTAGTTGATTAGTTGTAGTTACAAATTAGTCGTTTTATGTAATTTTGAAAGTGATGCGTAAGATGCGTTTTGTTGCAAACAATGTCAAATATGGAAAGTCTAGGTGATTTCGAATTATCTTTTATCGATGTACAGCATATTGACGAACTAGAGAAAGAGTTGACTCAAAGAAGGTGCCCCCTGTTAGATTTTCAAAGTCAGAGTGAAGCGTGTGATGACGAAGAAGTGATTTTGCGTGGGGGTAGAAACAGAAAGAGACGGTTGTACGTGATTGACAGTGATGAAGAAGACGAAAGCTCAGAACTGCAGGTTACTCCTACAATTGATAGAGAGACTGATTTGTGGTGTGAACCAGCTGGTAAGCAAAGAAAAATCATACCTTTTGCTGCCCATACAGTTTGAGAAGTTTGATGGCTCATTCAAAACCGGAAGACTTCTATAATTTGTTAGTCCCGGATAGTGTTTTCGAAAATATAGCTAAAGAAACAAACCGCAATGCTGCAAAGAAACTACAAAGTCTAAGTTACCATAGTTGATTTCAGAAAAAAAATGTTCAAATACCTATTAGAAACAGGAGAAGAAAACCACGAACCGGAAGTTGTTACATGAAAAAGAAGGATGAAGCATGAGCTAAAAAAGAAAGACGGGCCTGTAAAAAAATCCCGAAAATACTGCTCAAGATGCTACAAGATAAACGTACAAGCCATATATCGAATTTATGCCAGAAAATAGACTAAGCAAGTTTTGACGTACTGCTCACAATGCCCCAATGAACCTCATCTCTGTCTGGAATGTTTTAATTTTAAATATAAGTAATTATAAAATAACACGATTGGCTGTATTTCTTATAATAAAGAAATTTAATTTTTGTAGTGACGTATTTAATTTTTCCCAGAAAATGTTCAGTAACTTGAGTTCTAATAAGAAAAGTAATAGGCCATGTTGCATATATCTAGTACGGGGCCGTGTCAGTCAATTCAAATAGAAAAAAGCAGGCTGAACGTGCCGGACGGCTCCCTACAAGCATTTCAATTCAATGTCTCGATGTCAGTCACGGGTGACTGACACGGCCTGAACGAGTACCATGGCTGTCAGGCACCGGTGCCTGACATGGCAACTAACGTGTAAACAAGTGCTTGTAACTTTTAATAACTAACATAGTTAGATTACTTATTAATCCAGCAATACCCATAACATAAACTTTGTTTACTTCAACTCTATATTAAATGTAAAATCCAACTTTATTTATCCGTGTACAACAATTTCTCATATGAGAGTTTAGAAATTAATTCTGTTTTCTCGTTAGGCTAATAGCAAGTGGCAATATAATTATGGCCCGATATGTGCAGCTATTTACGACGAGCTGCGCAGGTGATCTCGCTGCCGCCGGCTAAATACGTACATTAGATTATTTTGGAGATAACTCTTTTATAAGTTCGAGTAGCTCAACTTATACAGTTTATAGCCGTGATGAGCTATATATATATTTAACAATAGTTAGTTTATATTATGGTTATCCGTGGAAAGCTATAATGAAGTAGCATGTGTAATGTTGAGGCAATTTATTGTAGTAAGCGTATATACCCACCATCAGCTTCTTCTACAATATTTGAAAATGTTTAGGGGGATATTTTATATCAACTAACAAAACAATAATAGGAATACAATATAAATACAAAATCAAATAAAATTATCTTGTTATGTGGAGACTTAAATATGACTTTTTGAAGTTAACTCCCTCGGTACTAGATTAACTAATTTATTTTATTCTTATAATCTTAGACCATTATGTATGGAACCAACAAGAATAACTGAAAGCTCAGTAAAATACATACATAATATTTGAGTCCATGTTAAATAACAAAAAAGGTGGCTTACTATCTAATAAAATAGCTTTTTCTAAAAGTGCACGAATTATTTTAAACGACTGCCCAAAAAGCTGTGTTAGTGTTTTCATTATTGATGTATCCGAGTTTCTTTCGTTCGTATGGGACAAAGTTCACGGAGCAGGGTATCGTTAAAACGCTGCTTCCCATTATTGCTTTGTTTTTTAAAGTTCTTTATTTAACGTAAAAGTATTACAACGTAGAAACTAAACACTGCGTTGAACCTAACTTATTAAAAACTAGCGGCCCGCCCCGGCTTCGCACGGGTATTAAACAAAAATTTCAGAAATTATACACACTAAAACGATAGGTTTCACAGTTTTCATACGGATCTTTACTTTTTTAACAGCATTAGGGTTTTTGACATTGACTCAACATTCCAAAACTGACACTGGCCGTAGAGAAAAAGCAAGCACCGTGCGCTATACAACCTCTTTTTCTATTCTGACGCGCCATAATAGAAAAAGAGGTTGAATATACAGCCCACGGTTCAATTATTGAATTTTTCATGCGGATCCCTACCTTTTTTGAAAATATTATATAGCCTATGTTCATCACGGAAAATTAAGGATTCTAATGGTGAAAGAATTTTTTAACTCGGTCCAGTAGTTTCGGAGCCTATTCAATTCAAACAAACAAACAAACAAACAAACAAACAAACATACAAACAAACAAACAATCAAATCTTTCCTCTTTATAATATTAGTATAGATTTAAAAGTAACTCAACAGGCTAAGGACTCCTTTAAAAGTTTTTGATAAAATTAGGTACTATTTATAATTTCCTATTATTGCTCAATCAATGTCATGACGCGCGCCATGGTTAGACGAAACCCGAATCGATCTGAACTAGCTGAGGATAGATTGGGATTGATGATGATGAGACGACGCGAAAGCAATAAGGTCGATCAAATGAGATCTGCAGCTTTGATTGCGAATCTCAAATTAAGCCCATCGTGAGGTCGTTAAGGCATTTCCTGACTAGCGCGATGGCTTGCGAGCTTCAATTTAATCTGAAGAGTCTCTTCGTGCGGCGCTTCGTTAGCACTGTCCTTCAAAATGTAACTGGCCATTTCCGGAATGCAGGTGTTTGTTTGTTTTCATACCTTATTCATCAAATCATCAGAAGGTAATTTGTATTTAAGGTAATAATTTGTCGAGACAACATTACAAATATCGAAATTATCGATAAGAAAATCATTGTTCTTTCGCGGGAAAACAAACCCGTGCTGATGTCAGCATCGTAAGCCCGCGACTATAAAAAAATTACAATTCGTAGAGCTTTTTTGTACAAATGTAACTGAAAGTATCTGATTTTCAGATATCCATTGTTTGTCCTCTAGTGGAAGCAGGTCCGTAGAGGGATTACGCTTTTCTAATGATCTTAGCATCAAAGAACGTCTACGCATCGTAGTTGGTCTACGGATCGTAGAGCGTCTATGCGTTATACATGGTCGTAGAACTAATAAGTATCGTAGATGGTCTACGGATCGTATAATGTCTACGCATCGTAGAACGCCTACGCAACGTAGAAGATCTACGCATCGTAGATGATCTACGGAATGTAGAACGTCTATGGGTCTTAGATGCGTGAAGGTGCAACCATAATAACCATAATTATTTAGTTACAAGTATAAGTATTAAACTAAATTTTATAACACATTTTGCTTATTGATCTTAACGTACCTTTCTAAACCCTAACTGTGACTTTGCTGCAACTTCATCAGTTTATGCTCCTAGATAAAAATGAGAATTTAGACAACAATTCGTCACTCCGAAAATGCGTTCTAATTGGTCACAACGCAAAAAAAATTCAACTATCGCTTTTCGGGTTACTGTATGTATAACATGCCTTGTGACCAGTTAGAACTGTTTGATGGAGTGGCGGAATAAAACAAGTTCGCTTTGTGACCAATAATTACGAAGCTAAGACGTGACTTATGAGAACTAAACATATGACTGGTTGAAACAAATTTTAATGGTTTTTGCGTTGGAGTGACGAATTGTTGCCTAAATCAAAATGTCTCATCCAGAAGACTATCGCAACTTTTATTATTGAAAATTTTATAATATTCTATAGCCTATATTCATCAGGGAAAATTTAGGATTTTAATGGCGTAAGAATTTTGTAAGCCTTTTCAGTAGTTTCGATGCCTATGCGATTCAAACAAACAAACAATCAATAAATCTATTCTATTTATAATATTAGTATTATATTCAAGCGTTGCGCGTTGCTTTGCTAATTGTGTATAGAAGTTAGAGAGGAGATTCGGCAAATTTTTATATTGCGTTTATCTGTTTTTACCTTCTCTGATTGCATTGCATAGCATGACAATTTGTAAAGGGGCCGGCGGGCATGACAATTTCATTTTGTTGGATTTTATCAGAGCACATTTTGTGCGGAATTTTTACTAAAATATCATTCGGAATATTTAGGCTACCTATATGTTGGATTCTATTGAATGAAGTGAATTAAATTAATTTTATTTTTAATCCTCTTATGTTCTTAAAAACGCATTGTTTGTTTTATTTATAAACGTCATATAAATTTTGACAACGAGAGAGCAAAGTTACTGATAAATTTTGCAATGGAGACCATTTTTGTTTACACTGCTTGTCTACGATTCGATACGATAATTGATAAGGATCTTAGATTTTTGTTATTATAGTGGGTAAGCCCGATTCGGGGAATATCTAACGCCCTTGTTCATAATAGTTTACTAACTTAAAGCATTGCTATCTCTTGCTCAGACTTCAATGGACCTAAATCGAAGTGAAAACAAAACTGATTAGAAAATGCTATAAGTTAGCAAATCATTCTAAATAAAGGGATACAAAACTAAATAATATCCCTACATTTTTGGGATATTTTTAATTTCCTGCTGTCATAAAATCGTTCTGAGGTACCGGTACCGGAGTTACCGAGTTGACCCTATTATATGTTTTATAAGTACTTATATAGTTATTTATTTTCAGCGCGTGTTATTGAGCATCCACCAAGAAAATTTCAATAAGAGAAAGCAGCTGGACAGAATCCGCTACACCAAAAAGAAGAAGATGGAAAAGTTTCGGACTCTACAGGTGACTTTTATGTGTGATAATTAAATTGGTAAAGATTTAATCCGTACAGGATTAAAGTTTTCCCAATCCTTTTATCCTTCCCTTATAATCATATAAGCTTTTTTTTTAAATCATGTTTGTTTTGTTTTTTTTTTTGATACAGTTTCATATACCTGTATAATATGTATGTATAGGTACAGAGTTAATTTTAATACACCAGCAACCTTCGAGAACCAGGTTCCTAGCATCATCAGCAACAACTTTTGTTCTACAACTTTTGAAATAACTCAATAGGTACATTAATTAGAAATTATTTAAGTTTTTATTGAACCGTTGTGACTTTAGTAGCTCTATGTTCCATACTTATTTCATATCAATTGCTCGCTTCATTCATTTTTCTTTTTCATAGGTAGTAGGTATGTATGTACTTTACTAAGTCCACAATCCCTTCATACTTGACTAGGCTTAGGACTACATATAGCATTACGGATACATTAAGCAATTAAAAACAAATACCTAAGTGATATGTAGATAGGTACCTATTGAGATCTGATAGGTAGGTATTATGTTTAACATAATAATTCATAACGTTTTAAATTTTATTTAAGTAATATCAATGCTAGATAGCTTTTATTCACTTTTGATTGTTAAGTGTAGGCTTATTTAAAAAGTGGAATCTGCGTATTGACAAAAATTAATCGATTAAATAAATATTTAAATTTAGATATTACCTCGCAGGTTCAAATCTTGTGGGTGGCGGTGAGTATCGCGCACATAGCGTTCAAAATAGTCACCTTCACAAACACAAAGACCACACCTAAAAATCAGCTGTTCGTATTAAAATTAACACTGTATGTATAATATTCTTATAATCATCATTATTCACAATAATTTTACAGCTAGAGTCCGCCGAGCTTCGAGACCGACTGTTGTACGAGGTATCGGCCAAGCTGCCGGCTGAAGTGAAGGAACAAACCGTCGCTAACTATGTCCAACGAGCGAACATCAAGAAAAACGCTGCGCTGGCTATCAAAGTCATGTATAAGAAGATTCTGGATATACTGAAAAAGGTAATTAATAGCTTATTAAATGGCTAAAGTTTGAATCGGCAGTGTGGCAGTGCTTTGAATTAACTAGCATCGATATGCTGCACACTTCGGGATAGGATAGACACTTAGGATTATAGAATATTTTAATTGTAGTTTATGTACTCGTGTCTAATATCGAATAATCTCAGTTAAAGTGAAGCAAACAATCTTTCATTAAATCCAACCAACAATAGGCAATCTATAGACTAAATACATAAACTTAAAAAAATTCGTCGATTTCTTTAACAAAAGATATCCTGTCTGAATAGCGGCATAAGAGCCCTGCGAACCTCGCTCGCAACTTCAACTCGAGGCGCGTGCAAAAATCGCCCCGAATATCGCTATCTCTGTTTAGCTGGCGCGCGCGGGACGCGGTACTATAATACGTGAATACAGCCATAGTGCCGTGCTTGTGCGTGTGCGTGTGCATGAGTAGATACGTCTGTCATTGATTGATAACAAACAATTCGAAGGCGGTAGGTTAGGTAGGTACTTACCTACCTATTTCTTTAGGCATGTGTATTTACCTAGGTACCTAGGTATGTTAAAAAAAATCTAAGTGAATGTTTAGTTTGCTAATGCATTTTTTACTTCAAGTTTCTTTACAAGGCCTACATAATTATGTATATCTCAAGAAACCTATAAGGAAATAGGTACTTATGTAGTATGTAAGTACCTAGTACCTACCTATACTCCAGCCAAATTCGATGTGACATTTTTGTAAACTAAACGAATTTGGCTGGAATGTAGGTAGGTTCGTCATACGGTTCTGCTTCTGCAATCTAAATTTAGGATAAAACACACGACACGAGCATTGTGAAATTATGATATGAAAATAAAAGACACGGATTTAAAAGTAAACATTTTGTTCATTGACATCGACACATTTATAAAGGCTTAGAGTATAAAGGTATAAAACAAAACAAACAAATTTTTGATATTGACACAATCATTTATCTTAAAAAAAAAACAATTTACGATCTTAGTAAAGTATTGTAGGGTGACCATCATCGGCTAAACACTACGAAATTTACTATTTTAGATAATCAAAAATAAAGTGTGAAAGATATACCTACTTACCTAATTTGTACCGCCAATTACACTAACAGGTATTATAAAAACAATAGTTTGGATGGATGGATGCATGCATAGATGTTTGCTACTTCTTTACGCCAAAACTACTATAAGGCAGAAATTTTGCAAAAACTATCTAGGAACCTAGATAAACACTAATCGAATACAAATAATATAATAATAAAGTGGTAATATGCTTGAATTAGAAATAATTTTGGTATTACGTTTGTATGGGCAATTCGTCCTCCGCTGGCCTCTTAACTTAGAAATATACGACAGCTTTGCCATCGATTTCAATACAACAATTTTTACTACCAGTTGAACTTACGTTTTAATAAAGCCGAGTAAATTTACTTGAAATTTTTGTAGTAGTACTACTGATACGGAGGCGAGATACAAAGGTGCGTCATTTGTACTACCAGTTGTACTTCTCTGACATGGAGGCTTACTAGTACTACTGGTAGTACTAGAGATACAACGGAGTGTCATTTGTACTACCAGTTGTACTTCTTAGTAGTACTACTGACACGGAGGCACGATTTCAATACAATTGAAAAATATCTTTGTGGCAACAATGGAAAAAAAGTAAGATTATAGCAAATATAATTATATTCAAGAAAAGATAATAGAATAATTGGGTGGTGCATTCAATTTATAAATAAATATGCCGGACAATCCACACAGAATCATCTAGCCCCAAGCTAAGCAGAGCTTGTGTTATGGTAACTAGATGACTGATATACATAATACAATATTATTACATTATTTTTTTATTATACATTCAAAACGACCAGAACACCCTGAACCAATATACATATATTATATTATATTATATTATATTATATTATATTATATTATATTATATTATATTATATTATATTATATTATATTATATTATATTATATTATATTATATTATATTATATTATATTATATTATATTATATTATATTATATTATATTATATTATATTATATTATAATTTAGCGAGATGTTTGCGAAAACCTGCTCAAACTGGTTTTGCGTTAGTTTATTCGGTAAATAAAGTGAGAAGAAAGATTGGAAAACTAATTTTGTTTTGGATCTTGACTCGGTATGTAAAAAGAAACAGCCGAATTGGCAATCTTCTGTATTTTACCAGACTTCGTCTATTTAGCTGAACATAGAACCTTATTTTTATGTTTTTTATGGATGTATCCCGATTTCTTGTCAAATGTCGGCTGATTTAAATTATTATTTTACTCTAGTTTATAATACGTACTCGATGAGTTTAATAAATTATCTCGAAATAGCATACATAGACATTTTACGTAGATTTTAATAGCATACTTTGTTCATAAAAGTTTTTTTTTTTACTAGTGTAGGTAGGTACTGTTTAATTGATGTTGTATTTTGTATGTATGTGTCAAACAAAGTTCTAACTTTCTATCTTAATGGCCCCAGAAGTTAGAGATTATCCCAAAAAATATAAAAACAGCGTAGAAGCTATACTTAATCAGTTTTTGTTTTTTCACAAAAATCAAATCGCGATACTTTAGAATCCATCATGGTTATTACCACTAAAGTTATTCATGACGGGATATTGACCATGGGATGATCACTATCAGTTGTTCTGTGATCATGGCTAATAAAACTGTGCCGAAATATTGAAGAAATAAAAAAAATAAATAAATAAATTACGGTTTAGTCGGTTGAAAATGATAAACATAATGACATAAAAATTCTTTATTCAAAAATTACAAAGTTTCAGTGTTTTATAAAATCAATCTGGTTCTAATTAGGTTCTAAACTAGCCTAGTCTGTATTTTAGGACCCAGGGCTTCTCCATTTATATTTTACTAGCGATCCGCTGCCGGCTCTGAATTTTTCATGCGGATCCCTAACTTTTTTGAAAATATTCTTTAACCTACGTTCATCAGGAAAAATTTAAGATTCTAATGGTGAAAGAATTTTTCAAAACGGTCCAGTAGTTTCGGAGCCTATTCAATTCAAACAAAAAATCAAATCTTTCCTCTTTATAATATTCGTTTAAAAATCGATATTAAAATCCTCTGAGATAAAGTTAAAACTTTATTTAAGCTACTTTGAGATTATTTTTTCGCAGGATTCTTCGTACTTCACTGTGGTCTTGGAAGCCCTAAAACTGGACTGTCGCGCGCAAGGAAAATGCCTCATGGGGGCCACGGAAATGGGTCAGCTAGCTATGGAGTACCTTGACGACAGAAAGTACGAATTCTCAAAGCTGGAGAATGAAATAAAAGAAAATATGAAGGAGAGAGCCCGCACGCTGAAACTGGCTCGACGTGAGATTGGCTTCCTCACAGAATCATTTCCAGAACTTATTAGAAAGGAGGTTAGTCATTTACTATACTCAGTCTTAGTAGAGTACAGACAGATTTGATCAATAAAGTTAAGATAGGACCCTAACCAAAGTTATCGACATAGCTCAAAGAATTAGCAAACTTGAAGCAGTGGGCCGGCCAAATTTCACGAAGAACCGCTGGGGTAAACGTGTTCTTGAGTGGAGACTGCGACTAGGTAAATGTAGTGCTGGATGCCCTGCTGCCAGGCGTGATGACGATCTGCGGAAGCCTGCTAGCAGAAGCTGGATGTGACAATCTAAAGACAGGGCGCTATGGCGCTCATTAGGAGAGGCCTACGTCCAGCCGAAGACTGTTATGGGTTGATGATGGTGACATACATCACGTTTATACAAAGTACATCAAGCTTATTATATACATATGAAGTACATCACGTATAAAATATATTTTCAGACAGGAATTAATTTTAGCTTCATTCAGCCACTAAAGCTTTTATCTGAATTATATGTAAAGTACAGATAAAGTACAGATACAGCACTTTTATGATGGAGCTTAATTAAGCTAAAATTATAAAAGCGCTGTCCGCAACGCTTTGGTAAATGAATACACAGTCAAATCGTTTTGATACTCCAGGTTCGTAAAATGTTCTACTTTCATCACTAGCGGTCCGCCTAGGTTTTCCACGAGTATATAAAGAAAGTTTCTGGAGTTGTAATTTTTTACTATGACATCATTAGTATTTTAGTTTCGGGCAGTTTCGAGGTAAGTGTATATGGATTTTCGGGTCACTACACTAACTCTGTTTTTCAAACAGCAGCGAGACGGATTTTTCTAAATACATATATCGTAAGAATCACCCTGGAATGGCGTTATATTCTATGTATAATGTCGAAACACATACATATAAGGGCGCTTCTAAGAACCACTTCTATCTATATATGTTTATATAGGCACGATTTATATTCGGTATACGAGAACACAATGCGAAGACTCAAGGTTGTTATAATGTTATTCATACAACAGACCCTTGCAAATTTCAAAATATCATGTTAAAAGAGGTGCATTTGAGGAGTTTCTATTGCTTCTAGTCTATTGTTATCATAATAGGCTTCGTTCTGTCGAAACGTTGTGGAACGAATTGAATGCTTTGTTGGTTTCCATACTTCATATTATCCGCCTAGCTTCGCACGGGTATTTAACAAAAATTGATTTTTCATGCGGATCCCTAACATTTTTGAAAATACTCTAAAGCTTATCAAGGAATATTTTGGATTATAATGATGCAAGAATTTTTTAAATCGGCCCAGTAGTGTCGGAGGTTATTCAATTAAAACAAACAATCAAATCTTTCTCTTTATATTATTAGTATAGATACATGCCTATCTATACCTATTGGGTTACCGAATGAAAAGTATTGCTTTGTACATAAAATAGCTTTTAAAATTTCGATAGGTGTCATACTTCTTTATTCAAAATTTTGAAAAGGTCGTAAAATCTACCAATCCCTTTCCCTTATCCTTGTGTTAATAGATTCAAAAGAGTCGAAATATTTACAAGTACCTACCCACTACCTAATCTCCGAAGTAACTGGTACCTATAGGATATTTTGTATGCTTAATAAAACCCTCGGAGCGTGAGTTAACTCGCTCTTTTCATTGAGTTTCCTCCCGCACCTCAGTAACGAATTGGCATGCTATGAATGATACTTCATAACTGACACTGATAGAGTCGCAGCGAAAAGCTGTGCCATAGAAAATAAGTTTAAATATAGCGCATGGTTTTATTATTGAAGTACTCATACGAATCTCTAACTTTTAAACGAAAATATTTTATAGCCTATGTTCATCATGTATGGATAAAGGATTGTAATGATGCAAGAATTTTTCAAATGGGTCCAGTAGTTTCGCAGCTCAAATCAAACCAACAATCAAATCTTTCTCTTTATAATATAAGTATTAACAAAGAGTTCAAGTTACTAAATACGTATCGATGATCGCAGGAAGCAGCGAACTTGGATGACCTATACGATGAGGATGAAGACAAAATGAGCCTCCACTCGGTTCACTGGGAGCTGGAGGAAGTCATGGGCATCTGCAAGCGACTCCAGAATGCGACGCTGGTCTCCAACTTTGATCAGATACTGCCCAAGTACGATTAATTGATAATAAAATCAGTTAATTTATATAACTACATTATGTACAAAATAAAGTCGCTTCTTGCTGTCTGTCCCTATAATATGCACAATATGCTTGGATCTTTAAAATTACGCAAGGATTATCTATATACACCGTGTAACAAAATATGTGTACTAAGCGAAAGGGGGTGAATTTCCACCCCCCGGGGACCAACTTTTGTTCACCAACTTTTCGAATGTCGATCGGTATCTCGGAAAAAACTGCATCAAAGTTTCAACATGGACAGCTGATTTTTTACGAAGTGACAACCCTAAACAGCAGGCAGCGATTTCTTGTACCTGTGACAATAACGTCAGTATGGTCACAGATGTAGAGTGATAGATAGATAGATTAGGTAGTCTCCCGCCCCGCCATAGCTGAACTCTACGAAGATAAATAACTACCTACCTGCAGTGGTAGTAGGTATGTATAGGTTACCCGGATAGGGTTGTTACTTTTTAAAGGCACTTTTTATATGGGAAACGAAAAATAGAAATTTTTATTATCTCCCCCACAACTGATCACCATTGGGGTCTGAAACCTCCCCCTTCGGCTTAGTACACATATTTTTTTACACCTTGTATATACAAAATCTTCTCTAACTAATATATACAATTTTAGTTAAAGAAGTTAAGTAGTGATTCAAGAGGAAGGTTTATGTGTATAACATGCATTAGTATCAGCATCGCACCCGTGGGAAACCGGGGCAAGTCGCTAGTCCCTAGTAATATAAAATTTACAAAGTAAACTGTGAATAGAGTAATGTGATACTTAATTAAAATAATGGTTATAACATTAAAGTTCATGAAAGTTATGTACTAGTATTATTAACCTCTCATCGAATGAAAGCCTCCTTCATTTAACTCGAAGGTATTTTTTTTTTAGCTTTTTACAGATTTCAATATTTCATATTTCGCTTTTGATCGGTTCTTTTGTTTTGTGGGAATGGTCATGTCTTTATTTTTTTTATTTATTTCATTTTTCCATACGGGTTATGTTGACAGCCTAATTTCATTTCCACTTTTTGTTTTTCAAAATATCGATGACACTTGTTGTTTGTCTTATATCTGTTTCTCTTTTTATATTCTGTATATCCACCCTATGCATTGATATGATATACTGAAACTACGTTCCTTCTTTTATTTGGGGCCTATGTCCAGCAGTGGACTGATATGGGCTGAAGATGATATCCATCCTAGGTATTAAGTGAAATAAAAATAATGCCAGACAATACATACACATTACATACATCATCTAGCCCCAAGCAGTGCTTGTGTTATGGGCAAGGTAACTGATATACTGCGATAAATTATTATTGCGATTTTGCGGTGGGTTTTTATTTGCTGAGCCAGCGACTGCACTCAAATATGTACTTTGCTATCAATTGGCCGTTGCCTGGGCAAATAATTATGTTTCACGGGAATTAGATGAAATCATTAGCAAAATTTTTTCAAATATAACTATTCATTCATTAGTTTTTTCATTGTATTTTTTTGGTTATTTAATTGTGTTTTACTTTGTTAGTAAAGATTTTAACTAATACAACACTTATTATGATAAAATTTTATATACTGTAGAGGTTAAAATTAATGTTATGACAACAATAGTATGGATTTTCAGATTGAAAGAGCAGCGCTACCATACCCAGCGTCTGATGAATCAACTGACCCTGAACAGCGTTAAAAGAGACGCGCTTTTAGAAGACAAGAAACATGCCATACAGATGTTTGACTCCTTGAATAACGTCGGACAGGAGAGCACTCATCAGTGAGTAGTGATCCTTATTAGAACTTTAGTGCTGGAACTTTTTTGTAAACCCTATTCTTCCCACTGCTTGACAAAAGGTCGCATATCATTCCAAAAGATGCAATAATTAAAAAAAAATCCCCGAACGGCCGCAAGTACCGAGTGCCTATTCAGTCCTACTTATTATCTACTTAATATGATATCTTTTTTAATAAGCCTGCTTCCTACTTCTTGGTTAATATCTCCCCGTAAACCCTTCCGATAGATGCTGTAATATAAAGAGATATAAAGCCCACGTAGTCGCACGCTACCGGAATAGTCGCGCTTAACTGCGTTTTAACTGCGCCAGAAGCTACCGAAAAGCACAAAAGTTTTTTTGTTTTTGAATTCCTAAAAAACTTTTTCTTTAAAATGGTTCGAACCAAAGGAAAAAAGGGCGCTGTGTAAATAGGATTTATTCTTTGTTTGAAAATTGCTCTGAACCACAAGTAAAGTCTACAGTAATCCAAAAACAATTCGCTAAGTAACATTAAAAGTATCCATCACAAAATTATCTGATGAATATAAGAACTGAGTACTTTTTCATCCTATTCAAAGATTGAACCATGTGCAAGTGGTCAATATCAACTTCCGAATCGTCTTCACGGCTGCTTTATTGAAGACGTTATCATAATATCTTCGTAAAAAGTATATCCGGTTCCTAAGTATCCTCTTTCTATTTTTTGACAGCTAACAAGATTTTTGCCTGTTCTGTGAAAGGCTTGTACCTGAGAAAATAAAGTTTAAAATTAAACAGTCCAATGGATATCCGTTAGCCGTCCATTAATTGTCACAATAAATAAGTACCCTCTTTGCTGATTCTGAATTTACATTAAATAAAACGCTATTGTATGGAACTCACAGTGTGCGAGTGTTACTCACACTTAATCGACAAAAAAATATTTATCTATATATCAATCTGCTTGACTATATAGATTTTTTTTATTAATAATTTTATATTTAATGAAACCTTTCAATTTATGATTGTTAATGTAATGATTCTCCATTCCCGTAATAGATTCTCTTGATTGCTATTCGCAATTAGCACTATGCTTATTGATTAAGTCACTGGCCAAGATAGGGCGGAAACCAAAGCGCCACCTGCTGTTGTCCAGAGTAGCTATTACATTTAGCCTTAGTATTTACATAGATATATGTAAACTTAAACTAACTGTTTGAATAACCTTTGGAACTATCAGGAACTTTCTCGAGATTTCATAGGAGTTGTATATATTACCGTCAGGTGTTATTTCTCCAAGTACAAATTTTGTTTGAATGTCTTTAATATACTTGACTTATAATGGTTTAAAATTTTATTTAATAAGAAGGTTCACATGTAGATAAGCACCTCTAAGAACCCCACTTCGTTTGATTCTATAGGAATAGAATTAGGTACCATGTACAGGATACAGGGTAAGTTCGGGTATAAATATCGATATTATAAATCTATCTCTTTAAAAATACCAACATTTTTTTAGTTAAATTACAAACCTAATTTAAACCTAGCTTATTTTCACGGAATATATATTTTTCGCTACGATATATACAGCGATGACTTTCAGACCATTCCATTGACTTTGGGCCATACAACGGCACAAAATAGATAACGTGGCAGTGTTATCTAGGTGACCCAGGTCAAAACACTTTGCCTAAAGTACTGTATTTTATCTAATAGCTAAAGGTCTTTTTAACAAAATTAATTTTTGACAACATCCTATAATAACGAAAAAGAGGACAATTTAGGCAATCATTTAGCCGTAAACGCGATAATGTTCTAAAAACTTTCAATGCTCATTTCTAATGTTTTGAAGGAGGTTGTATACTTTCAACTCCCATGTTACTACCTTGGTTTATGTCCATAATTTGGATTTTAACATACCTTTTTCAAAAGAATTGCTTTCGTGTTTTGAGGCCAACAACGTACTATGACAATAAAATTAAAATTATGTCGTGCCGTATGTACACGCATGATATTATGGACTATTATAGTACTATAAAAGTATGAGTTTAATTATATAATACGCTCAGAGAGAACACTAGTACTATTAAATTATATTTTTATTTTATTTTATTATTTTACTTTATTTCGAGAACAATCAGTTTTACACGCTTTATATCTAACTTAAATACTAACCACGGAGCAAATACAGAGTCTCTGAGACTCTGTATTTGCTCCGTGATACGAACTCTTAACCATTTATCTGTCCTCGGTAGCTAAAAATACTGCTTGCTTGCGGAGGAGCAGTTCTATTCATATGAGTACAAATACTTATCTGTTAGAGTAAGAGCGTTTCAATACATGAAAATAGGATTTCAGGAGTCTGCGAACTTATAGCAATTACTTAAAATTTCGTCAAACCGTACAGACGTAGGTACTGCATTGCAACAGTATTATTCAAGAGAGAACCATCTTAACGAGGGAACTCCAGTATAATTTGAAAACCTCGACGCGCGATTCTGTCTCGCACTGTACCAGTCTTTCTTATAACGAGTTTGGTCCAGGATTAATTTTTCTCAACGTTTGATCCTCCGCAAAGCGGAAAAATATATGGCGTAATCTCGAGTCTTTAAGATCTTTACAGTTATTAATTTTTCTTTGTTAAGATTTGGAGTAAGGAGTTTTCAATTCAAGATTATGAAACCAAAAATAATTGCTCTTTTGGCGGAACTAACTGGAAGAGTCTTTTTCTTCTATGCTTGTTCGAATTGCTCTGATAATATCAAATTCAAAAGTTATTTTCGAAAATCGGACTCAATAACATTTAAACGATTGTCATAGACTTGGATGGATGAAATCAATTTGACTTTTAAACTGTAAACGTAACTTTTTGCGAGCCTTCCAGTCATAAAAAGAAGAATTCAAGTTAAGATATGTAATCGTGGAAATAGGTTTGTCACAGTTAATTTTTTTAATACAATTTAGTTTTTTTCTAAACTACATTCCAGCTTCGGCTTCACACGCGTTCTTTTTGTGGAAATGGTTTTTTGGTATTTGTATCCCATGGGAACTATTTTATGGGCTAAGGAGAAATTTTCAAAATGTTAGCTTTTACTTTATAGAGTTTCTTGTTAGTTAATGCATTTTGTAGGTGCTAGGTATACTAATATTATAAAGAAGGACCGACTTGAAAATTTCTTTCACCATAAGAATCCTAAATTTTTATTATTTAATATACCTACTGGAGTTTCAAATTTTTAGACATTTGCAACGATACATAATAATTAATTTCCTGTAGGTTGCTATTGTTTGTTTGCTTTCACATCACCTTCCTCCATTCTAATCAATAAATCTTGGAAAACACAATAAAAAAAAGAAGTGCCAGATTTTCCCTAAATTACTTTTTAGACATCCACGGTGAAAAAGCCATATAAAAAAAACCAATGTAAAAAAAAACTGGGAAAGCGGCAATTCGATCTTCATTTGTTTTCTCGTGTTGTAGAGTTTTGTTTCTATTACAATGAGTTCGTCTCATTTAGGTAGGTATGTATTGACCGCCTGATTTCATAAGAGAAGAGGCTTAAGCAGTACCTAGTGGAAAACCTTCTACTTCCTTGTTTTCGTTCCAAACTCTGTCTCTGACTAAATAAGCTACTTCCAACAAGTAACAATGTACTATGTTCGCGTAACACTATAAGTTGCTTATCAAAACACGTGTATGGTATCTATTTACGGTAGACTTGTATTTCTAAAAGCTTTATCTGAAAGTCGCAACGGCGGCGGTGGGAAAATTCTCGTACGCAATACGACTATTTTCTTATTTTGTTCTGCTTAAAAACAATAATATTTTATGATCTTTTTACGACAACCATCATCGTAAGTACTACGCCAAGTTAAATGCTATGCCAATTATGAACGCCGTACCAAATAACTGAAAAAAATTCAAGAGTAGTAAACTAAAATTGTCGAAAATAACTCTAGAGTCTACTAGTAATTCACTTACAAGTAAGTGAAGAACTTTTGGACCTACTGTGGTTTTTGAATATACGTGTAGATTTTATTCCAAAGAGGGGTTAAAAAGGGGCTACTGAGTATATCCGCCTCATGTTCTCTGATTTACATTTCTTTTCCTGGTGTGGCACATTGGATCGCTTAATCGCTCAAAGCGATTAAGCCAGCCTATTCTAGGTAACCATTAGATGGACAGGATCGGGTAGTTAAAAACATGACCGTAGCGTAGCTGAAAACGATAAAAATATTTTTTGGCTAGAATAACATGACAACAAAAACTAGCAGTAGTAAAAGCAACTAACAAATCATTTATTATGTCATAATAGTCTTAGTTCTTTCAATTTCAGTTTCAATCATCGGATTAATGATATCAGATTTCAAAAACTTTATTTCTTTAGGCTAACAAAATAAACACATAGAAAAGACAAAATTCATACTATAAATAATTTAAAATGAAATATAAAGTGTTTCAGAACTTACTGTTGCCTATCTAAATCTAGGCAAAACTATGTGACCTGTCAGTATTTACATATTTATTTGTCGCTATTAGTACAATAACAAGTGAACTTAAATGTTAAAAATAAAATAAGTAATCGAAAAGCGAATGAACCAAAAAGTTCATGCCTCAGCATAATGTTGCTTGGCTGGAGTCGAGCACCGCTGGTTTTCAAGTGGCTAGGTCGAATGGCTAACTAATAAGTACTTAGTGTCTTAATTTTTGCAGTAGAACTACTCTTATAGTACCTACCTAACTATAGTCTGCCAAAGGAGTTTGTTTGGAAGATATTTGATTATAGGTGATAGATATTTATTTAGAATCTGTTTGTAGTATTCAATTATTTTCAAAAAACATACCCAAATGTGGTAGATACATATAAGTCCATGAGATCCGTTGAAACTACGGAGTATAAGTAGTGAGCCCATATAAATCATTATGAAAGAATACTAGCCGAGGCGAGGCTTGGGTGCCGGGTGGGTCCTGGGTCTAGACCTTTAAACGACAATTCAGTCATTACTGCTGAACACTACATGCAGCTCAATTCACTTATCTGTTGGCAGAATCCATTATTCCGCTGACGAAAACCTCTATAATTTGCTGACCGTTTATATGCTACACATTTCTAAAGGGAATGCCTTAATAGTCATAATAGTCATAATAGTCATTTATTTATAATAATTATTACAAGTCGAAATCTAGGTAAGCATTCTTGTTTAAAAAAATACATTTAAAATAAATAGGTTTCTAAACATTTAAATTAAATATTTCACAAATTAAAACATAATAATAACAGTGAAACTATCCACATTCACAATAATAATAATAAGAATAACAATAATGAATATTGAAATAAATAACATAATTTGTCCATAGTACATTTTGTACAACTTAATTCTTAAGAGCTATAAATTCATCGTAGCTATAAAAAGTTCGCTCAATGAGCCAGCGTTTGAGTTTATGTTTAAATGCTGGCAGACTGCGGGTTCCTGTAACAGAACTGGGAAGCCTGTTGTACACGTGTGGACCCATCACGTGCGTCAGCTGCTTGGATGACTTAGTCAATGAGCACGGCACGGAGGCGAGTCTGTCGCGGGCGCGCGTGGCGTACGAGTGAGTGCTGCCTAGCGTCGCGTATGTTTCATGGTTCTGTCGGGCGTACACTGCCACCTGGTAAATAACCAAACATGGCAATGTGAGAATACCAAGTGATTTGAAGTGGGGTCTCGCCGAGTGGTCGCTTGGGATTTTCACAATTGCTCGTACGGCTCTTTTTTGCATCCGAAACGCGCGTTCCCAGTCGGCCGCGCGCGCCCAGAGCTCGGTGCCGTACTGGAGCATCGACTGGACTGTTGCGAAAAAACACGCACGAACCACATCGGCTGTGACCACGCACGCCATCCGACTGAGCGCGTAACATGCGCCCGCCAACCTTCCACACAGCTTGTGGATATGGCTCGCCCATTGCAGCCCTCTGTCTATCTGGAAGCCTAGGAATGTGGTGTTATCAACTTGCTCAATAGTCTTTCCATTAACTACCACTGTTAGCGGTCTAGGTGCACGGCCGGACAGGAAGAAATGGATGAAATTGGTTTTGCTCAGATTAAGAGCGAGCCCATTCAACCCGAACCATTCCGCCATTACTGTCGCCGTAGTATTAAGCTTTTCTTCCAGCAGATCTACAGTTGGCGCAACGACGATAGCGGCCACATCATCGGCGTACATGAATACCTCAGCACTGTTAACGCATTCGGGTAAGTCATTTAGCAGTAGGGAGAACAATATATTTGAAACCGAGGATCCTTGGGCGACGCCCATTCTCGATTCCAGTGGGTCGGATACGATCTCCCCACCGCTGCCCATCACTACTTGCGATCGGTCCCGCATAAGGTCACACAACAACTCGTGAGCCTTACCGGTGATGCCGTAGTGAAGTAATTTAACTGCCAGTATTTTGTGGTCGGCCACATCGAAAGCTTTTGACAGGTCGCAGCAGATTACCGCGACCTGTTGTCTAGCCTCACGAGCAGCCAGTATGCGGCGGATGACCTCCCGCGCCAGTGATGTCGTTGAGCGACCTTCGCGGTATGCATATTGTCTATCGGAAAGGGCATCTGTGTCTGCAAGGAAAGCAACGAGACGGGAGCTAAGACCATTCTCAAGTACCTTAGCTATTGCCGGTATTATTGAGACAGGTCGATATCCGTCTATGTTGCTTTTACTCCCTTTGCCTTTAAACAGCGGTGAAACTTTACTCACCTTTAATGGACAAGGGTAGGATCCCTCTCTGATACAGGTGTTATATGCATGAGCTAGCACTGGCGCTAGTGGGATAATGGCATATCTTAGAAGTTTCATAGATATGCCATACACATCTTTTGAAACCTTAGGTGGTATACGCGTCATTACAATACGCATAATTTCTTCAGCGCTAAACAGCTGCAATCGTAAGGAGCGGTCTGAAGCGGCACTCACCAAACCTAAGGCTCGGCGCACACCAGCAACGTTTGCTCGTGGCGCACCACAAGTCTCTGCCGCGCTTAGAAATCTCGCATTCATAGAATTAATTAGATCTTTTTTACTACAGAACTCCGATCCATCCGACTTTAAAACTACATCCGTGAAGTCTATTCGGGGGCAGTTATTCTTACCTCTTTCTCTGTTAATAACACCCCACATCGCTTTTGAGGTATTACTACTACATCCTAAGAAATTCTTATAATAGTCACGCTTATTCGATTTTAAAATAGATTCATAATGATTATGCATGTCAGATATTAAAGATTGGATTATGTCATTAAACGGTTCTAATTTACTCAATTTAATAATGTCAAATAGTAATAGTTTATAATTTTTTGCATCTGAGGTTATCCAAGATGAGTCATTGTTTCTATTGCACGTTTTTTTCAACGGAAAACAGATTTCAAATTTGTTCTTAATAATATTAATAATCGAATGAAACATGTCAGAAGAAGCCTTTTTTTTAAATATCAACAATTCGTTCCAGTCAACGCTATCTATCGACGCAATAAAATTTATTTTGTTAGCGTTGCTAAATCTCCTCATATACGAAAGACTTTGCCGTGGAATAGTCCTCGCTCGTATGATCTCGCCCTTGACCGCGAGATGATCACTAATGTTAGTGACCACGGGAACCACTGCGACTGAACCATCTGCCAGATTGCTGTACAAGTGATCCAAGCAAGTAGATGTAGTCGCCGTGGTCCGCGTAGGGAAATCGACCAAATTGGACATGCCGTGCACTGATATCAAGTCAACTAACTTTATTGCGTCGCTGCTTGGGCTTCCCAAACAGTTAATGTTAAAGTCGCCCACAATAACACATTCTCTACCTAATTCGCTAATCTTATTGAGCAAAACTTCGAAAGCATTGATGAATTCATTTGTAGAGATTAAGTTTGTTCTGTAAATGCATACAATTGTCAAGTCGTAGTCCAACATATCAATGGCTGACACTTCACATTTCCTCTCTACAGATAAGGCTGTCAGCTCAATGTTCTCTATACATTTATAGCTATCTTTAACGAATAGACACGAGCCGCCGTGCGTTATTTGCTTCCGACAGTAATATGACGTCCGACGTATCCGACAGTAAACTAAAATGTGTCAATTTACAAAACTATAAGTTAGTAGTTTTGTAAATTGACACATTTTAGTTTATACTCTGGTAGCCAGTGCTCTGTTAACGCCAGAATATCACATCCTAACTCACTATTCAACAACACTTCGAGCCTTTGCGATTTTTTGTCAAGCGACGCTATGTTTTGATGGCATAAAACAAGTTTTTCACAATGGTTTTGCTGTAATAGAGAGTCATACGTCCGTCGTTTGCTGCTGCATTTAGTGACTGCGGCGGTCGATCGCTGCACTGAGCCCGCGCTCGCCGGCTGCCTGCGCCTGCGCCCCCCGCTCCGCGCGGGGGCTGCGTCGAAACCAGTCGCAGATCTTGATACCTTGAGGCCACGACTCTGGTGCACACAATTGTGTGTACATGGTCTCCGGGAATCCGATTACGAACGCGGCATGTTGGTTGGTCCTAATATTTCGTTTTTCAACTATATATTTTTCACAAGTCGCAATTTTGTTGATATGGTTTTTGACATTTTCAACAGTAGTCTCGGGTCTAAACGACCACGCTTGTATATATTGCAGACGCTCCGCTATTTGTAGATCGTCATTATCTGCTCCCGAACCAGTCAACACTTGACGTGGCTTAGCTGGACGGCGTTTGGAAGTAACTTCTTTCCATTCGGTGTCAGTCGAAGTATTCGCTACAGGTTCGTGTGTCGGTGGTGCTCCTGTGGAAGTCATGGTCACTCTATTCGTCGGAGTAGAGCTAGTGGAGGGGCTTACATTTAGTTGGCGTTGTTTCGCCACGTCGTCGTCACTCTTAGGCGAATCGACAGTGACAGATACTCTGACCTTGTCCTTTTTGGTCGTGATTTTCTTGGGAGCCGAGATGTTCGCGGACGCGACTATGCGCGCTTGCCAAACGGGTCGCTGAGACGCTGCTGGTTGGGCTTGCGACGGTGGCGGCGGCGGCGGTAGCTGCAGCTGCGCACACGCGGCCGTCGGAGGTCGCGGAGTCGGGGCCTGAGCCTGCTTCAGACTACCCTCAACTTGCGTTGTGAGTAAATTGATGGCAGTGATTTGGTTCGTAATTAAAGCGTTTTGATCGCTCACCTTGTTCTCCAGCGACACAACTTTATCGGTTAATACGTCAATTAGCTTGTGAAGTTCACGGAATGCGTTTTCCAACACTTTATGCGTCATTTTTGATTTTTTAAATTCACGAAATTGTAGGAGCACTTTCGTCGTCTATCGGGTTACCCCCACCCTTAAACAAGTATTGCATTGGTGTTAACGGCTGTGGTAATGTTTTAACCAGTGCTGTCATTTGAATGATTATTTGATAAGCTTTTGAAATGTATACATATAGCCTGAATCAATCCAAACACATTACCATAATATAGAACACTTAAAAATCGTTTACAACTTACTTATCATTATTTTTGCGAAGTCAGAACCAGAATTACGCAACAATGAGGCTACGTTCCCAGAAGACATTTTTAAATATATCGTGGACCTCTTGGGAATCAAAGTATGAACCTAAGTTTTTTGAAAACAATGGAGTCATGGAATAAGTCCTCTGGGAATAAACAATCTGAGCACGAGGTGCCAGGAAGCTGTTGCAAAATTACCAGATAGATAGCGGTTCTAGGCTTCGCGAAATCACTACTGTTTCAACTCACCTTTGTTTCAAAACCCCTCAGTCTCCCCTACAAGTTTATGAGTCGTCAAGTAAATTCAATAAGGCAACAATGTGAACAGGAGGCTGTAAAATACGATTAAAGGTTAAAATACCTGTTGTAGCTGCTTCGACGGTTATATTTAGCTTTCATTAACAAACATATCTCAGAAAGTAAGTAAGTAATTGTTATTAGAAGTTGTAGTATTTTTTTAAACCAATTGACTGACCGTGGAAAATACTCTTAATATTTTTTTAATAAATAAATTGATACCTAATCGATATTTTTCTGTGGCCTATTAACTAATCTCCCGAAAATGTAGTTTTTTTTGTAACAAACTTTTAGAATCAGACCAGTACGACTCAAGTTACTTCCTGAAAACTTTATCCCCTCTACTACTCTACTAAGTATAGGTAGAAGAAAAAAACTTTTTAAACAAGATTAGTTATTTATGCAAAGTTGCTTCTTAACCGCTTGTGCAATTTTAATGACCGAGCAAGTGGAAGATTCTAAAATTGGAACCCTGAGAGTTAGCAAGGGAATCAATAGAGCACGACATACAATTCAACATAATAACAATTCAAATCTCAAGATAGTTTTATTTTTGTTTAGGTGTAAACTAATACATTATGATAGGTAAGTATGAAAGTAATCTTTAAATTATAACAAATAATAATTAGGTATACTTCAGAAAAAGTTACATTGCATTTCCAACACACTTAATTCTTCAACAAATTAAAAAAGGTTGTATTTTAAATCCGGCACCACGGAGGTACAAGTAAAAAAGTTCAATGATGTTTTCGTGTGCACTAAGCTTTGAATTCACGAACTTAGTGCACAATGATGTTCTAAATTCAATTTACTTTATCCTCTAGCGGATAAAAACGGCTTTTGCACTCAGTTATCAAAGAGCAAAAATATTATATCCAAGATGGGAGATGAAGAAGAACTTTTCATACCATAAAAGTGGTAGGTATGGATTTAAATGCTGCGTTCATTAATCGACAGATTGAAACTTTTCCCCTGAGTGTAGCTGTGACTAATTTAATATTAGCCCTTACTTGCGTTAGCCATTTGCATAAGTAAAGCAAGGAACTCTACAGAACAGCCTTGGTTCATGCCTTTATTGACCGAGCGAGCGAAGCTTCTCTATTTCAGTTCTGGCAAAATTTGATCTCTGTAAGTTTCCAACAAACTAGGCCAATAGTGGCTTACTGTACTAACTGAAGAGATTATTAATAAAACCTTATTTCTTATCCTAATGTATAAATAAACAAACGATTTTCTGGTCACAATGTCCAGCATAAAACCCTGAAGATAGCTGAAATTCGGAGGTACATTTTATTACGCAACCTCACGTTAGGGATTTTTGAAATTTCAATTTTTGATGATGTTCTGAGGTATTTTCAACTCTTAAACTGATATCCCGATTTGTTTAAGAACAGAAAATACTACAATTATGTTCGAGTTTTTAAGATTTTTCAATATTCCTGAAAATGGTCACCCCATATTTTCAATGGTTTATTTAAGTTGGTTATTAATAGTTTGGCTCCTTACACAAATATCTATAACTTTTTAATGTAGGAGATAATGACACGAAATTTTAAAATTAATGTATTAAATATACAATACATACATTTTTCAGGATCTTTTATATATCTTTATACGAATAGGAAAGGTTCGCGATGTTTCATGTGACTCAGTTTAGTTTAAAACTTTGTATGAAAACTCAATATTTAAATAAGAATTTACTAGGACTATTTACTTTTGAAAACGGGTTTCAGGTATTTCCAACACTTACAATAGGGTTTTAGCTGATTTCGAAAAGTTTTTTACTCTTAACTCCAAGCGAAATGAAATCGCGAGAATGCTAGTTTTATGATCATTCCAAAAGAGGTAAAAGGGTGACTTCTGAATGTCTCCGCCTTAGAATGGATCAGATATCGGTATTTCCTTTTTTTAGGAAGTAATAAATTTAATTCGGTGTCATAACTTACAATAGGGTTTTAGCTGATTTCGAAAAGTTTTTTACTCTTAACTCCAAGCGAATGAAATCGCGAGAATGCTAGTTTTATGATACCTACTTCCATAAGAGGTAAATGGGTGACTTCTGAATGTCTCCGCCTTAGATTGGATCAGATATCGGTTTTTCTTTTTTATTTTAGAAGTAGTAAATTTAATTGGTGTCATAAAAGCTTGGTGCAGATCTGATGAAGGGATTATGAGCTGAAAACTCCTCAATGTGAATTTGTATCACAAAAATCTGCATTTGTCAGATTTCTGTGGTTTAATCACGAGGTTTGCTATTCGCAGAACCCACAAGTATACATGATTTAATAAACCATGTAAACTTGCTCATATGTAAGTTAATTTGGTCCTTTTTAATATTTTGTTTCGTTACCGCTTGTATGAACTTAAAGAAAAAAAATCTATCTATCTATTTCATTTATTGTATTATGTTATCAGTCATATAGTACCCACAACACAAGCTCTTCTTAGCTTGGGGCTGTGTGGATTGTCCGGCATTTTTTATTATTTATTTATGAACTTAAAGCAAAAACATTGTGCATACATTGCTGTCTGGTTTGTTTCTTTATCGAACACTAGAATAGACGGCTGATAGGGAAATAGGCAGGTATTACATTGTAGCCTTAAGGCCTTTGTTGTCTGCTCATAGATGTGCAGTCGATCGGCACAAGCTTCTTACCTCGTTTCCCCTATAGTCAGATTGAAAATTTCAAAAGATTGTGTTATTTATTGTGTGTTTATGAATGGAACAGTTGAGCTACATGTAGATTGTTTGCAACAGTTAGCTCATTTTTTCTTTTGTAAATACTATGTAGTTCTAATTGGTTTATTTGATCGTATTTTTCTTTGTTATTATATTTATTAAAAAAAGATTTTATTTAGATAAAAATTTTTCACAGTCAGACTGAAAATTTAAAAAAAAAAAATTACCTGCATATCTACATACAATCTTAGCCGACTCGATTTCAATCATAAACTTGACTGTGATGCGATAATAGGATTTTACGAATACTTGCGATAAATTATTTTAGAAAATATAAATAAGATTTTCATTAATATTAGATGTAAATGTGTTTTTAGCTATATTAAATGTATTTTAACTATAATATTGAACCTTTTTTTTGACGTGATAACGTCTATCAAATCGATGAACAAGGTTATTGCTGAGATCTCCATTTCAGTTTCACTGTCAAACTAAAAACGATCATATCTCGAAGAAGCGACGAAGAAAACTGTAGCCTATTGATTCATATAGGTTTTTTCACCAGCTGACCGAAACAATATAGGTGGTCATATTTTCATAGCGATTATAGATAGGTAGATAGATAGAAAATATTTTATTCTACCACACAAAGAAAGAGAATATTACAAACAGACATGCTTAGAGCAGAAGTATAAATGGCGGCCTTATCACTATGAGCGATCTCTTCTCAGCAACCTTGCAATGGACTGGACATGAAGGAAGAATATAGACGATGGCACCTAATTAAACTGAAAAAATAATAATAAACGAATCCTTACAATAAATATAATACAATTTACTAAAACCGCCAGCTTAGCACTGGTGTAAAATTACTTTTAAATTGCAATAAAAAAGAAGTAGCAAAAGTTCCATATTATCACGAAAAGGGGTTTTATGCGAAACGTGTTTGTCTATGTAGTTCCTAGGATAATCTTTATAGAGTAGATTATAGATGAACACTTCGAGGAAATAATAATTTTTCAATATCTAACCTGATTCTGAGAAGCCATTCTCTGCTCGGAGTCTGATTAAATTATAAAAAAAGTCTTTTTAATAGAACATCTTTTGAAGAACTTACAACTTTAATACGTACGTTCGATAGTATTACTTACCAACTGATAGTAACAGTAAGGGCTTCGGCGTCGGATGAATTTCCCATACAAACATAATCCCAAAATGATGTGTAAGTTGACCATATTCTCACCATGGTCTGCTATTATTACATTTATATAAGGTATTACAAACAAACAACAACAACATCAGCCTATACTATATAGTCCACTGCTGGACATAGTCCTCCCCTTATGAGCGCCATATATGGCATTATAAGGTAGGGATAACGTTTGCATATATTTGGGAAATTCATCCATGTCGCCAGAGCCTTAATAGTATAATATTTTATTATTATTGTACTTTTCGTTAAGCAATCGTTTTTAAACTTTATGCTTTATTTACAAAAACATGTTTATTTATTTATATTTTAATAGTAATTATTGTCAAGTTGCCGTGTGGTGCCGGCATAGAATTTCACCACCCCAACTCTTCCCGTGGGTGTCGTAAGAGGCGACTAAGGGAAACACCGGGGGGCGGGCAGCAGCGCCTTCTGCAGAACAACTACACCGAACTGCGATCCCCAACCCGCATGCCCAGCGCGGGGATTATGGGCAATAACTCCTAAATAATGATGCCATCTATGGCGCTCATTAGGGGAGGCCTATGTCCAGCAGTGGACTATTATAGGCTGGTGATGTTGATGTTGATTGTCAAGTACAGATAACAAATGATAAACAAGATCCATCAAGTGCAACCATAGAGCAACCTACGCGCCGAAGGTTTTTTAACTAACTTTTGTCGATTATGTATACATATATTATTATAGGTACAAGTTACTTAGAATATTAGGGAGTAGGTAGAAAGCTAGGTTACTATTTATACATTTTTCAATTATTTTTAATGTCTATCGAAAAGGATGTAACTTAGACAATATTTAAAACTGTTTTGCAATATGCAAATCTTTTTTGATTTGATAGGTACCTACTCAATGAAATAAGCCCCCTGGAAATACCTTTGAATTAGTTTTTTTGACCAATTTTCAAAAGTATTACCAAAAGTATACTTTAGACTTCCCTAGTCAATATAGGTCTAGAAAATTAGGTTCCTTTCTAAACACGACTTTTAGACTGAACAGTCACACCGTCACACGCCTCCGATGGGGGTCAATTTTTCGACTCTTTTTCAAATTATTCATCTTATAAAGTCAAATTAACAGTAAAATTTCGAAATCAAAGTTATTACTGAATCTCTTAATTTCAACTTTTTTTCTTTTATTTTGTTCAAGTCCATTTAATAAATTATTATTTTAAATTTTAATATAATAGCTGCTATAGTTGCTGAGAAATTGAAAACAGTACAGAAAAAACGAGACCGGTTTAGAATCTGACTCAAAACTCGAAAAAGCTAACATGGCACAGAAATAATTAATTACAAAAAGTAGTATACTTTAGTAGGGTACTAAATTAAAATAACCTACTCGTATGTTCAAAACTACGAGATTTTAATTTAATACGGAATTAGCTTATTCAGCTTTCTATTAGCGTGATGAAAATGGCGAGAGAGGAAAAGCGAGGAATCCAATTTTATCACTACTTTTTATTCGTTAGAACTTGGCTCGTTTTAGGTGTATAAATTATTTTTGCAGCAATTTAAATATTATGAACTTTATAATGAAGTAAGTAAATTAGTTTTTATGTCGTCCATGCTGCTTCAACAAAATAAATGTTTAACATATTGCTCTTGCATCTTAACAAAAATAACATGTACATTTCTAAAAAAATGTACAGGAAAGCGTGTCGAAGGTACCTATCGATTCCAATAATGAAATTTTATCATTTGGGCTTTACATAACTCAATTATGTGAGATATATAGATCTGGTTGACATTCGATTGACAAAAGTTGAACACTTTATAGGTTCGAAACTCTTTCCTCTACATTTTTTAAAACGAACCTAATTTTTGTAACGATGAAATAGCAATCAATATTTTATCAAGGAAAAAAAGTGTTTCATAATTATTAACTTAATATTTTAATTTATAATAAAATAATAATCTATGGCGCTCATTAGGGGAGATCTACGTCCAGCAATGGACTATTATAGGTCGATGATGATTATAATGTGAGAAGAGGAAATAAAAACAATATATATATTGTTATTACATGTTTTGGCTTTTATTGGCATCAAACAACTTCACAGTCACACAAATTTTCGCTTTAATAATAGAAAATGATATAATTCCGTTCGTGGATTTTAAACTCGGCAAGCAAGGATCCTTTGAATTTATACACAGTTCTCAAGCTTACATTTCCATTCACGGACACAGAATTGGTCTAAAAAGGGGAATTTGTTTATAAATTGTTTATAAAAGATGGCACTGAAAAAATAAAACTGCCTCCATACTTTTGTTCAAGGTAAAAGATAGTTAAATCGGATTCAAAACCTTTGGAATACCTAAACAGGAGTGACTTAATATTCCCTGAATCATCGGCAAAGTACAGTTTTGTTGGTGCCATGAATTACTGGCTTTTTAACGCTGCTTTGAACGCGTTTTTTACGATAAAAATTAGTTGGATTCAACACCCTTATGTGTGAGCTTGTATCCAGTTTTCATCCATTCCATTTCATTTCAGTAATACAGACACTTTACGAACCGTAAGCTACTCATTGTTTCAGTGAAATGTACTAAACATTCCATTGAAACAGGCGGATACGTGTTGTGGGCACAGTGGGCATGCCGACCGGTAAAGTCTCACTTTTATAGTCTATTTATATTTAAATTCATATATTTTTTATAAATTAAAATTTATGGCTGTTGATAAAAACCCTACGACCGCCATGTAAAGGCGAAATCGGTTTAAGAGTACTTTGGAAAATCAGTATACATACCTCTATCTGTTATATTCAATTAATAAATAAAATAAATAATGCTGGAAATCCACATAGCATTATTTAGCCCCAAGATAAGCAGAGCTTGTGTTATGTGACTGATACATTTAATACAGTATATAATTTTAATGTAATATAGGAAAACGAACAGAACACCCTGAATAAATATCTGTATCGTACAAATATTTGTCCCGAGGAGGGAATCGAACCCGCAACCTTCTGTTTTGCAGGCGGACCTTCGCCCACCGCGCCACAGATCAGTCGTCAAATGATAATGATTGGAGGACATATTTTCGCCAAAAGTACTCGACATTTGGGAGTTTTTATACCTATCCAAATAGACAGGAGTTTGTTTATCGATGTTGTAAAAGAGTGTGAGTGAGGGAGTGAGTTCATTATTGAGATAATGAATGTACAGTTTTAAATGAATACCGACACCGATGACCAATGGAAAAGAGAATCTCAAAGTACTTTGAGATCATACCAGAGTCGATAGCAAATTTTATTATGAACTAACTTAGTCGCACGCGACTAAGTTTTGTACAAAAACATAAACATCTGCAAATTTTGGCTTGACTACTAGTCGTAGCTACCACGGAAAGGTGCACTTCTCTATGCTATGATAAGAGAGCTAGAGAGCCGACACCGATGACCAATGGAAAAGAGAATCTCAAAGTACTTTGATATCATACAAGAGTCGATAGCTAATTTTATTATGAACTGACTTAGTCGCACGCGACTAAGTTTTGCACAAAAACATAAACATCTGCAAATTTTGGCTTGACTACTAGTCGTAGCTACCACGGAAAGGTGCACATCTCTATGCTATGATAAGAGAGCTATTTTTAGCATTAAGAAGCGCAATCAAGATTTGATCCTACGGAGAGTTGAAAACGATCTTTCCGCGGTGAAGGAATTTAATGCATCTGTGTTTCGCACTCTTGTGCACTATGATAATCTTGAGCACTGAGTCTTTATCATACACCACTAAATTAATGGGCTATTTATAGGAAGTGTTATTGATTTTCAAACGACCATGTAGATACTTTAGGACCTAAAGCGTCGATGTCGTTGAAGTGGAAGTTGGAGCTCCTAACTTTGGAAGTAAACAACTTGCGAGTAGAACATCCAGGCTTCATATTGCCAGATGGCAAACAGAGACTCGTAGAGACCAGTGCACATGTATCCACTTGTTAACAAGTATTATGGGAGCCGGTCAGCTACGCAGGTCCAGATCACTTCCCATGAAAGCCTGTTCTTTGTTAGGCCACTTCCTACGAGCGAACAGTTATGAACGGCCACAATTTCAACTTTATATTTATAATGTCTCAAAATTTAACAATAAACTTAAGAACAGACTATTTGGTAGAGACAACGCAAAGTACTTGTTAAAAAAAATATCATAAGTGAATTATTATATATAACAAACATGTCAGTTTGGTATTTCTAATTATTAGCTATTTACTAATCAACAGCTTTTTACAAAATGCTTAGTATGAAAATATAATAATTTTACAAAATACCAGTAGTAAAATATTAAAAAGTTGACATAACAAACGTGTCTCTGTTTGTTCGATAGTTTGTAATTATGATTAGTTTCCGAGTGGTTAGACCTTAATATAAAGTTTCATACAAAGAATAGAAGGGTTCAAGTTGAGGAGGTTGAGGATTCGTTGAGAGTTATTAAAAGTTGTGAAGTGTGCGTCTACCTTTTGAGAAACTATGTTTCCGTAGTATACAGGGTGCCACGTAACTTGTGTACACAGCAAAAGGGGGATTCTGGACCCCGAGGGCAAGTCGCGTCTCGGCACATAAATGCGCAACTGTATTGCGTTACACATGCAACTGTGTATTTACTTCTAGCTTCATTATGCTACTGCTCATAATGAAGCTAGAAGTAAATACACACAGTTATGTGCATAAAGTTTTATGGTACATCAATAGTAATTCATATAAAAGTACGTAGTAGTTAAGAGAAATAAACCCATTGTTCTTGTTCAAAAAGAACTGCCACGGTACCAGAATCACCGCTTTCGTTGGTAAGTAGTACACATTGTTTCGTGCCACCCTATTTCATAATTTAATCTATCTTTTCATTGAAATGGACACCACATCGCTCAAAGGAGCTTATTTACACGTGTATTTTTTTCTTGGTACACAAGCTTCAGGATCTTGTAAAATTTGCATTAAACACACATGTACCTATTTGCTTGCATTTAGAAATGCATAAAATAATCATGTTCAGATATTTTTAAAATTAGACCAGCATTATCTCTTGTCCATGTCTTTTTATGGGGCTTCTAAATAGGTTTCGAACCTGTGGTCTCGCTTTGTCTATCCTTTTAATCAATTTTGACTGTTAACTTGAAATTTGAAGTATTAATATGCGTAGTAGTTGTAGTTTGTTTTCAACAGTCTGCAGTTAGCTCAATTGTTTCAGTTGTAAATAATAGTTCTAATTTAGTTCTAGAATTGTAATTTTTGTTGTTAATAAAGGTTTTACCTATATTATGATTCTCATAACTAGTGTAGAACATCTAAAGAAAAAATAAAAATTTGCAATTACCTCTATAAGTAGGATAGATTTGTGATGTTAAAATTTAAAACAGACTTACAAAGTCAAATGACTACTGACTAAAATGTCTGGTTTTAGTGAAATACTACATCCTAAAACAGTTTTAGAAATTTGTGTAAATTCATTCATTACGAAATATTTCGAAAAAGTTCAAATCCCTCGGCGCTTGATGCACTCAAACTTGACGGATCTTGTGTAGATCTAATTCTACAGCTTATACTGGTCCACTGCTAGGAAGCGCGATGAAAGCTAATAAGGCACTTAGCTGGGGGAGACCCTGATAAGCGCTTTATTCGCTTTTATCGGGGGGTACTGCCTATAATCCCGTCGCTAGGTATTGAAATTGAAATTGTTTATTTCTTCAAAACACAGTTAATCTAAGAGCTAAACAGATGTTAGGAAATCCTTTTAAGTATGTAAATATACTTGTGCCAGGATGTCCCGCTCTTCCATACAAATTTAACAAATAAACTAAATTAATTATAGAATGATGAAATATTGCAATAATATCATCAACAACATCATCATCAACAGCCTATAATAGTCCACTGCTGGACATAGGCCTCCCCTAATGAGCGCCATAGATGGCATCATTATTTGGGGGTTATTGCCCATAATCCCCACGCTGGGCATGCGGGTTGGGGATCGCAGTTCGGTGTAGTTGTTCTGCAGAAGGCGCTGCTGCCCGCCCCCCGCTGTGTTTCCCTTAGTCGCCTCTTACGACACCCACGGGAAGAGCTGGGGTGGTGAAATTCTATGCCGGCACCACACGGCAAATATAACAAATAAACTTAATTAATTATACAATCATGAAATTATGCAATAATATCAACAAAACTTAATTAATTTCTTATGATTATGGGCAATTACAAAAAAAACACTCAATTATCTAAGAGATAGCACTGATACCTATTTTGATATTATGTGTTAAATGTTAAGTGTTGGGTTCGGGTAAGAAGCGCAGTTTGGTTGTAGCCTTGTTAAAGTTTGATGTTCATGTAAGGTGTTGATAATGATGTAGCTGTCCAAAGCAATTTTAGCCATTGCGTGGTTAGTCTGGCGTTTTAACTTAGATTAGTTGTTAGCCTGTAACAATATCCTCGTGGCCGTTTTGGTTTCAAGTCTAGTTTAGTCTAGAGCAGTCAAGTCACTTCAGTACGAAAGAAAACAAATGGGAACTTAGCAACAGCACTACGAAGTTTTGAAAACTCTAACAATAAGAATCACGTTCTGGTTTTATTTCGTCAGAAAGTACAGATGCTATTACTTATGAATTAATAGTTTGTGAATTAATAGTAACTCAATAGTTTGTAAAAAAATTAAAGCCGTTTTGAAAAGAAGAGAAGAAAGGATTTAGACGCGCTAAATGTTTTTATTTTCTTTTCAAAACTGTTGAAATTAAATACAAAACCGGTCATATGCTCAATGCTCATTGGACATGCTAGCGTCACGGGGGGTTCACAAAAAAAAATCTCTTTTTTTCACTTGCTTACAGAGACAATAGCAGCAAAATGTGTAAAAACAAACAACTTGGTTATTTAAAAAAAATAACACAAAAAACTTTCTGTTAGACGAAAAGTTAAATCTCTTACAAAGTTCTTAGGAAAATACGTCATTGTTTAGTTGGCGAGTTTGTTGTAATACGCGGTACAAACATTTTTATTAGGGCCTGTTAACACACAATTTTTTCTTCGTGAAAATCTAGGGGTGGATAGGACGGATTTACTTTTACTTTTTAAAACTAGTTTGGATTAGCATGGATACGCATAGATTTATTATTTCGTGTGATTTAACACTGTTACACCGCGCTACTTACCCAATATTGCATTTCACGACCGTGATTTAATTATACATGCTGGAACGGTCAACTGTTGGTTAAATTAGTAACAGTGCAGTTCTGTTAGACCAACATATCCGTGGGATGCTGCGGTCACGATTTTAAAAAACTAAAGAAAATCTAAATGAACCTAATCTGAATAAACCTAAGTAGGTTTGAAGAAAGAAAGAAATAGTTTATGAGACAAAACCTAAAGACACACATAGAAAGTTTGTAAAATACTAACAAAATAAAACAATATTTATAATAAAGCAAACACAGAGAGGCAACTAAAGTACGAAAAAGTTACTAACGATTATAATAAAAACATAAAAAATTGTGCTAGACATGCTCCGTCAAGAACGGTATCGAAGTATGTGCGTTTCAAAACAGTTTTTGTAATTTTGGAGGGTTAATCATAATTCTTTATTGCACGATAAAATATACCAAAAACGTAAAAGAAAATGGCAAAGGCGAGCTCAATCCTAAAAAGAGTTCTCTTCCAGCAAACCTTATTAGGAAATAGAGTTAATAAGAAGGTTATAGAGATATAAAGGTTTCATACTTTAGGCAATATTTTTTGTGAAGTCGAGAAATTGACCATCCAACCCATAAAGTTTGCAGAGAGATCAGATACATCTCAAATCACCGATCACCTGTAAACTCTTTAAGAAGCCAAAATACATAAGTTTTTTTAGGGTTCCCTCAACCGGCGCGATATATTCCGACCGATTTCCAAAAGGGCAACATCGCTAACAAAAGTTTACTAAGTTTTTGTAACATCGCTGAATTAGACGATAAGAACACCCGGATTGGGTCTCCCTTGATTGCAGACTGATTCAGACTGTATTTGCATGTAATGGGATTGCTTAGTAACAAGCTATCCAATATACATGTACTGCTAATTCGAATAAATTACATTAGAAGGTACTAGCACAGAATAATAAACAGTATTCTGTATGTACTAATTGTTGATTTGTCGTGGGGGATTTCTAGAAGGAAAGGTACTCGTATGCTTTTATTTTGTTTTATTAAACAAAATATCATTGAGTTATATCGAAGACTGTAATAATTTTTGATATATGTTTGTCGATCGTGGATCTTAATCATGGACCAATTTAAAAAATATTTGGGAATAGAATGGACAATTAAAAAATATTGCCATTAATAAGTATCTGTCCCGAGAAACTCAAAAATACTAAGAAATGTTATGTTCGTTTTATGTTTCTAAAGAGAGTTAAATCATTAAGTTAAAGAAAATGAGAATTAGATTCGTGCACCCTTTTTTTATTTTTCTTATTACTCGTAGGTACAGATCTGGAACATCCAGATCTGTACCAGAAACTTTCGTTAACATTTTTGAGTCTCGTAAAATAAAGAAATGTCATTGAGTCTACAAACGCTGTGAGCGTCCGACCATAATTTTATTTTAGAAATATTCTTTCGATTCGTTGTCAATTTCCTGTTTCATACCGGATCCTTGGAAGGTGTTGCAATTGGTTTGATTTTATTTTCTTTGGAGGAATTTTGGAATAAAGTTTTTACAGCAGACTTTTAGTAAAAACAACTTATGCTTATTCAAACTCTATAATAAGAAAGTGTACTTTTAGATTTAAGATTGTGATTAAACATATCCATAAAATATCAAAGTTTGAAATAACAAGAAGGGTTTATCGCCAGATCCGGTGGTGCCAAATTTCTCGAGAATCCATCTTTACAACTTCATTAATAACGCCCATAACGCACATTGCCATGTTTCGGCTAGTATCTACGGCGCCCCTCTTCCGGTCGCATCGCTGAGGCTGTGAGTGTGCTAACGTCACAGTGGGTGACGTTAGCACACTCACAAACCAGCCAGCGTTAAAGGTTTTAGTTTTTTTCCGGGCCTCTCTGTCCTGTGCCTTTCGGCAGCGACATTAACTAAAGTCTTCGTGTGATATATGGATACATGACTGCAATACAATACGACACAAAAATGTTTTTGTATCCTAATCAAATTGTACAAAAGAAAAAGAACACAACAAAAGATACTTCCTGATGACTAGGTCATGAAGGATCTAATGTTTCTCCATTCCGTCACAGCTTTTAAAGCATATTTTTGTTATATTGCAGGTATTTGCAAGAAAAGAAGAACCACAAAGCGCAATTAGAGGCAGAGGAGCGTGAACAGAAAAACTTGTCTAAAGAGCTCGATGAAAAGGGAAGGTTAATTATAGAGATGAAAACATCACTTCAACAAATCAATGAGCTATTTTCGAGTGTGGGTGAGTTCCTCGTACTTTTGGCCCATACTCCACTATAGGAGATGTGCAGATATCCGCAGTGGAGACGAGACCCTCCCCTTTTAACAGCATTGCTTGAAGGATTCAGTTGGTTTTTTGAGACAAAATGTTTAAACAACTGTAATAAAGGAATCCGAATCTGTGAAGAAATAGAAAGACTTCTAGCAACTAAAGATTTATAACGTCAGCGAGTTTGATTGTATGATACTAGCGGTCCACCCTGGCTTCGCACGGGTACTTAACAAAAATAGAATTTTTTATGCGGATCTTCGGGACTTCTATTTATGGATGGTATGGCTTCAGTAACTCTGAAAAGAAGATGCTCAAAAAATTGTAGCAGACTTTTTACACAATATTATTTAGGAGCAAAGTAAGCAAAGCTTAGTTGTATGGGAATAAAAAAGAGACGACGGCAGCGAGCTCTACATTTGCGTTTATGAATGGTAGAGATATCGTAGAACTCCTTAGTGCGAATGGATGGAATGTCTACAAATAATGATGGTACTGGGTCGGTGATTTATCTAGGGTTATTTTAATTTTATTCTTAGATATCAAAAATATAAGATGTATCATGAGAAGGGTTGAATTAGTTGAATAAAAGAAGAATGCCGGATGAATATCAGAAAGGAAGTAGTATTTGTGGTAGGTTAATAAAACATGGATTGTATGAAAGGTATAAAGATGCTTTAGGTAAAGCTAGAGCCACATTATTATGATGTGGTGTGTTTTGATGCGTGAAGTTTCATAGAATTTTTATGGTTAGAAACACCTTACCTACCTACCTACGGTTTGGTATAGGTGTTTTATGGCAAAATTTTGTAAGTTTTGTTATTATACATAATGAAAGCAGATAAAATTCTCAACTATTATTAATTTATCAAAATTTCCTATGAGGCATCGTTACGAGATGTAAGCAACAAGCTAAAGCATTTTCTGCCATTCACCTTCGTTGACTCGATGCTTAAAGATCGGTATTTATTCGAAATGACTTATTAACTTCCTTTTGTTGTTTTTCCTTGGAACTTATATTTGACCATTTCATAGTTTCTTTTGTAAATTTGATCCGTAGAAGGTCTTACTCGTCTAACTGTAGTACCTACCTAATTTATTTTATAATTTTAATATTTGAGCAAGGGCGTTTATCCATTATCATTACCGAAATGTATTTTGATTACGTGCAATAAATCCCATTTGAACGCAAGAAAGAAATCGAGCAAAAATATGTTTTTTGTACTGGATACTCAATCATTTATTGCATTCCATTTATTTACGTATAAAAAGGTTATAATGGTCCTACAAATACCGTTGATCCGAGGACCGAGCTCTTGCTAGATTGATTATGATTATATTGGTCCTCATTAGGGGAGGCCTATGTCCAACAGTGGACAAACATAGGCTGATGATGATGATGATGATGATGATGATATTGGTCCTGCAAAAGATTGGGATTGATTTTGATATGGATTCCCTAGGAATGAAGTAATAAGAAAATTGGTTTCAGGAGAACCGAATGCACCGCGACCGTTCGAGAATGTTCCACCAGCGATCCAGTACCAGCTGGATGATCAGCTGCAAGCGATACCTGTGCTCCAAGACGACTGTAAGTTATTCATAATAATGATGGTCAATACATAAAATAATCTAGATTCAAGTTAAGCAGAGTTTGTGATTTGGGCACAGGATAACTGATGTACTTAATTACATTACATTGACAAGATTAATTATTATACATAGAAAACAAACACATATCCCGGTACCAATATCTGCAGATCGTACAACGAATTGTGTCGTGATAGCTTCGATTCCACCCACACGCAGATAGACATTGCCATTTACTTACTTGTTTCTTGGCTCTTCACGTGGCTCGCTTTGTGAGGTACCTACAACAAAATAATAAAAATAAATGACCTACAAAAACAACATTTACAATACACATACTTACACTTACAATTAGCCCGTCGTCGCGTCTTGCTTCTGGGCAAATCGGATCGGCTATAAATATGAAAGATCAACAGGTAATGCACGCGATCAGAATGGCATGAAATTTGTAAACGCGCGAATCGTACCAGGAAATTGCTATAATATATTTCCTGTGAGTTAATTTCGACCCTTTCCTACTATTGAACATTATTTCAAATACAAATACTTTATTTATAACACCAAGTTACAAGTTAAAGTTTCAAATTATCCTGCGCAAATAGAATATACATTTACCATCAGAACTCTAAAAACTCTCAGAATTTGTTGCAAAGCCAAGCAAAAGGAGGAATATCCTTTTGCTTTCCCCGTAGTAATTAATATCTCTAAAGCTGAAAAGAACGGAAGCTAAAGAGGACGTGAATGCTCTTATAATAATTTACCTATATGCATAAAAAACTGAATTTTTGTATAGGTATACCTTCGTTTTTGCTTTCTAAACGCGTGGAATGTTGGGGGAAGCGTACGTCGTCGTCGCGACGATGAACATACAAAAAATTCGATACGTTTTGAAGCCTTGGCTCGCGCCTGCCACGATCTGATAAAATTCACTCTAAAGGTGAACGTTTCATTTTGTGCGAGATTGCTTTCTACAACGATAATATAACGGAGAAATAATTTGCGGCAAATCTTTAATCTTTTCCTATCAGTTTATGGTAAAACGAATAATTAAATCCATAAAATTATTTGAACTTTCCAGCAAGTTGGAGCAATCAATGTTAACGCTGTGTGGCGTGTGCTCGCATAAACATACCGACGTGCATCGGTTGATATTTAGTCAGCAGCCTCATTTACCTGCCTTGTTCATTCACGTCGCAAGCTATGAGCATTCCACTCAGGTTGAAGACAAATTGCTAAGTTTGTTAGTTTACATGACTTCGCAGCTCATTTTAATTTGGAATGTTAAAAATAACGTGAACTGAGTCGGAGATTTTTAATCTGTGGCTAAGAAGTCATTGGTTTTCTTTCGTGCAGCACCTAGCAAAGAGAAAAATAGCGTCCCTTTGTCAGCGTTATTTGAAATCATATCTTTAGCTCAATAAACATAAATAAATATTTTTTCATTTTAATTCGGCAGGAAAAAATTATACATTCTGTGAAAATTTCAACTCTCTACCTTCAACAACAACATCAGTCTATATAGTCCACTGCTGGACATATGCCTCCCCTAATAAGCTCCATCGATGGTATTATTTATCATTTGGGGGTTAGTGCCCGCTGGGCATGCGGGTTGGGGATCGCAGTTCGGCGGCGTTGTTCTACAGAGGGCGCTGCTGTTCGCCCCCCCGGTGTCTCCCTTAGTCGCCTCTTACGACACCCACGGGAAGTGTAGGGGTGGTGAAATTCTATGCCAGCACCACACGGCAAGTCTACCTTGGGTTTATGAGATACCTGCCTAATGGATGGACAGACCGACGGACTGTCAGCGAATCTACGCAATATACGATGATGCAATGCTATTTTTGTATTTTCTTACTAGAAAACAAAGCCAATGCTATGGGGCTAAAGTGGAATTGACTGCTCTACACAAGGATTTTAGTCTTGAAACAAAAACGGTCAAGATGATATTGGTAGGGGCTAAGAACTTAAGACAATTATGGTCTTGGGCACTGACCCAAGGCAACCAAATACCAATTGGTGGCGTTCTAAGCCACTAGTGCTATTTGGTTTTATTAGCCTTAGTACAATAAGATTGTTTACAACAGTCTCTGGTTATTATGATTCTAAGCAGGCTAGCACCTACCTATTAAAGACGACCTCTGTGGCACGGTTGGCGAAGGTCCACCTGCGACGCAGGAGGTTGCGGGTTCAATTCCCGTCTCGAAACAAATATTTGTATAATCTGCAAGTAGTTCAGCGTGTTTTGGTCGTTTTCGATGTATAAAAAATATCTATTTCTGTAATAATATTGTATTATGTACATCTGTCATCTAGTACCCATAACACAACCTCTTAGCTTGGGGCTAGATGATACTATGTGCATTGTCAGGCATTATTTATTTATTTATTAAAGTATTATTTTTTATTGACAGTTGACAAGTTGCTGGCAACAGCGAAGCAGAAACTGATGTTTCTCATGCCAGCTGTAGCTAAGATGGAAGTAACTCCAGCTGTGAGGGCGAAGGCAAATCTATTCTACCACAGTATTCTGGCTCGCTCTATGAGGGAGAACTATAAAGAGGAGGTGGCGGCTGAGGGAGGTTAGATCACACTTCTTTAATATTATAAAGGTGTTAATTGTGAATATTTGAAAGTAGGTAAGATTATGATTCATTAAGATTATGTAAATCTGCCCTTCGGCAGATTATGATGAATTTATGCGTTACGTAGGCACGCTATAACGAATGTACGCCGAATTTCGTCTTTTCATAGAAAGTATCCAACATATACTCATGCGGTGCTTTATATTCTATATTATATGGCATTACTTCAACATCCTACATACGCCAATTCGCTATAGATGCTGAAAATCTTTACTTAATTTAAAAATAATTACACGGTAACCTTTATTTATAAAAAGAAAAAACTGATTGACATCAAGAAATCCCTGCAACTTCAAGAGTAACGAGGCTAACATTTTGTATGTAAGTTTATTTTATGACCAAGGCGCCTTCAAAGACCAATATTTTGAAAAATCGAATTCTAAGTTTCTTTAAATCCATTTCAAAGTTTTATTGAACTCATCACGTCGAAAGGACATGAGCTACGCAGCTGAAATTTCGAATGATTTGAATGAATTTAATGGATTTTAGAAGAGAAGACTGACCGATCTACTTAATAGGAACCGTACTTAGAAATATCAAAAGTTTTGCATAGGAAATGAAATGAAATAGTATTTATTTGCATAAATATAGGTTAACAATGGTGGTCTAAGAATAAAGTATCACTATATTTGACTTGGTAATCGTGCAAATATTTAGAATTAATATATTGGCATTCGCATAGAAAATAATTATAGCGTAAATAATTGATTAACAGCATAACAAAAAAGAACAATGGCAGGTCTCCATACTAAGAATTGTCTGGAATCAAATTGAAGCGTCCCGTAATGAAAAATATGTTGAAAGATTTGGCGTTTGCTCCAGAATCTATAAATGTGACTATTTTCATTTGAAAAAGCCGGAAAAAAAAGATTTCGGTTTTTGAATTTTTAGGTTATGAATGAACGTCAAACAAAAATTATCTATAATAGATCACAGATTGAAATTAAATCTTAAAGTAATTGATGATGTGGTGTGGTTAATTGAGGTAATGAGTAGTTATTTAAAGACAAACTAAATGAGAAAAATCCAAATAAGTTCTAACCTTCTTGTATGTTTACAAAAACTGGGCGCGTATTTAAAAAAATATACTTGCCCCGTAAACACAAAAAACTGAGGGTTAATAAATGATGTTGGACAATCATCTAGCCCGAAGCTAAGCAGAGCTTGTGTTATGAATACCTACTAGATAACTTATATACTTAAAACAATGTATTAAGTATCTACATAGATAGATATTTTTATTTTACGGCCCTTCGCCCGCCAAGCCACAAAGGTTGTCATAAAATACCTAATGTGGGCAAATAAAAAACACTCCTGGTCGGGTAGAAATATATAGAAAGCCAAAATATAAACACAAAACACACAGCAGAGATTGAAAAAGCGAGTCTCGGAAGGATTCTGTAGCGTATTAAAAGACAACCACAGACAACATGACACTGTCAAAGATAAAAGATAAAATAGTACCCGCACCACTAATAAAATGGTAACATTTCGAATATACCTCATTCGAATATCATTTGATAAGCTTTTAAATAACATAAAATAACTCCGGCCTTTACGAGAAGGAGTAAATAATTGAAAAATCGTAGAAGACCGTTTGAACAAGTAGACCTAACAGAAAAGTAGACCGTTTGAAAAAGTAGACCGATAGGGAAAATAGACCGATGATACCGGAGGGAATTAATTAAATTTGATTCATATACATCAAATCCATGGACGCGAAAAAAAGTCCAGACCAAATTCGGCCATTGTTCGGTTACAATCTTGCGCGAGTGGAGGACTGCTAGTTGTTCTTATAATATGATATTATAAAAACATTTAATTAATCATAAAAACATTAAATAGGGATGTTGCAAATATTTTTTAAATCCTAATAATTGGGAAGTAAATTACGAAATGTTGGTTGTTTTCGTTCATGAACAAAAAGTTGGGCTTGAGATTCAAAGAACTTTGCCAGTCTTCTTTCGCGAGTCATATTAGTTATTCCTCTTTTCAAAATTTGAGATAGGTTACATACTGTTCTTAGTACTCCTTGGTAAATGTATTACCAAATAAAGCATGGCTTTTCAAGATTTTTGTACAACTACTTATTGGGAAATTGTAGAATATTGGAGTGCGGGCGTGCGTGGGCTACGCACGCACCATTTTATACCTCTCGCATCTATTGAGTATACGTCCTTTATTTGACTGCGTTTTAACCCTCTTGCTTTACAAAGTGAGCTTTGACTGCGAGCAAACAAAGAGCAGAATTGCAATGCAAGTTTACAAATATCGTGGATCACTATGCACTTGATATTAATTTAATTTTAGCAGTACTACTAAAGCTTGAGACAACTTGCCAGTTTGGCGCTCGGGACCGAAGTGGTTGCTTTTTAGCTGGTGATTTTCCATCATAGCTCGTTGGCGGCAAATATCGCAACTTCCACGCGATTGGACGTGCCTCTTATTGGCTAGCGAGTCTCGTCCAATCGTGTTTTACAAAAATGGTGTTGCCAGGCGCTATTAGTGTTACCAAACTAACTGAAGTAATACTTGACAACTTCAAAAACGATGACAGGTGCCTATAATTATTGGCCATGTACCAAAAGTCACGACACAAATGTTGAGGCCAATTAATTAGGAGGCACTTCCTTTGTAGCCCGTTGGATTTATATCTTTACCTGCCTAAACATGGTATTGGTTCATTATTATGAAACGGAACATTGAAGTGTAGGGTGCTAGAAGATTAGCCCGTTAGTCTGTATTGTTTTCTACATTCTATTGTTTCGCGCCAATCCTCAACAAAGTGCAGACGAGACGAGATGAAATAATATGATACTATGAGGTAATCAACGAATAAGTCGTGTAGATAGAGGATGGGCTTGAAAATGACGCGCTGAACAAAGTTTTTCATTTAGTTATGTCAAATGTGGTCTAAGTGGACATCTTGTAATTCTCAATCAATCTTTTTTTTCACTACTTATATCAAATGGGCTATGATTGTAAGGGTTCTGAGTTCTGTTAACATAAAAACGAGAACTATCTATTATTGAGTTTTTTTAAAGACTTGATTATTCATCTAATCGTTAGTTACCTCAATTAAATATTAATACGTAAACGCTTTTAACTTAATCATATTTCCCGCAATTATTTGCTCAGGAAAATAGCAATAGGAAAATACTTTAGAAACTCCCTCCTTCTGATCGTAAAGCTAACTTCCTCCCCTATCTTAATATCCACAAACGATTAAATATCTAAGATTCAATCTAGTAGTAGTTGCAAAGTCAACAACATTCTCTACGTGGAGCAAATCAAGTTATAAGCTAGCACCGACTCCCAGATTCCACTCAACAAGTCTGTTCACAGGAATTAACTTATGATGCAATTGCCGAGACTTAAAAGCGCACAGCAAAATCCTATGCCGGCGATTTCAGGTTTTCGGTACGAAACGATACAAAAATCGGTCTTGAAATTTGAAAGAAGAATTATCAAACATTGCTGTACGTTTTGAATATCGAATACAAAATAATCTATATATTCTGAATTTACATTTAATTATTTCGTGTTCTCATTTCACTACTACAACGCACTACTAACAGCCAGTTATACATAAGCTTAATCTATATAAAATACCAATTACTGATCAAATCTCTTATCAATATAAGTTTGTCAACGGAAAGAAATATTTTTGATCAGTAAGGCGCTGCCCAACGACAGACATCGTAAAACGACCACTTTTTCGTCGCACAGTTAGGCTTACTGCGACATATCACAAGCCCAAAAATACAGTTTATAGTCAAGTGTATGGAAAAAGACTTATACAAAAATATTTCATAAAAACCATCTAGGAACTTGAAAAAAATATCGCAAGAAAGAACACGAAAATACTTTTTCGTCTCGAAATGCTCAATATTTTGAGTGATAACATTTTATAATTTTGTTACTGTAAGAAAGGTATGTTTATCATCTAGAGAAATATGTATAAAGATTTTAATTTACAGGTGTATTTACTTTTAAAATAGATTAAAACCGATAAATAATGTTGACATTGTCGAACAAGAGATTCAACTAAATCAAACGCATCACCATTTTCAACTTTATTTGTCAAGCGCTACGAACTACTAAATAATACTACTAATACCTAAATATTGTCTTTATACAGGGCCTTAATACGTTTAAGAAGTTAGGTTATAAAATACTTAAATAATAATGGTAGTGTCGTAGTACGGGTTCGCAGTGCGGGCAGTTTCATCGTTCATTTTTCAATCTAGTTCGTTAAAAACGGTCTGGGGCCTTATTCTCTAATACTTAAAAGATTCCTTGCCGTGATTGCACGCCGCCGCGCCGCAGCTGTGTTGCCTCATCTGTGTAACGCGTACAAATTGGCAATAGTGGTTTGCAAAGTGACACCCGTGCCTTCTCGCTCAAAGACAAAGAGAGAATGGACGCTTACTGGTGCAAAAACCGGATACCTTTGATCCCCAAATTCAATTTTTTATCTAGCGCTTCTTCCTTGTAACGTTGTGCTCACGAAATAAAGATGAGTAAACCAGTGTCTGATGACCACACTTTGTTTTTCTTATTATTGTGCATTTATGGGAATTATGGCGCTCATTAGGAGGAGGCCTGTATCCAGCAGTGGAGTATTATAGGCTGATGATGATGATGAAACCGTCTGAAAAAACCACATACCACGTACCTAGTAAAACATTGCTTTGTGATAACCTAATATTTCGTGCAGTTGTAATATCAATGGAAAGGCCGCGAACTTTTCAATCCAGTCAGAATCCTGCTAATTAACTAATCGCTTGTTATTGTGACTGTGATATCATCCATAAATAGAGAAGAACAAAGAAAATCTTGATAGTAGCTGCCGTGCACAGTGAATTAAATATGTTAAAGGTTTTAATGTTAAAAATCTCATGACCGTCTGACATTGTAAATAATTTTAATGAACGGTGTAGTAAAATAGCAAAATGTATAAAGAAATCTGAGACAGAATCTATGATCTAACTAGATGATTTAAAAGCGTTTAATGAAAATGAATTTGTTCTAAATATCGACATGTGTAATCTAATTAACATTTTTGTTCTAATTAATAATGTAAACATTTTCAAAATTTCATTAATCAAGTTATTATTAATAAATTTCATCAATCTAATTAAACAGAAAACATTTTTGTAAGAAACTGAATAGATTGGCTAAAATTCTTTACTTATAAAATTATATAATAAAGAGGAAATGTTTGATTGTTTGTTTATTTGAATTGAATAAGCTCCGACTACTAGACCGATTTGTAAAATTCTTTCACCAGTGGAATCCCACGTTATCCCTGATAATTTTTTTTTGTTAAATACCCGTAATTTGTTAAATACTTCTTATACATTAAGAAGTAGTAATTTACACACTACAACCCCTAGCGTGCCGTGTGGTGCCGGCATAGAATTTCACCAGCCCATCTCTTCCCGTGGGTGTCGTAAGAGGCGACTAAGGGAAACACACCGGAGGGCGGGCAGCAGCGCCCTCTGCAGAACAACTCCACCGAACTGCGATCCCCAACCCGCATGCCCAGCGTGGGGATTATGGGCATTAACCCCCAAATGATAGTGCCATCTTTGGCGCTCATTAGGGGAGGCCTATGTCCAGCAGTGGACTGTTATAGGCTGGTGATGATGATGATGAACCCCTAGCGACTGCAAATAGTCTGGTAATAGAAGTACTATTTTTTATGGTATTCCGAAGAATATAAAAAAGTAAGCTTTATATTTTAACCTGGCACTTGCGGCAGCACTCAAATATCTGACAGGCCGTAGGAAGTGTCTGGCGTTCTAGAAAATATCAATTAGTAGTTAACGTAATCATATACATAAAATTTACCAGTTTTACTATGACGTATAAGTTCACCTTAATAAATAAATAAATTAATAGGTCAAAGCCTATTTGCGTATTGCTCAATGTGCTTTTTTCACATTATGCTTACTGTTCATTTAGCGTATTGCACATTCTGCCCGTTTGTACATTGTGCTTGTTGTTCTCATTTTGCGTATTGTACATTATCAGCCGGAGGGTTCTAATTTTGTATTATTGTATTACTCTTTTCTTTCTTCCTACTACTTTGTAATCCATATTGTGAATTAATTGGGCAGCATGAAACAATGCAGGACTCAAACAATACAGTCTATGGATTTGATTAGAACTGTGCAAAGTGTGCAACTGGCAGTCTGGCACACATTAAAATTTTGCTTATGTTAGTAAATTATGTAATTATGTACTTAGACTAAAGTTGTTATTCATGAGAAAGCAAAAGCAAATAATTGAATAAAAGTACTAAACTTGATCATTGAAGTACTAACTAGGATACGTATGCAATAAAAATTGATATGAATCATTGTTAAATACCTATAAAACTCTCTAGTGGTTTTGATGGTGTGAGGCAATAAAATATGCCAGGTATCCAACTTAATGAATAGAGTAAAAACATAACCCTTTCCCCGGGTAAAACTGGCACTCACAAATGACTCGGCGTACATTTAAATTGTTGTCCAGCGCCTACATTTTTCATGGATACCTGCCGTGACATGCTCGGGGGCATATTCGCTGTACGTATTCAGTTTATTCAATATTCAATACAAAATAACACCCTCCGTAAGAGCGGCTCGGCTATGCATCGTATTAATTACGAACGATAAGACATCGGAACGTAATTAATACCGTTCTCATAACAAAAGATGTCGATGGGTTTTTCCATCGATGATTTTATTATGTGAAAAGACTATACCTATACGGTGACATGAATTGACGGTCCAGTAAAATCCACTTAAAATTAACCCATTAATGTTCAAACAAAAACTACATAGATTTAACCGAAACTTTCTTTATTTATTTATTCTATGGGTCACAAAAAAATATGAGAAAAGGAAAAAAGTTAGTATTTTTTGATTTTCAGCATTTTCAAGGGGTGTGCCCAAATTGGCACAGTGGCCACTTATGAGTGATAATTTTCTAACAAAGGCTTTTCGATGAACAGGTTTTTCTTGCATTTTTTACAGCTCCTAGCGGCTATTAATATGGCAAATAACAGCCTACTCATTTCGGGAGCTTTTCAGGTACGTGGTCGGCGCCGCCGTCCAGTTGCAAACAAAAAAATGTTTGATGTTGAAGGACGAGCAGATTGGTTTTGTTTTTTATCTAATGACCAATACATGCATTCTCTAGGTAGCTTATGTATGATAAACAGACAATATTAGTATTTCGAAGCAAATCTGTAGCTGACCGTAAAATTGTGTCTGTGATTTTGACTCGCGTATAAAATACTAAAGCCCGCACTCATGGCAAAAACTTCTTCATCAAAAAACATTTCATATATTTGAACAGGTGTAAGTTCTGTCACTGCTTCTTTCACGCGACTTTCGTTTAGTATTCGGACGTCAGATTTTGTGTGGGAGTTGGAATAATTCGGGGTACACCATCAAACTGGTGCAGTTGATGTAGAAGGACTCGGTCTTGTCGGATGATCATGTATGAGGTACATCAGCTCTAAATTCGAGCTCTCTTGGCAGCTAGAGGCTTATCGTCACTGCTATTTTCTGAATCCGAGTGAACACCAACATCACAGATAAATACCTCAATACTTCGGGAACTTCATTTGGAAGGTTAGATACAGCATCGTTATTGTCTAAACCTTCTTCTTCATCAGTGACGACACTGGGTTCTGGAGGAATTATCGCCAAGTCATACTCCCAACCGCCACTGTCTTCTTCTATGAAATTTATAGCCTCTTCTAAGCCTTGAAAGCCAGCTTGTTACCAGCGCTATTTCTACGCCTAAGACTCATTTTGAAATTCGGAAAAATGTAGATAAATTTAGTATACTTGTGGCCACTGTACCCGAATTGGCACAGTAATGTTTTGAACATCACAAAAATATAGATTATAATAATAAGTTACTGCAACATGCTACAAATCATCGATACCTTATTACATTATACATATAGTAAGGAATCAGGGAGACTATATTTATCTGCATAATATAATAGTTAAAAACCAATACATACCTCCACACGTGTCTTGATATCAAAATTCAGCAAGAAATTATGAAAAAACTACTAATGATAGAAAAATCGTTTTAATGTTTTTATTCAATCACTGCATTTTCAACTACTCAAAACTACAATAATATTACAACTGGTGTCAACGGTTTTTTTTCTATCCTCATTATTTAGGTGTTCCCAAATTGGTACGGCAACCATTAATGGGTTAATGAAATAAATAATGCCAGACAATCCTCAAGCTAAGCAAAGCTTGTGTTATGGGTACTAGATGACTGGATATACATTATACAATATTATTACAAATAACAGTCAGCAAAAAAAGGAAGAGGATGGAATGTGGGGCTATGTTCTGTAAGTATGTGCGATTACTTCGACAGTTGTTATTTTTTAAATGGCATTCGTATTAAATCTAATCAGAAATACCAGAAAAAATAGTCGTAATTAATAATAATGATACTGGACAGCATCTAGACCCAAGCTAAGCAAAGCTTGTGTTATGGGTACTAGATAATTGGTAAGACAGAGTATCTAATCTACCCACTATACTATACCCCATTTAAATAAAATGATCAGGGTCAAAAGTCTTCAGACAAGTGTTGCTACACAAAAATAGGATGAACGGATGTGGTTTTTGGCAAGAACTACAAGTATACTTTTCTGTTTTAAATATGCTATGCATCAACACATCATATACTGCGTAGGTACCTAGTGTGATGTATAGCAGATCGGCGGCGGCGGCGTGGCGGGCGGCGCGCCCTTGCTTGTGGCAGCAGCGGCAGCGGTGAGACTGGCTGGGCGGGCAATGAATGCTCTATTATAGAAGGTTGTTCATTATTTCGTCCGAATAAAAGTGTTACTACGATGGAAACAATATAAACCGTACTACCAAATTGTAGCGACCTCGGGTGAGACCGCTGTTTTCTGTACTGGCTACTGGTAGCCCGCCAATTCTGCAGATGCCTTGTCCTGGGTACTTCAGGGGGATCCTACTCCTTCCAGTGGGGGTGTTTTCCAGTTAAACTACTTCTTCTTGCTTGCTTCCAGCTTTATTGTTCCATTTACTTGCGAGTGAGGTGGAGGTGACGCAGCACCCGTACGTTTTTACTATCCTACTAGGTAGGCTATACCGTGCAGACGACGGCTTATTTTGTGCTAATTTTCCTATCTATTTTTACTATGCCGTCTGCGGTTTTCTTATCATATCTCTGGTGTTTATTACTCTATTTACATGATTCATGATACGTTATTAGATAGGTATTTCTACAGGCTATAAAATGAGACTAATATCCTAGGGTTCCTACAAGTCTAGTTATTCTACGTTTAATCACAAATTTCCTTACAAACTAGCTTAACCCTACCTATATTAGTCTATTTTACGCAAATTTACAACTTTTATTATACATATCTTATACCTATCTAATTATACACTATCAATACATCTAATCTTCGATCGGCGCGTTGTCAACACAAATCTATTCCAGATTCTATGTTCTGTGCGGTGTCTATTATTTTCTGTTCATAGTTAGGTGATATACCTAGCAAAAAATTCTATAAAATTTCTAAGCTATCAACAAATTTTTCCTATCAGCTGTTTAAAAGCAGTCTGCTTACCGACTGAAATATAAAACGGGCTCTTAGTATTTCATAGGTTTAAAGAATTTATCGGAAGGCCTAGAATTTAGATGGGTTTTCATGCTTATAAAAGCGGTATTGAAAATGTTATTGGAGGGGTGGTGCTCATGGTATTTGTAAGAAATAACTTCAAAGCTCCCGAGTGTCCTTATTATGCGATGAGTTAGCCTGCGTGAATAGGTACTTCAGTAAACTAACGTATTCAAAATGGCTAGCGGCCGCCGGTTTCTGTACGTTTATTTCTGATTTTTAATAATCAATGATTTGACGACCGCTGTGGCGCGGTGGGTGATGGTTCGCCTGCAACATGCGTCGCACAGATTGCGGGTTCGATTTCCTCCCAGTACAAATGTTTGTACGATCCGCTCATTTTTGTTCCGGCGTTTTGGTGGTTTTATAATGTATGGTAAAAATATCTATCTATGTAAATCAGTTACCTTGTACCCACAAGCGACAAGGTGACACCGTATGGATTGTCTAGCACTTTTTACATTTTATTTTAAATATAAAATCTTTTGTCAACGTCCATTCAGTGAGAGAAGAAAATAATTACTTGATGAAATAAGTTCATTGATAAGTTAAACATTACAAGTTAAATCATTGATAAGTTAAACATTATACACTAAGGTTGGTGTTAAAATGATTCAAAAGATAATCGGACAACTAGCAGCCTCATCAGTTAACATTGTTCGTTTAATATTTGCAAACGTTGTCAAAAACGTCAGACAAATACAATTGCCTGATTATTAGTAGGTATTATTTTGCAGAACACCTGCCCAAGTACTTGTAATATAAATACAATTAAATTAACCTACCTATTCTGAGATTCGAAGTCCTCTGTAAACGCAATGTCTCGTACGTTGCGTTTACAGAGACACTTTCACTGAAGTTATAAAATGTATCCGAAAACTGCTTTTGGGCTTTTCGCGTGATTTTCTTGCCGGAATGATTGGAGATGGTTTGGCCAAATCTTTAGTATTTTTATTTCAAAAAATTATTAAGTTAAATTATATAGGCTTTATCTAAATTGGTCCGGGCTATTCTGACTGTGTAACTGTAACAGTCATTTAGTACAGATCCTTATGTTATGCAAAAATATCCAGTAGGTGCTTTAATTAACCGGGGCTAGACTGAGATCACCGCTCGAGGCAGCCGGATGAGGTTGATTTAAGCTAAATAATTTTCTCGAGTTGTTCGCACAGCCTGGTTACATTCATTAAGGCGCATACAGCACCTAAACTAGCGCCACTACCTACTTTATGTTATTATTCTGTTTAACAAAGGAATTTTCAAAAATCCATCGTCCAGTTTGTGATACCTATCATAAGCTTTTTTTTAATGCCTCTGTAATAGTTTTATTCTATTTAGTTTAGGAAGAGATACGAAAATAGATTTTGGTGGCCACCAAGGGCAACTTCGTATCTCTTAATTAACTATTTTTCAAATCAAATTAACTATTGGGTCCATTTTCGCAGTCTTCTTTGTGTACATTTATAATTTATTGATTTTTTTTGCAAATAGTCCAATAAATAGTACATTGGTACATACCTAGTTGACATGAAAAATGTAGAGTAATCTGTAAAAAAAACTCACATGGTCACGATGTTTAAAAAACCGATTTTTAGAGTTTATCCCATTAACTGTTTTTACTGCTCCCTTTAGGAGGTCGTTAAGACCCCGCCCTCGCATAATGCTAGGTACTTTCTTGTAAGGGATTTAAAAAAAATATCAATGAAACTGTTTTGAAATATGTTCATTTCAAAAAAGTTAATTAAAATGGTTTATGTATGTTTATGTTTCATACATTTTGAAATACTTTGAAATAAAATACCTTATCTACTAATACCTCATCTCCGCAGTTTCCTATAGCATTTGTACCTATAAGTAATGGGCAAAAGTTAAAACCCTCGGTTTGCTAGTAGTTACTCTCGAAGTTGACGAATCCTGTTAATTGCAAATGGGTACTCTAATTCAGTGTATTAGAGTACACCAACTAGCTGAAATTGGTGATCTCTAGAACTAAAACAAAACAACAAATTTCGTGTTGTAGTTTTAAAGTAGTAGTTTTTTTTTAGTATTAGTTTTAAGTAGGATTCAGAAATAAGCCTTCTGAATCCTACTTACTACTCTGTGCCATGTTCTTACAGTCCAAGCTATAAGAACATGGCACATGATTTAAGCCCAGCAGTGGGTACGCTCGGGTTGCTGGATGATGATGAAATACATATTTAACAGGCCGTTTGTTTCAGGACTGATTGAGTTTGAGATGGAAGATGCAAACGTGCCGAGCCATGGTGTCATAAAACTGAGGAGTAAGCAGCTGGTGGACGCTCAAGTCAGCGAGTTTGATGTGAAGTAGCGCAGGAAGAATGCGAGAGTAGAAGAAGCAGTAGTGGCAGATACAGAGAAGCCATCTGATTCAGAATTTCATAATTGTCATTGGGCCTGTAACTTAGATATTAACATTAAACTCGATTTCAACAATAAATTGGCGTTTTCCGGTATTCTATCACAACAACCCTGAACAAAGGTCTTAAATTCTCAAATAGCAAAATTGCTATTTGAGAATTGAGAGACAAGGTCTGTGAAAATCTAATATTCTAATAATCATATATACTAATAATCTAATATTGTGTATGAAATTTACAGTTAACAACTTAAGAATTAACTTTTTATTTTAGAAAAAGATACATGTTTATTTTAAATTTAATTCATAATTCTTTATTTCACAATAAAAAATACAAAAATAGCATTAAAAAGTAAAAGAAATGGCAAAGGCGAGCTTAACGCTAAAAAGAGTTCTCTTCCAGCAAACCTTATTGTGAGAGTGAGATAAAGTTATAAACGCGGGTAAGTGTGCAAAAAAAAGGGAATACATGATTGAATTTTAAACTACTTATTTAATAGACTACTATATATATAATATACTACAATATACTATATATAAAATATAATATATACAATAAATAAAATACTATATAATCTACATTATGTCACTCTTAAGTGATTGTAAAATATATACAAACACAAGTATAATTTATATAAATACCTACACAAATATATATAATAAAAAAAAAACAACAGAGTCATGAGGATAAATAATGCTCTTTGACTTTACGCTTGAAAATGAAGAGTGATGGGCTGGCACGAATATCGTGCGGGAGAGCATTCCATAACCTAACCGAGTCTACAGTAAAGGAGCCGCCGTAGCGGCTGGATGTATGAATAGGAAATTTAAGGAGAAGGGATAAAGAAGATCTACATGGTCTGTCACGAGGGTAAAGAAACTCGAAGCGCTCACGGAGGTAAGAAGGAGAAAGAGGATTGTTCAGAATGTTGTAAAGAAGTGAGAGAACGTGCAAATCACGCCGGCGACGGATCGGAAGCCATTTTAACTGGTCTCTGAACACTGATACGTGATCATATTTACGCAAACCGAAAATAAATCGGATGCATAAATTCTGAAGACGTTCTAATTTGTTGAGGATTTCTTCCGTGGCATCAAGGAAGCAAGAGTCAGCATAATCTAATATGGGAAGTAGGAGTGATTGGGCTAAGGTGATTTTAGTTTGCAAAGGAAGGAACTTCTGCAAACGTTTCAGGGAGTGGAACGAATAGTGAACTCGCTGGCTGACTGCGTTGACGTGCTTTTGCCAAGACAGTGTAGGGTCAAAGATGACACCCAAATTCTTGGCAGCATCAGAGTAGTGGATAGGAGTATCGCTATAGAAAAGAGAGGTAGTTAGTGATGAATTTACCTGAATTAAATTAAATAATTTTGACGGATATCGTTGTGTACATGCTCCGGATAAACCTTCGAGTTCAGAGGATAATGATAATCTATTTCTATGGTGTACTTATATGAAGATGATAGAGGGCTCTTATTTCCGATTCTTTAGGGATAGATTTGTCAGTGGATATTTAATCTACTTCATCATCATCATCAGCCCATGTTAGTCATTTATTATCATACTAATCGTTTTCATTTAGTCAACATCAACTAATAAATTCTACCTTCAATATGGTTAAGATATAATCAAGAAGTGAAAATTGAAATCTACAGACTAGCCTACAGATTTATTATTAAATACACGACTACATCTAACATATTATATAAAATGTCATATAAATGCCTCTGTTGTTGATGTTGGTTGGTTCTTTGGCACGTGAACTACTACAACAGACTACAACTGATGTTTAACTTAGTTGTAAAAGTTCATGTTAACGCCTCTATTTTCAGTTGTTCAGTCTTCTTACTTAATGTTTCTGGTTTCTTCTCCCTTTTGATGATCAAAAAAAATTGGCATTATAATTAGAAATCGTTCATCTCTGACTGATGTTTGTACGAGATCTAATTACAACGCCACGTCTTTCACTCTGGAAACTTGTTCTTAGGTTATTCAATCTTCTTTCTCGATATTGCTTGGTTCTTCTGTCGTTTGTTTATAGAAGATAGTTTCATTTATTTCGGAATATTTAAAATGATGCTTTAATACATTTAAATAAGACCGAAATTAATTGCAACTACTTTCACTCTGGAACCGCTTTGCCCATTAGCTGTTGCTTCTTGTTGAAATTCTGTAGGTATAGTACGAGTATCTACAAGATCTTAATACTTATCTCTATCAACAATCCCTGCGACGCATGGGGTTGTGGGTTCGATTATCACCTCGAAACAAATGTCTGTACGATCTGCAGATATTTGTTCAACGTGTTCTGGTTGTTTCCTGTGTATTATAAAAAATATCTATGTAATATATTGTATTATGTATATCAGTCGCCTAGTCCCCATAACACAAGCTCTGCTTAGCTTGGGGCTAGATGATGATGTGTGGATTGTCCAACATTATTTATTTATTTAATTTAGCACCTTAAAATAGTGCAAGTTTTCCTAAACCAATATACTAGGTATGTGTTTTTCGAAAGGCTTGCAATTAAGCATATACACTCGAGAGCAATGAATCCGGGTCACTCAAAGAAATAAAAATCTCGGAAAGTAACCCTCTCGAGAGCAATGAATCCGGGTCACTCAAAGAAAAAAAAATCTCGGAAAGTAACCCTTAGTTGCATTAACCTAGCATTCTTACTTTCCGAGATTTTTTTTTTCTTTGAGTGACCCGGATTCATTGCTCTCGAGTGTATTATCTATATCTAGAATACATATATGTATTATCTATATCTAGAACTTATCTATCATAAAAGTAATGTAGGTATGGAGATTTTCTTCCCTAAATATACTAAATTTAAAGTAGATTCAAGAAGTCAAACTAAACCTCTAGCTAGTTACAAAATAAATCATAATGTTAGTACTTCAGTATTCTTTGTTGCTCGTTTCTTCTTTCGAGTTGGATAGTCTCTTGGTAGTCTCCATTTTATGTACATACATATATATGAGTCATAACGTTTATATAATACATATACTTTACTTAATAAATAAATCCACGTGATACAAGGCCAAACAGTTAAAGAAATTGATGATTTTTTACATATTTCTTGAATATTTTCTCTAGTTTCAATTTATTTTTTATTTTTTTATTAACTACTAGTTTCTATTTTTAAGGATTGAATCAAGTAATAAAATACCTTTAGATATACTATGATACAAATATAATACAGTACTAATATTATATACTAGCGGACCGCCCCGCCTTCCCACGGGTATTTAACAAAAAATTATGAAATTATTCACATGTTGGTTTCACAGCCTTCATACGGATCCCTTGCTTTTTTAGCAGCATTGGGCTTTTTGTCATAGACTTATTTATCGACAGTTGACTTGCCTCCTGCACCACAGTGACGAATTGTAAAGTCTATGACACTCCATAAGTGACAAGAAGTTGAATATACAGGTATGTATAGAATGTACTGTATAGCGCTCGGTTTTATTATTGAACATTTCATGCCCTATATGCCTTTAACTTTTTTGAAAATATTCTATAGAATATTTTCAGGCTATAGCCTACATAAATTCATCACGGAAACATTAGGATTCTAATGGTGAAATAATTTTTCAAATCAATCCACTAGTTTCGGAGTCTATTCAATTAAAACAAACATACAATCATATCATTTCTCTTTATAATATTAGTATAATTATTAGTGAGCTAGGTAAAAGCTACTATCTTATTACCTAAAAATTCTTGGAGCGCAGTGGAATACGTTGAGTATTAACTTTGAAATTTTGAGAACAACGGTTTTGGAGCGCGCTGTGCATTACAGTAGTCATTTTTTTCGATCTTTTTCTAAATACACTCGAGAGCAATGAATCCGGGTCACTCAAAAAAAAAAAAATCTCGGAAAGTAACCCTTAGTTGCATTAACCTAGCATTCTTACTTTCCGAGATTTTTTTTTTTTTTGAGTGACCCGGATTCATTGCTCTCGAGTGTATTTCGAAACGTATAAAATTTATCAAATTGTAAAAAGTGTTTTGAGATGTACAAATTAATACCTTTCATTTGATACCCTACTCGCTGGGGTAGTTCACCCTTTAGAAAATTATCCCCCCCCATTTTGTGACCATATGGGGGGGGGGGGGGTGGTCATTTATTTGACCTTTTTCACCTTTTTGACCTTTTTGAAAAGTTTAAATACTACCAAAATTTCAAAAACTATGGGTCCACAAAATGTATTATTATTTCAAATTTCAAGTCAATAGCTGCAGTAGTTTCTGAGATAATAACAAGATAATAAGGATTCAAAACACAAAACAGAAAAAAGCGATCCCATAAGGGTTTTGAAGTCGATGTCAAAAGCCTAAAAACGTGTTTTCTCCGAAAAAATACCATTTGTTTAAAATCACTTCGATAGTTTGAAAAATAGTTTGAAAAAAATTTGCTGTAGGAACCTAGATAAAAACTATTACAAAGCAGAGCATGGTAAAAATATATTCAAATTCCAAATCATTTCGGTATAACGTTTGTGTATATTTGGGAAATTCATTCGAGTCGCCAAAGCCTTAAAGACGCCTGCCTGCTACAATAGGGACATTACACGCGCAGTACATTTCTTGGCTTAAAGTAGCTTAGAACACCTGTTGTTTTTATTTTATTTGTATTTATTGTATGAAAACAACAATAAAAATCGGATTTGAAATATAAAGCTCTATAAACTCCTATAAAGTTAACAAAGCTACATCTAATCCACATAAGATGAAGCAAAAGAAAAATAAAATAATTCAACATTAGGCTAGAATTTATTGTAAACTTCATAGCAGTTTAAGAATTAAATTACATACACTTAAATTACACCTTTCGTTGAGTGGATTATTTTGTTGTCCACCATCGGGATATCGCCCACTAGGGGGATATAGGGATTTTATAATAAAGTTATATTGTCCCTAAGTATTACTAAAGCCTCATTTATAAAAAAAAACTAGTATATCCAGTACTAGATTTTGTTCTGGATAATGGAGAATAAGAATTATTCCAATAACCTATATTTTTGTTCCCGTTTTTCGTGGAGAATAATGACAAGTTTTATTGACCCTTTTTAGTTGGGCTTAACGTAAATTGAATTTATTAATCTCGACTGTAGTACTAAGGTTGTTTTTATTTTAGAATTTTCTTACAAATAAGTTTATTCAATATTGAATTTTAATAACATTCCATAGCATTATCTCGTTATCAAGCCTCAACGAATAACAAATATTGATTATAAGAACAAACCACACTTCTGTGTTCACTGATAAAGTGAAGTGGGTACTGCGAAGGTGTCAAAGAAATGTTTTATGTAGATCTTTCATATATAGTCATTACAACATGTGGTCACTGAAAGGTGCCACATTATACTTATTGCTATGAAAATTTTCATTCGGGACTTTAGTAGATATGAGATAATTGTTATCGGAGGTTATCTATTACTGAGATAGTGCCAGGGACACGAGTTTTGTAAGAAAGCAAGGCCTGTTTGCTTGTCGGTCTGTTTGGCAACATATTTGCTCTAAAGTGACGTATGCACGTCGTGTTTTTGTATACCTACTTGAAACTGTCTAAAAACTATATTATAGTAGGTACTTTCAAGATCAAAATGAACGATATAACCATTCGAGTGCTCGCCTTTTTATTGGCCATGATTCGATACAGTAGGTACCGACTTCGGCGATAAATTGTTATCGTATAACTTCCTTCAGTATGTCGGAACGGTTTGTACAGGTGTTTAGTTGTGCGCGACTATCATAAAATAGTTTTGTGAACGGAAAATAACGTGTTAGTGCTTTCAATATAGTGAAAAGTGATCATAGTAGTACACCGAAGCATGAAAATATGGAGAGGCCTAAACAAAAGTCAAAGAAGGAAAAGCCTAATAAGTATTTGGAGAAGGAAAAATCTTCCTCGTTCATATCAGACGTGAAGGCGTTTAAAGAAAATTTGAAAATCAGAGAAATATTGAAAACGGTAAAAATGAACAGTAGTATGCGCATCAAGGCACCTCGAGGAAGTAAAGTAATGCAAAATAAAGATTTCAATGATAACGAAGACCTTTTTGATGATGTGGTCGCCAATGAAGGTCGGCAGGAGGATGAACCACCGAGCGCCACCAATACCATCCTTAATAATGAAAATGAATCGGAAATAGTTCATGACGAATCCACAGGGGAAGATGAAATTGTGCCTACACTTATGAGGAACGAAACCGGTAATGTCTCCAGTGTATTACAAAAATCAAAGAGTCTCTCTGATGGCATAGATGATTGTAGTAAAGATGACGTCACAACAAATACTCAAGAATTTCCGCTTCTACCAGCTGAGAGTACTGGAGCTAAATCTCGTGATAGGAAGCTGTCACTAGATCATACGATTTTGCTGAGACGTGAAGGTTTATCTCAATCCGAGGTAGATCTAAACTCCATAGGGAAGTCACCTTTGGAGAGAAAATCATCATTTTTCAGGAAAAAGATGGACAGTTTTGTACGGAACACTACAGAGATATTCAAGCGGCAGTCTATGAGCAGTAAATCGACCAGGTCTCCGGTCACGTCGCGTAGGGGCTCGACCAGTTCAAGGATGTCGGTTTCCTTGCAGTCCCTGAATGAAAATTCGGCATTTTTTGAAGAGTTTAAAAACGTACCGCTGAATACGTTCCGAGTAAGTTATACTACTTTCTGCTTGCGGCTGCGCACTCATATTTTTGTACGTATACGTATATGTACGTATGTAGACTGTGTGTTATTCCAGGTTTAAATCTACCTACATCTATGCAAAGAAAACTTTTAAAAAGAATGTGGATAGATAAAAGTACATACAGTTTTATTTTGTAAAAACCTAAAATTTAGAAGAAGCTAACATACATGACGGAAGATGTACCTAATTAGACAATTTTAACGGGTATTTATCACGTTTGTTTACATTTTACATTAAGTTTTGGGATCAACAATCTTTAGGAGGCATGCGGCTCCACCGTTGCCAAACATAGGCTGGGGCATGGCTGGGGCTAAACATAGCGGGATCATCCTCGTTTGCACAATATTATACACCCAAGATAATATCTGCTAGGTGTAATAGCAGATATGGTGTAGAGACTATTGCAAAGGAAAATGCATTATTTATTTATATAAAAACCGTATGATGTAGAGACTATGGCAAAGGAAAATGCATCATTTATTTATATAAAAACCCTTGGCAATTGCGGCATTTTAGTATTTACAGTTGGGATAATTCTATGTACTCTTTACCAACAAATCATTGGCTACCTATAACACGAGATCTGCTTAGCATGGGGCTAGGTGATATTTGTGTGGTTGTTCCATCTTTGTTTTTATTAGTACACGTTTTAATTAATTATTATCTTGAATTGAAAAAGGAATGAATCATAAACAAAAGTTGACTAGTAGTTTTAAGTAAGGATTGTACAGCTTTCTTCCTCTGAGAGTAAAAAGATCCTAATTTTCTTCATTAATTAATTAATTTTCACCAAAGATAATTAATAAGACTTCATAACCTACCCGCTTTTTATTTGCAAGGATTTGATGTTGGTTTTGTAATTATCAAGAAATCTTCTAGTTGAAGATCCTTCTGGGAATAGTCCCTCGTTCTTATTTATCAAATACCAGCAGTCCGCCCCGGCTTCGCACAGGTATTTTACAGAATTTTAAACGTTTTACACATACTTACACATTGAGTTACAAGTTTTTATACGGATCCCTAACTTTTTTTTTAATATTCTCTAGAATATGTTATCATTCTACTGGTGAAAGAATTTCCCAAATCGGTCCATTAGTTTCAGAACCTATTGAATTCAAACAACAAACAAACAATCAAATCTTTCCCCTTTATACTACTATAGATTTTCATTACACTTCAAATGTTTATTATATACACAAGTTATGGGGCGAACCCACTTTGACATGACGACATAATATATTCGTGCAGTTTAAATCACCTGGTTTGTATATATAGATGGACGGGTTCACATTATGTATATGATTGCTCTATTAACTTGTCATCCACTTGTTTCGACTTCAACTCACCCCAGTTTTATTTATATATATATAGTGTCATGTTACGAATAAATATTTATTATTTATTGGTGACTTTTGTATTCTGTGTTTCAGTGTTGATTCAATATTTTTATGTATAGGTAACTCTTTAGTTTTTTAGGATATACCTAACAAAATAACCTAAAATAAAAACAATACTTACAGTAGATTGAAAAGATAATGACTTAAAAAGATTGAAGTAAACAATTAATCAAAGTGATCACTTTATTTACCATTTTTATTTCTTATTTAACTTGTATTTTGTGACGTGTCCAAGAGTCCTGTAAGGTCTTAAGAAATTAAGCACTTTGATTTTGGTTTTAATTTTGATCAAAGATTAAGAGTAGTCTGAAGAGTAACCAAAAACATTATTTGAACCTTGTCAGTTAGGGTTAGAGAAATTAAAGGAAATAATAATTTTGCGTGCGCTACGACATCTTTGTGACGAGACGAAAGATGAGTGCTCTAGTCCTTACGAAAGAAGTTGTTGCAGATCTCCATCTCCAACAAACTCTAGCGTAAAGACATATAGCTCTTATCTTTATGCAATAGTCCTTACTTAATTATTCTCGGGCAAAAGCCAATACTCGTTTATTTTCATCTGTACACACCAATTCGGCAGCGAAGCCAAGCGGTTTTGTATTACGTTTCAATAGATACCGTTGTCCACAACCGTCAGCGTTCTGTCAACCTGTCGGCGGCCCGCCCCGGCTAAGCAAAGAGATTGTTGACTAGGGTTGAATGGACCAAATTACAGCACTCTGTCATCGATTCATTCCTTCGACTTCAATAATGTAAGCAATGCTTTGAGTAGCGCAGTGTAAGACGATGCAGTATCATTATTGCCTACCCTAGAGGATCAATCCTTGGCTTACTAGTTGTTGTCATATCAACGACTAGCTTGGTTACAAGAACAAAGATTTGCGATCAATGCTCTTAAAATTTCTAGGACCAGCAAAGCAGTGTGTCAAGCTTGGCTACACCACGGACGGACTCAATGCTCTCCATCAATGTGAATGATAGGCTGCTTGAGCAGGTAGAGGTGGACACAATGGCCGGCAGCCCTTTACCGGAAGACCAGCTTGCTGATACTCCGTCCACCAGCACACACAGTGAGTTAAAAAACAATTTAAACTAGTTATACTATTAGTTAGCCACGGCCGCACTATATGGTAGCTTTGATGGCAAACAAGAATATTTCTCGTCCAAACGCGTTTAACAGATACGATAAGACAGCGGTGTGGTATCGAATAAAACCGTACTCACTATGACATAGTTGTCATTCCTAACCACGATACGATGTAATGTAGGCACGATTTGCGAAAAACGATTGTTCGTTCCCACACCAAGCCACGTTTATGAATCGTATAAAACTTAAAAACAACGAAAATTTTCTGACGACACACGGTTTGGTCAAGGAATCATCTATGGCATAGAGAATAAGAACCATACGACAAGATTCATAAAAATCTAGCGCCGCCACCTGTTTTATCTTATTACGTAGGTACTCGCAATGACAATCTAATCTTTCCTCTTTAAAATATTAAGTATAGATGCAACTATTGCTATTTGGTAATATTGCGTTAGTCTTTTTAAACTTTCACGATTTGTTGACATATTAAAGAATATTTATCGGGTATTTATCGCGTACCTTTTGTCAGTCGCCCCGTGACCACGATCGCTTCAACGCGATGGAAACGTAGGAGAAAATAAAAACAAAAGGTACGCGATAATACCCGGTAAATATTCATTAATATTACGTTAGTCCTACGTGGATTCTAAGAAGCAACCATCCAAACTACCATCTTTACACACATGATTGTTAACTAAGTTTTTTACTTTCGTCAGTCACATTATAATCTATATCTATACTAATATTATAAAGAGGAAAGATTTGATTGTTTGTTTGTTTATTTGAATTGAATAGGGTCTGAAACTACTGGACCGATTTGAAAAAATCTTTCACCATTAGAATCATAAATTTTCCGTGATGAACATAGGCTATATAATATTTTAAATATATAATATTTCAAAAAAGTTAGGGATCCGCATGGAAAATTCAATAATTAAACCGTGCGCTATATATTCAACCTCTTTCTATTATTATATTATGGCGCGGAGCCATAATAGAAAAAGAGGTTGAATATAGTATAGCGAACGGTGCTTGCTTTTTCTCTACGGCCAGTGTCAGTTATAGAGTGTCGAGTCAATGTCAAAAACCCCAATGCTGTTAAAAAAAGTAAGGGATCCGTATGAAAACTGTGAAACCCATCGTGTTAGTGTGTATAATTTCTGAAATTTTTGTTTCATACCCGTGCGAAGCCGGGGCGAACCGCTAGTATAAGATAATATACTGATATAATAGAATAATTTACCGTCGGACTTCCGTTGCTATTGTACCTAGACTCTATAACTCTTTTCTCTTATTTATACCTTCTTTCTCTAAATGTATGTACGTACATATAACAATAAGCACCATAGTTCTAAATGCACTGACGAAAGCAACAACATTGACAACTATATTAATTTATTTTAGACCTAAGTAGTAATTATGGTATGTATTATTATTATTACTTATAATAAATAAATAGTATACACACCATAATTACAACATAATAAAATAAGCGACGACGAAGATGCTTTGCACACTCAGACTCATAGCTGCTTTTGCGAATAAGTGCCGCATATACAAAAAATAAAATAAAACAATGACGTAATACCTGTTTTTTTCATGTTTCTGCTTGTCTTTGGCTGAGCGATCCTAAAACCAAGCAAAATCTAAATTTTATAAAATCCGCGTGCGATCACATTTCAGATTTCGATAACTATATATGATCATATATAGTAACAGGAAAAGTTTTATAGATTCTTTCGAATAAAAGGCTTCCATGATTAGATTTTTTTAATTTAAATTAATTTTAAGATAGGGAGCTTAGTTACTTCAGATGGAAACTTATTAAAGAAGCGCACGCAATTAATTAGCCTTTAATGATTTTTAAGTAATCTTTATGATAGGATGTATAATTTGTTCTTATTTCTTGTATTTCTAGTAAGATTTCTAGTACGATCATAACAACTTTTCAAAAAACTTCTTTTATGTGCGTAAGTATACTTTAGATTTCAATCGAGGTATTGCGATATTACTGTCAAATTAATTATTTCTATAAATAGCTTTCTCAAAGAGTCACGTGGCTCTAATTTATAAATTGACAACAAAACGCTTACTGCCCTTTATTGTAGAACAAAGATAAACTGAATGTCAGCCTCTCCCCAAAGCAAAGTAGTTTAGGATATAATGCTATGGAAAGTAACTAAAATAAACCAACCTAGCTGTATCTTCATCGGTAATATATCTAATTATTCGAACTGCATAGACTGCTAAACTAACTCTGACTGCGAGTAGCCTAGCTAGGAAAATAAAGGAGTCTAAAAGATGTCATCCTTTAACATTCATCCTTTAACATTATCTTAGTTGGGGATTCTCTTGTTAAAGATAACTATTTACATCGGCATAATTATATTTATTTCTGTCAACTTTAAAAATAAACGAAGTATTATCAGCCAATAAGATTATACATATATCTCAAAGATCTTCTGCTCAAAAATAAAAGATCATTTAAATAATACATAAAATAGAAGTAGGTCTTATATTTATATTGGTCCTTGCATGATCCTTGCTCCTATTTCATTTATACTATCCTGGTATATTTCAAGGATATATCAGTTCTTACAAAGAAATAGGTAAGTTGAGTAGCTACATAAAGGATGAATTTTTTGTTTAAAATTTAAGTGAAACTTATGCTGTACCTGAAGGGTTATAGTTAATAATCAAATAACGTATGCCCATAATACTTTTCCCAGTAAAGAAGAATTTTAAATGTACGCGTGTACTTTTTACATTACACGCGTACGCTTGATTAGGTATTATTTTCGTTATTAAGTTGGAATTATAAATGGAACAGAGTTTCACGAATTATTTTCTGTTTGGTTTATACACGAGCATGAAGTTCCCTAATTGTTGACAGGTGAGTGAATGAAGACTGAATGACAGAACTATTTAATTGAAACACTTATTTTGTCACATAGGTATAGAGAATCTGTTGACTTGAAAAATATGGGGCTATGATGGGGCTATGCGTAAGTTTAGATTTTTGTCAAGACGAATATTATGTATAATAACATACTAATATAATATTATATTAGTATGTTACGAAGATTATTGTAGATTTTCCATGACTTACTAATATTATAAAAAGGATAGATTTGATTGTTCCTTTGTTTGCTTTTTTGAATTGAATAGGCTCCGAAACTACTGGACTGATTTGAAAAATTCTTTCACCATTAGAATCCTAAAATTTCCGTGATGAACATAGGTTATAGATTATTTAAAAAAATTTTAGAGTTCCGAATGAAAAAATTAATTTTTGGTAAATACTCGTGCGAAGCCGGGGCGGACCGCAAGTTGGTATAAAAATTATAGTTTACATGGTATCACGAAAAAATGTGAGTAATGCCGCGGGTAGAGGCTAGTAGCAAATTAAAGAACGAAAGTAATACTATTTTATTGTAGTGTAACATGTTTTTCTTGTTTTTCTTCGTGAACAGAGTTTCGTTTGACGACAATTTCTTAGGATGGTAAAAATCACTATGTATCACGAAGATCTAGAAGACAACTATTCGCCCTTGTCTTGAAGGCATATTTATTGTGCTGTATTTTGATAAGCCGCAAGGCGCAAACGCATTCTTGACTTTGATGCCAACGTTTCGATATCCTCCGTCCCGTAAACCTCTCTCGCCATTTTTGCCGAACAACGGGAATATTACCTAAAGCTACCGCGGCCGAAGTTGCGACCACCCCACGTCTCCTACGCGGCATTTCGTCGGGTCGGGTTCAATAGTGATTCTGGTCATAGAAAATTAATACGATTTTAATTAGCAAAAGCCGCATCGCATTTTCTCGGCTCCCGTAACCTTTCAAAAGCGTGTGAAATAAAAGGGACCCATTTTAACCATTCAGGAATGAAACCCTAAAAAATAGCAAACTTATTTTGATTGCAAAATATTGCAATCCAAAAATCTTAACTGAAGCTAACCACGGGTCCCGTAGCCTTTTAAAAGCGTGTGGCGTAAATGAGTCCCATTTTCACCCTTCGAGAACGAAACCCTAAAAAGTAGCCAAACTGTAAAAATAATAGGGGTTGAGTTATGAAATTGCTGTTTTATTACAACAGGTACTTCGAATTGACATAGAACCTTGACGTTTTGAGAAAAAAATATGAAAAATAAGTGGCCTCATGATTTGACTGATCTACAAACAGAAACGCGTGTTGAAACTAGCTTTAGTAACTCTTTGGTGATCTCAGCATGGTGCTATTTACTATAGCTTTCTTAGAATCTATAATATGGTTAAGCAATAAAGGCAGATGTGTACTGTGCCAAACTTCGAACAATGATAGCAAAACTAGCAGTGAAACAGCCTCGACTCCTGAATCGATCCTTTATTGCCCTATGATAACGCCTCATACAGCACGAGAAATCGTTTTAACTCTACAGGAACTGCAATCAGAAATCCTTTGTCACCCTCCATATTCGCCAGACCTAGCTCAATCGGACTAGCATTTTTTACGAGATTTGGACAATTTTCTATGTGATAAAAAGTTTTCTTCCCAGGAGGCAGAACAAAATGCTTTCACACAGCTGTCGAATCTAGATCACCAAAGTTCTATCGTAAAGGCATAAATGACCTTTCTATTAGCAATGTATAGTTAATAATGGTAATTATATTGATTAAATAAATAAGTTGTTAAAGTAAATCAACCAATATTATTTTTAGTACAAATCGGCAATTTCATACTATAACTCCTGCAATTAAAAAAAATAACTTAATGAAACTCGGTTTTTAAAATCAAATAACTATAAAAAAAATCATAGAATTGACCATTTTCATGTATTCGGCCGCGTCCGACTCGACCCGAGAAGGCTTCCGTATTACATTTTTACTGCAGTATTCATCATCATCATCATCACCAGCCTATAATAGTCCACTGCTGGACATAGGCCTCCCCTAATGAGTGCCATAGATGGCATTATCATTTGGGGTTAGTGCCAATAATCCCCACGCTGAGCATGCGGGTTGGGGATCGCAGTTCGGTGGAGTTATTCTGCAGAGGGCGCTGCTGCCCGCCCCCCGGTGTGTTTCCCTTAGTCGCCTCTTACGACACCCACGGGAAGAGATGAGGTGGTGAAATTCTATGCCGGCACCACACGGCAATATTAGGTATTAGGTAGACCTATTTAAAACGAGGTTCATTATTTCCTTTGATTATAAACTTTTTTATTTTGTTTTATCGTTATTATAGCGGCTTATGAAGTTCTTAATTGTTAACATGGTACTGATATTCCCTTCTAGCCGAATTTCGGACACGGCAGCCAGTCTCAATGAAGACTAGTCAGATGCATAATACAGTGCACAAGAGCACGCACAAATCAAACACAAAAACATCAAACGTCTACACCCTATACGGGACAGCAGACCAACGTAACGAAGGCTGAAAAAATGTATGCAATATTTCATAAACACTGTTTTTAGGGTTTTGCCATCGGTTGCAAAACCCTTATGAAATCGCTTTGGGTCTGTTTTGTGTTTTGAATCCTTAATATCTCAGAAACTACTGCAGCTATTGACTTGAAATTTGAAATAATAATACATTTTGTGCGCCCGCACATATTTATAGAAAAATAAATGAAAAATCAAAATGAAGATTTTCCATACAAATTTTGAAATCGAAATTTTAAATGGAACGTACAAAGTCAATAGTGGTATCAAATGAAAGGTACACGTTTGTAGATTTCAAAATAGTTTTGGAAATTTTGGTAGATTTTATACTTTTTAAAATATTTTGAAAAAGGTCGAAAAATTGACCATTCCCCCCCTATCTCCGAAGATTGCAGAGTGATTGATGTAAAATGTACTAAGCGTTTGTAGATATAGATCTATATTTTACAGGAAAAATATAGAGAAGTCTGTAAATATAATACTTTTTGAAATATGGTCAAAAAACTAATTTTCATACAATGGGGGCTCTTTCATTGAGAGTAATATCAAATCAAAGGTATGGATTTCGACAATTCAAAACAGGTTTTGAAAATCGTCTAAATTTCATACTTAGTGAAATAGGTTGAAAAAAGCCGAAAAAAAATTGTAGGTACCAACCCACTTACCTACCCACTAATCTCTGTAGTAACTGTAATAGGAGTATCCTAGATAATCCACACAGTATCATTTACCCACAAGCTATGCAAAGCTTGTGTTATTGGTATTACTACGATAGCTGTTATACTTAATAAAGTATAAGTATCACATTAGATGATTTATTTTTGTGTACAGAAAAGGACTAGAACACCCGAACAAATAATCTGAAGATCCTACAAATATTAGTCCCGAGGCAGGAATCAAACCTCAACCTCCTGCGTTGTAAGCCCACCGCGCCAAGAGGTTGTCATATATTGTCATACCTTTACCATTGTCATACCTACCTAAACGACAAAAGTTCAAAACCCTCGGCGCGCGAGTTACACTCGCACTTGTCGTACTTGTTTAAAGTGTGTTTTATAGAATCTGTTAGTGCGAAAAAGGAATAGGAAAAATAGGAAGAAGAAAAACAAGATCCGTCAAATGCAATTGAGATAATATGATAGTGATAATATGATAGGTAGGTACCTCCTTACCCCTTATCTAAATTAGATTTTTCGACGGAAATTATAATTTTTATTTCGTAAGTACTACGTAAGTACTACGTAAGTACTACGTAAGTACTACGTAAGTACTACGTAAGTACTACGTAAGTACTACGTAAGTACTACGTAAGTACTACGTAAGTACTACGTAAGTACTACGTAAGTACTACGTAAGTACTACGTAAGTACTACGTAAGTACTACGTAAGTACTACGTAAGTACTACGTAAGTACTACGTAAGTACTACGTAAGTACTACGTAAGTACTACGTAAGTACTACGTAAGTACTACGTAAGTACTACGTAAGTACTACGTAAGTACTTACGTAGTAAAAACATTAATAAAAAAGTTTACCGCGTTCAATCTGCCCGTCTGTCTGTTACCTTTTCACGCCTAAAAGGCGAGGATCTCAGTATGTTTGTAAAACAATAGAAAGAAGGTGATGAAATCAATTACAACTTCATAATTAAAAAAAATCTAATTGGCGAAGCTATAAGAAATCGCCAGTTGACTTGCCACTGGACCTGTCAAAAAAAAATAAAAGCCTGGATTTAGCGTAGATTACTCAAGTGTAACCTACTACGTAACTACTGGTACATTTCCAGCCTTGTGGTACACGACGGACAGACAGATAGCTGAGCTTTTGTAATACGGTCCCTAGTTGCGGAACGCAATAAGCACGGTTCTGATTGGTTCTTTAATCCTCCATTTTACTTATCCTTGCCTGGAGTGTCTACTTAATAAAATAACGTGGTTCTTTTAGATTATCTGATTCAACCTTCGCGGTTGGTTTTATTTATTTCCTCCTTTCTCAATGGAATAAAAATTACTGAAAAGTAATTTAGCGCAAATTGTATAACATAATTTATTTACTTACTGTAAAACTTACTTCTTATCCTTAGTTTATAAAAAAAATTCAATAACGAAAAAAAATAACTTATACTATTTCTACTAAGTCTGAGAAGGAAAACCAACAGAGCAAAACTCAGGCTGACCCCTTACTTACTGAATAATAAATCATTTATTTCAGGTAACATAAGAACAGATATGGATGGTAAAAAAAATTAGGGCTTATATCAACAAATATCTTACGGACTAACATTCATACAAATGTAAAAAGTCTTAATAACTAAATAGGGTACATTAGGTACGGGCAAATGCACCTCAATTCGCTGTTTACGCTGTCAAAAACCTTTTTACGGCTGACCAAAACCTTTTTAATTTGACGGTTTAACTGATACCATGATTTAATTGATATTACCTTCATAAGAGAGACGTATAGTTATTGATAGGCGCTGTGGAATCTAGACTTCGTAGCATCGCTGATCCTCGTCATTTCCAGCATCTTGTTTTGTTTCACGTAGTCAAGCTGTAAATTCATCTTAGAATACATCAGTACTACTGACTAGAACAACAGTAGTATTTAATATATTTTAAAACGAAAACACAGCATTTGCAGGAACCGCGCCGTTCTCGAAGTTTGCTTGATGATCTAATTAGTTTCGATGGAGTTAGCCAGTGGATTACATAACTGCTATCTATACCCACTTCTTATTTGCGACAAACAATAACTCACATTCAGGACTAATTATTTTAGAGAGCATTTTAGACTTTACCTAAACGGTGTACGCGGGTCCTTGTATGTTTGTGTGTAGCTTAAACACACATGCAAGGGCATGGATTGAAAGGTAGTAAGTAGTATTTTCACTAGTAATTTGTTATTGAACTTTGATTTAAAGCCTTCATTTGAGTCTTATAAACTTTCAATATTATTTTTATTGCGCTATGAATTGCTTCTTGTTTTGTTATCAAAATCAAATCATTTATTTGCTGAACACATTTTTACATGTACATATATCTCAGATCGTGTCAAATGTATTCAAACTGAAAGCAGGTGTGCAAATATTTAACAGCAGAGAATTAAATTATCAAGTAGGTAATCAATAACTTAATAATCCACGATAACACAAACGAAAATAAATAGTCAATTATCAAATAATTAGAAAATATTCACAGACAAAACATAATAAATTATTGATATTTACAAAATTACGCGATCTCAACACATAATTATAAGAACTATTTTAGTTGAAGTTGACCTCGACAATGTGTAAGATGATTGAAACGTCGTCGGGAAAAATAGATAAAAATAAACGGCATGCATACCCGTTAAAATATAACTTTACTAATAATTACTAAGTAAACATAAAATAAAAACATATATTCATTTACATTATACAAATCTTTCTCAAACAGCTTATTTATTTTTGTATATAAAGTAATTATTAATATAGGGAACTTATAATGTAAATTATCTAAACACACTCGTCAATCAGACGAATCTGGCTAGGGATTTGGCTGATAGTCCCTACAGTGGTGAAACGTGCCCTGTACTGACTAATACTGACGCACATAGGCACAGTGGGGCAAGCACAGGCTTTCTTGTCTAAGGTAGAATAGACAAAAGTTACGTCACTTTGTCATCGAATGCGTAATTAATTTGAAATTAATTTCTTCAACTTCAATAATGTACGCAATGTATGGCGATGCGATGTCATTATTGTCTATTCTCCTAGAGAACAATCCCCGTGCTCGGCCTACAGAATTAGGAAGTTGTTTCTAAATTATATTAGTGAACACTAGTGCCTAGATATACCTAGAGATATGACTCTACTTTCTATAAAAAATTACAACCTTTTAAACATTTAATCTAACATTTGTACATTAAAAGTTCTTACATCTAAAAAACTGAATCAAGTATTGCCTTTATACCTTTTACGTCATTCAAACTTTTTTGGGCTACATCGAGCGTACGTTGAATTGTTTGCGTTTTTCTGAATTCGGAGTTTTAGGCATGGAGTGAATCCGGACTTTACCCTACTCCTTATTTAAGCCAAGTAGCGGTCGTGTCTTTGTTTGGTTACAAACAACAAAGCAACAATCATATTACATAATATATACAAGACAATTACAAAAATATGCATATCATCCTCTTTACACTGTAAATTATGTACCAAAACACAAAGTTATTAACTGAGCATCCACTTAGCTACTACCTTAGCTGTCATACACAAGGGTTTTAAATTTCAAAGAATATAAAACAATATCAAAGTTCAATGTGTATTAATAAGTTAGGGTTATTTTTAATTACTATAAAAATAACGAAATTTTTGTCCTTTCGACCATTATTGTATTAAAGGACACTCAAATTGAATATTCAAATTCATGAAAGTACAGTCAGTAGATAAGTCGAATTTTGTAGCTATCGCTGTTAGGATGCTGTTCCTTCTCCCGTGGGTTCTGGTAAACAGGGAAGCTGACTTCTACGCTAGATGACACCAAAGGTATCAGTGCGTGCCTGGGTAAACATGGTCTAGTCATTACAGAATCACAGCAGTCGCAACAGCAAACTAAACGCGTTGTTATAATTAGATTCAGATTCAGATTCAATAACTTTATTTCTTTAGGCTTACAAAATAAGCACTCAGACAAGTCAAATTTCATACAGATAATTATTATAAAAAAGAAATAATTTGTTATTGATTTCTCTTCACTTCAATTATTTGTCCACTAGTGGTAGAAGTGAAAAAGAAACCACTAGTACATTCATATATAACTTATGTGTCTAATACAATGTTTGTTTTGCCTACCTAAATCTAAGTTTAATGTGATCTATAAAGTAGTATTTAAAGTTATATGTATATTTGACCTACAGATTCACTGAGTAAAATGATAAATGTTTTCCTCTTTGTTGACCTGGCTCTGCATCCAAAAAAAAAATATGCAAATCAAATATTAATATGCTGTTTAGAGCTTTTAAGGGTCGATGACCAGTCAGTCAAAAATGACAGTCCGTATTGATAAAATGTTTTTTGGATCATATAGGGTAAACCACCCAATCGTTGGCACTCCTCCAATTATTGGCCCTTTATAGTTTAGTTAAAAAAAACAAGGAAACTATAGACTATTCAAGTTCAGTATGCATTAAAATATAAAATAGTATTATTATTCTGTTAGAAAATGGCAACACTGCTCCTATAATCAGTATGGCGGTTCAGGAACAACAACTTAAATTTTGTGCAAGTGATTTGAAGGTAGTTTTTTGGTTTCTTCTTAAGGTGAGAGTTTTATTAATCATAGTATATCGCAGCTATTCGGCTTATTGATACTTTCGAAATAATTTTATATACTTAATTACACTTCTAAGCAGTAGATTCAAAGATAATTTTGTTTATTTTTATATCAGTTTTTATTTGTTTCGTGTGCCAACATATGGATCAGTAAATTCATCAAAATCCTATTATTGGCATTAGTGCCAATGTTAGGATTTCTAAGAATATTATCAACAAGCGAGTTTATGATCTATTTGTAAAGGTTTTAAATTAAATTATTATTTGTCCATCAATATTTTCTTCTTTAATAGCAATTTCCAAATGTTGGCCCACAGTGCCAATAACAAAAGCTAATTATTGGCCGTAGTGCCCATAATAGAATATGAAGTGATAATAACCCTTGTGTTTGTTTTTTATTTATAATAGAGTACGAATGAATAGGTACTTTTTAATGTTCCCAGTACAACTGCGAATCTATACTAATAATATTATAAAAAGGAAAGATTTTATTGTTTGTTTGTTTGTTTGAATTAAATAGGCTCCGAAACTACTGGACCGAATTGAAAAATTATGTCACCAGAATCCCTAATTTTCTGTGATGAACATAGGCTATAGAATTTTTTCAAAAAAGTTAGGAATCCTCATGAAAAATTCAAAAATAAAACCATGTGCTATATTCAACTTCATTTTCACTATGGCTCTGCAGCTTGCTTTTCTCAGTTTTAGTTTTGGAGTGTCATAGACTTCATAATTCGTCACTATGGTGCGGGAGGCAAGTAAACTGGCAAAATAAAAGTTAATGTCAAAAAGCCCAATGCTGCCAAAAAAGTTCGTAAAAAAGGGATCCGTATGAATACTGTGAAACCCAACGTGTTAGTGTGTATAATTTCTGAAATGAATTTTTTGTTTAATACCCGTGCGAAGCCGGGGCGGACTGATAGTATAATATAAAGTAGTTATTAAGGATAAAAGACCTCAAAGATACTAATTTATGTACCATTTAATGACTTATAAAGTGAAACTACCAAAACTAATACCTAGAATAAGAAAACGTTTTTATGTCATGAATAAGTTTTTTTAAATAATTATGTTGTTTCATATATATATAGCCCATAGCAATTGGATTTTAACAGAGACGTATACCTAATCTTATAATTGATAGGCGCGGTGGAATCCGGATTTCATAGCGTCGCTGAACCTCGTCGTACTCCAACTTAAACGACAAGTGTACGAAAAGCCAACAACCCGATCAAACAAAACCCTTTTAATTTGACGGTTTAACTGATACCATGATTTAATTGATATTACTGATATTATTGATAGGCGCTGTGGAATCTAGACTTCGTAGCATCGCTGATCCTCGTCATTTCCAGCATCTTGTTTTGTTTCACGTAGTCAAGCTGTAAATTCATCTTAGAATACATCAGTACTACTGACTAGAACAACAGTAGTATTTAATATATTTTAAAACGAAAACACAGCATTTGCAGGAACCGCGCCGTTCTCGAAGTTTGCTTGATGATCTAATTAGTTTCGATGGAGTTAGCCAGTGGATTACATAACTGCTATCTATACCCACTTCTTATTTGCGACAAACAATAACTCACATTCAGGACTAATTATTTTAGAGAGCATTTTAGACTTTACCTAAACGGTGTACGCGGGTCCTTGTATGTTTGTGTGTAGCTTAAACACACATGCAAGGGCATGGATTGAAAGGTAGTAAGTAGTATTTTCACTAGTAATTTGTTATTGAACTTTGATTTAAAGCCTTCATTTGAGTCTTATAAACTTTCAATATTATTTTTATTGCGCTATGAATTGCTTCTTGTTTTGTTATCAAAATCAAATCATTTATTTGCTGAACACATTTTTACATGTACATATATCTCAGATCGTGTCAAATGTATTCAAACTGAAAGCAGGTGTGCAAATATTTAACAGCAGAGAATTAAATTATCAAGTAGGTAATCAATAACTTAATAATCCACGATAACACAAACGAAAATAAATAGTCAATTATCAAATAATTAGAAAATATTTACAGACAAAACATAATAAATTATTGATATTTACAAAATTACGCGATCTCAACACATAATTATAAGAACTATTTTAGTTGAAGTTGACCTCGACAATGTGTAAGATGATTGAAACGTCGTCGGGAAAAATAGATAAAAATAAACGGCATGCATACCCGTTAAAATATAACTAATAATTACTAAGTAAACATAAAATAAAAACATATATTCATTTACATTATACAAATCTTTCTCAAACAGCTTATTTATTTTTGTATATAAAGTAATTATTAATATAGGGAACTTATAATGTAAATTATCTAAACACACTCGTCAATCAGACGAATCTGGCTAGGGCTTTGGCTGATAGTCCCTACAGTGGTGAAACGTGCCCTGTACTGACTAATACTGACGCACATAGGCACAGTGGGGCAAGCACAGGCTTTCTTGTCTAAGGTAGAATAGACAAAAGTTACGTCACTTTGTCATCGAATGCGTAATTAATTTGAAATTAATTTCTTCAACTTCAATAATGTACGCAATGTATGGCGATGCGATGTCATTATTGTCTATTCTCCTAGAGAACAATCCCCGTGCTCGGCCTACAGAATTAGGAAGTTGTTTCTAAATTATATTAGTGAACACTAGTGCCTAGATATACCTAGAGATATGACTCTACTTTCTATAAAAAATTACAACCTTTTAAACATTTAATCTAACATTTGTACATTAAAAGTTCTTACATCTAAAAAACTGAATCAAGTATTGCCTTTATACCTTTTACGTCATTCAAACTTTTTTGGGCTACATCGAGCGTACGTTGAATTGTTTGCGTTTTTCTGAATTCGGAGTTTTAGGCATGGAGTGAATCCGGACTTTACCCTACTCCTTATTTAAGCCAAGTAGCGGTCGTGTCTTTGTTTGGTTACAAACAACAAAGCAACAATCATATTACATAATATATACAAGACAATTACAAAAATATGCATATCATCCTCTTTACACTGTAAATTATGTACCAAAACACAAAGTTATTAACTGAGCATCCACTTAGCTACTACCTTAGCTGTCATACACAAGGGTTTTAAATTTCAAAAAATATAAAACAATATTAAAGTTCAATGTGTATTAATAAGTTAGGGTTATTTTTAATTACTATAAAAATAACGAAATTTTTGTCCTTTCGACCATTATTGTATTAAAGGACACTCAAATTGAATATTCAAATTCATGAAAGTACAGTCAGAAGATTAGTAGAATTTTGTAGCTATCGCTGCTGTGGATGCTGTTCCTTCTCCCGTGGGTTCTGGTGAGCAGGGAAGCTGACTTCTACGCTAGATGACACCAAAGGTACCTACCATCAGTGCCGTGCCTGGGTAAACATGGTCTAGTCATTACAGAATCACAGCAGTCGCAACAGCAAACTAAACGCGTTGTTATAATTAGATTCAGATTCAATAACTTTATTTCTTTAGGCTTACAAAATAAGCACTCAGACAAGTCAAATTTCATACAGATAATTATTATAAAAAAGAAATAATTTGTTATTGATTTCTCTTCACTTCAATTATTTGTCCACTAGTGGTAGAAGTGAAAAAGAAACCACTAGTACATTCATATATAACTTATGTGTCTAATACAATGTTTGTTTTGCCTATCTGAATCTAAGTTTAATGTGATCTACAAAGTAGTATTTAAAGTTATATGTGTATTTGACCTACAAATTCACTGAGTAAAATGATAAATGTTTTCCTATTTGTTGACCTGGCTCTGCATCCAAAAAAAAAATATGCAAATCAAATATTAATATGCTGATTAGAGCTTTTAAGGGTCGATGACCAGTCCGTCAAAAATGAAAGTCCGTATTGATAAAATGTATTTTGGATCATAATATAGCGGTAAAATACCGAGAATCGACGCAGGACCAGGTCGACTTGTCATTGAATTCAGTGACGAAGTGATAGACATTGACTTGTATAAAAAACTCCTATGGTACGAGAGTAACATCACCTGACTAATTTTTAATTTACAAATAAAGCTATTGCTGCTGATGTATTTTATAGGCTGCCCAATGACACGATACTTTCTGACCAATACTGTGTAGTTTTTGATAGCCACTCGATGCAGCGCAAATGTTTTAATTAGTTTCATAACAGAGGCGTATAATAATAATCGGACGGCAAACGTAGTGTTAGGACTAATCCGACACGGTGGAATGATGATCTGCGAAAGATTACAAGCAGATGCTGGATGCGGCAAGCTAAAGACGAGCGAATGAGGGCAGTCCTATATCTAGCAGTGGATTAAGATGGGCTGATGATGATGATAATAAATGGTAGGCACGGCGGAATGATCGTACATTAGCATTAATACTGAACAGTATTTGTAGCGTGTAAGAAACTAAAAAATTAAATGAGATGAAATTTAAGAAACTGTTAGCTTATATAAAATTATTATAGGTTAATAATCACACGCAATAATATTTAAAACATTTTTGCCTTAAATGAATCATTTTAGTAGGTAAAATACTGAATTTTAAACAAATCATAATATTAGTAAGTGATATAATCTGTGCAATCTCTTTGATCAGTGCAAATATTTATAATGGAAGGTTTATTTACTTTAATTAATCTCCATGTGCCAAATTTGTAAAACATGAATTTCGATCGATATGCTTTACAAATATTCCAGCAAAACTATTTAATAGGTTGCCCAATGACACATTACCACTGCGCTGCCTAGTATGGCTAGGCAGCGCAGCGGCATCTCAAAACATGTTTATGCTGTCAACATCCATTCTACGGCTGACCAAAATCTTTTTATTTTGCTACCCATTTAATTGATAGCCCATAGCAATTGGATTTTAACAGAGACGTATACCTAATCTTATAATTGATAGGCGCGGTGGAATCCGGATTTCATAGCGTCGCTGAACCTCGTCGTACTCCAACTTGTTTTGCTTTCCGTAGTCGAGCTGTTATTTCACATAAGAATATATATGCCGTTACCAACAAAAACAGTTAACAGCAAATATATTCTAATACGAAAATCCAGCATTTGCAGGAACCACGCCGCTCAACAGATTGATTGATGATCCAATAAGCTTCTGGCGATTAAGAAAGTCGGCAGATTACATAATTGTTATTACCACTGCTTATCGGCGACACCGATACTACAACTCGGAGCTGATCATTTATAGGAGAGCATTTTAGAACATTTTAGTTGGTTCGGTGTACGTGTCCTTGTATGTATGTGTGTGTAGTTTAAACACACATGCAAGAACAAGAATTTTAAGATATTTAAGGCTGGAATATTGATATTGAACAGCTTTAATTCGGCACGCATTCATGCCATACACATTCATTCGGTTACATTGTTTTCCACTGTACATTTCTTGTTTTGGATGCTTGGATTTTTTTCCCCAGGGCGGGTCGCTAGTATAAAATATAAAGTAAAAGTAAAGTATAAAGTGGAGCCAGCTCCACACGAGTGCAAGGCTGATACTAATGAATGTTATTCATGTAAACCTTTTGCTTAAATAACTCTATCTTTTAAAAACGCTCCAAAATCCGTTTTGTAGTTTTAAAGATCTAAAACCATACGTAAGGACAGACAGACAGCGGGAAGCGACTTTGTTTTATACTTTGTGGTGATAGGCACCCTTTAATTTAAAAAATTAAAATAATATCAAAACACACTCATCATCCAGATGAATCTGGCTAGGGTAAAGTCGCTTCAGTGGTGAAAGAAAACAAGTTAAGTAGATTTACTGAGCTGCCAGAAGCGCATAGCGTTAAGGCGTTATGCGCAATCTCGCACTCAAGCCAACCGAACAATATGAAACCTACCAAAATGTTAGAACCTGTTTTTAGATGTTTAAATCAAAACCTTTTTTTTGATAGTTATATTTTTTATTTGAATATACCTTTTCATATATTACAAATGTCAAAATTTGTACGGAATATCTTTTCTATTTGCCTCGCACAAACTGTATTATTGTTTCAAATGTCAAGTTAATAGCTATAATAACATTTACGGAGATTTTAATAAGAATATTCGATTTAATTAGTTAAATATAAGTTTAAAGACTGAGAAATTGAGTACATAAGAGTTTTAAAACTGATCACACAACCACTTAGAATTGAGAGAGCCAGCAGCATACGTCATTGGCATAGCCAAGGTTATTTACACATACCCCATCAACGTGGCACAAACATACCGCTGTGTCAGCTCAGTCAGCATACCTTTGCTAGCTTATTCAGTTATTGTTTATCTTATCCCGAGTAAGCAAACACTACTTAGTTAAAATAGTGTACATTTTGCCTTCAGTGAATAAATAAAACAGAACGGATAGCCGCAGCCCTGTGAACGAGCCACTCTACATTTCATGTCGACAAATAAGAAACTTATTAAATTATTTTCCTTTTTTCCTTTAATGAAATCCACCACAGTAGTGGTTAAATTCAGGTTGATGTTATACAAGTAGGTAGTTTTACTGAATTGAAGGGAATCATAAAAAATACCTACACTAACGACATAGTATGTTTCTATTATTTATGAATGATTTAAAATAAGTAAGTATTAAATTATATAATTATATTATTATTACATATTATTTTTTAAGTATTTAGAATTCTAGCACAAATCTAACTATCTTATCTTAAATTATCAAGTCTTTCAATGCAATTATATTTCATAATAGTATATTGATTTTACAGTATTCAAGTTGGTGGTCATCCCATAGTTCAATTTTAACAAAACTTAAATAGCTCTATAGGAAGATGGCATCCTTTGACTTGAAAGGTAGAGTCGATATCATTCATTTTTGATAATAAGTACAATCTCATTAAAGCTTCGTAATAATATATATTATCGGTCTAGTGATATTTTAAATTTAATCAAGAGGGCTCATGCGAGATTTACCTCCAAAACTTATATAAGATAACAAAATAGTTCTCAAAAATGAGGGATAATTTATTTTTGACGCCTATATTCTATAGATTTAATTTAGTAAAGAATTATATAAGTACATAAAAATATTAACTTTCTAGTACAAAATAAATTTTATACAAGACAATAAATATTTTAAATGAAAGTCCCAAAATTTTAACTGAAGCCTTAAAATCACATAATTATTGGCATCAGTGATATAATATAAACCAAAGATATAAAAGCCTACAATTAGCGTGAAAAGTAGATTTTACATTTTCCTCGGGAATAAAACAGACGTTGTTTTATCCCCGAGGAAAATGCTCTACAGATAAAACAGACGTCTATGATGTTATTAAAGCCATTTTGCATTATAGATTCCAGTGACTCCCCTTCTCCCTGCCCCAACCTCCTACCATCTCTACCTCCAACCTGCCCAAATCTCTCTCTCACTCGTCAGTTACATACAGAATCCTGAGTACACCATTCCAATCTAGCATTCCATAATCAAATAAGGTTTTAATTTCAAAGAATTCTGAACAGAAATAATTGAAAACAGAAATAACCTTGAACCAATTTCGAAGAGAGAGCAATATTTTTTTTTAGTTTATACTTGTTTATTCCAGTTTCCCAAATTGTCAGTGGTCATTTTATGCCATTTATCGAGCTACGAGCTCATCCATATCTACTGTTAACATAGAGCAACACGGGCCCCCGATTGATTATTATAAAGAAGATAGATTCGATTGTTTGTTTGAATTGGCTGCGAAACTACTCGTCCGATTTGAAAAATGTTAATTTAATGTTAATGTTAAATTCTACATTGTCTCTGATAAACAAAAACTATAAAATACGAGTATTTTCAAAAAGTTAGGGTTCCAAATGAAAACATCAATAAACCAATGTGTGCCAAAATTTATAATTTTTGTTGTGAGAGCGCCAATGTTAAAAATCTAATTGACCGCAAATGGTTTCGAACATTTCGTATTCGTGTAATCAAATGAGAGCTCCCAAAATTCATATTCGCGAATGTGTAAAAGTTGACATTCGTTACACATGTCCACCAGTATAAATTCCACAGAATATAGTTTTCAGTAACGACTCGGAACAGCAAACACTTTCTTAAATTAGATATAGCTGTCAGAAAATTGAAAGATAAATGTAACTCGACTAAATTAAATAATCTTTCCTCTAGATGAGGTTTTACGGAAAGCATTTGACGGAAGATGGTGGAGTTGACTGTATAAATATTACCGCGACCCGGCCGCGAAGATTTATTTTGAAACAGTTTAAAATTACTGCCGTTTTTGCTGGCAGCAAATTGGTGCTTAAGATTTATTTATAAATAAAAACTTTAAAATACTAGCCGAGCAATAGGTATCATTTCTACGTTTGTAACTCGGCAGTTTTAAAAAGTTTTAAGGTTCTAACTTTGTTTGCAGAATCGTCCCTAAAAGCCTAAAGGCGAAAAACTTTTCCGAAGATAGTATCGTGTGAAGAAAACTTAATATCCCAGCACTGCAGCTTCAGTGCTTGTTCGAATACTGTTGATAAAAAATAGAACAGCGAGCTTCCAACGCTTTTATTTGTTTGATAACAGCTTTCAGGTGCTTTAACGCACAACATGTCACTTAAATCTAAACAAAAACATAAAATGTGACTTAATATAATATACCTTTTATAATTTAATATATAAACCAATACTAAGAGGAAATTAAAGCAACAAAATCTCTTCAAAACGTTGTTTTGAAGAGATTTTATACAAGTCTTATAAGAATCCGAGCAATATAAGCGTGTGTGAATATATGTGTGTGTGTGTGTGGTGTGTGGCAACAGGCTTGAGGAGCTATCATAAATAGTATACAAAAACATTTATTTAGATACAGGTTTACAGAGAAATAAAAGTATAAAAACACGTATAACATTGAGGTATCAGATGATACTTTTTATTATTTCTACCACCCTCTTATTATTATTATACATATAATAGGGTGGTAGAAATAAAGAGATGACTCTGCATCCATGACCCTGCGCTGAACTGGAAATGTTCAGCAAACGCTGAACATTTCAAGTTCAGCGCAAAGACCTTAATACTAATTGAGGTTAAAATAATAAAATTAAAATAGACATTCGAGTCAAGCTTCGACTTACCTGTGGTTATGTAGGTACTGCTATCAGTGTCTGAGTTTGTTTTGTTTTATTGACGCACTTCTGATTTTCATTTGATTTTAATTAAATTTTCATTTTCTTTGTAGGTACGGGAGATGAGCGACTGTTCTTTGCTTTTGCCTTTATTCCAATCTAGTTGAAAAATGCTTAAGGTTTTGTTTGTGCGATAATAAATGACAAATATAAGAATAGTTTTATTGCAGAACAATTGCTTTGAGGCATTATGCTTTATCCATACAAATTGCACGAAATCTACGACGACTGTTTGTGGTGGGTTGGACGTAGATACATAAGTGATGAGTGCTTACGTAGGCTATACTAAGGTGATTACTCAGAATCAGAAGTAGGTTGTACAGAAAAGCAGTTTAGTTTGAATAGCTTATCTATAACATACATACAATAAAATTACGTTATACAGTTTTAAATAAAATCTAAGTAGATATACCTGTTGTAATGGGCATGTTTTAAGGTTCAAACGTTAGCTTAAACATTCCAAGTATTTAAAAATAATACATCAATTAAGGGTTCATCATTTGTCAATAAATTATTGCAGTGAGTAGAAACCATAAGATTCCAACCCTCTTTTTAATTTATTGTTAAATATGTTGCTATTTAGCGATAAATCTATGTTACCATCTAAGGATTACAACCAAAACTAAAAGTACGATGATATTCTCCTACAGGTCTGAACAAGGAGCCCATTCAAGATTCCCTTCTGAACACTCGGGCTATCTCTATGTCTTCTGGACTGGACACCGCCACAGGACAACGCAGACGCAAGACCTCCAGATCAAACAGGTGAGATTTTATGTAAAAAAAAGTTTTGATTGTTTTTTTTTGTTGGAAATGAATAGGCTCCGAAACTACTGGACTGATTTAAAAAAAAATTCACCATTTGCAATAATTATGTGCAGTAATAATTATAAAAAAAAATACGGTACCGCATGGAAATTTTTTTTTTGTTAAACCCCTGTGTGTTGGGGCGGACCGCTAGTTATCTTAATAAATATGGTGTTTAGTACTAAAGTGACCATTAACAGGTTCTCGCAAATATAAAACGAGGAATCGTTTCCGAAATGGCGAAAAATTCGAATAATTTTTTTACAGTTTTTTTTTGTCGCACAGCCATCACTCAACTTAAACCTTATAAACATCTGGATTTTGCTACATCAACCAGCAACTAAATGATCCACCCATATTTGTAGAGCTACTCCAAATAGGAAAAAAAAAGTGTTTGATTTCAATAGAAAAGTATTACATAATTATATAAAGTATACTTAAAACCTTAACCTCTTATTCATAACAATCTGGTCCATTATCAATGAGGGGGTAAATATTTGTGTTGTTACGTAGGTATGGATAAGGTTAGTATCTAAGGTATACCTTGAGATCCAAGAAAAAAACAAACACAAAGACAATTTCCAACTTGTATCGCTCCATATTATTAACCTACAACTAACTCAAACAAAACATTCTCATGCATGCATTGTTGTACAGAACTTTCATAAGATTTCCTATTATTCCGATCAAAGTTGCGTCCTGCTTTTTCCCGACTGCATAAGAATGAGGCATAGGTATGTTTTGCGTTGCGAGGGTAAGTATTTATTATGGGTAGATGGATTTTGACATCTGGTGTTTTTATTTGTAATTATAGTGGAAAAATAATACGGTACATCAATTGAAGTAGATTCCAGTATCCAAATTAATTAGGGTTATTAATTAATATATGAAATTACTACTTCCTGCAGGGTTATTGGTTATTTACTGACACTATAACTGTAAGGTCTGCCCATTATCACCAACATTTTTGTGAAGAAACCACTTAACTTTGATCGTAATTTTGAGTAAACACAACATTTTCAGAATTAAAGACAGACGTGTTCGTATTATAACCGACCAAACTGCAATAATAACCTTGTATAATAAATCGTTTAAGGAAAATTAGAACTTTCATTTAAAAAGTATCAGAATGTGTCAAATGGTAGGTGCAGTGGGAGTCTATCAGTAAAATACTTCCACTAGTGAACAAAAAATTTAAGTGAAGAGATTGATTTCTCTTTAATTTTTTCTTCACTAGTGGGAGTATTTAACTGATCGACAAATTTTTTATATAATAATTAACTGTATGATATTTTACATGTCTACGTGCTTATTTTGTAAACCTAAAGCAATAATGTTATTGAATCTGAATCTAATAATAATAATCATTTATTTCAGAGTATCGTGGCTAGCAAGCGAAAGCCTCACAGACTACTTTCGTCGTCTCATACAAGATGAGAAGGGCCATGAGGTCCAGGGCTGGCAGTCATACCAGGATTTCTCCGCAATACCGGAAAACCGGGTCGGCTCTAATATCGACTCCAAAGGGAGAAGGCTGTCTTACATGCGGGCGGTGTCCGGGGAAGATCCCTCTCTGGCGTCGAGCTTTAGAAAAAAGAAGCACATGGAAAGTGAGGTAGGTTTTAAAATTTGCTTTAAAATTCTCGTAGTTTGACGATATCATTATGAGTATAAGCGGTTTACCTAAGTAAGGGTAAGTATACTACGACTAACTCAAAGTGTTCTTCCAACATAAAGTAGTTCGTAGTCCCGTTGAATTTCATATTTTTCAGACTGAGATTGTCTATTCATCATTAAAAAAATGTTTCTTAAATTTAATGATGAGGCACGACTTGACATGACTCAACATTTTGTGTCAAATCACTATAATTATAATTTTGCTGTGGAGGGGCAAGAGTTAAGTACATAATTATAAATATACTCGTATGCTAAGGTAAGGCAAGGGTAAGGCAATCTAAGGTTCTTAAACTTATCACTTTGATTTCGACAATTCTACGATATTTCAGGTAATTTATGGTAGTTAACATTAAACAGGCTGTAATCATTATTCTCATTTGTAATAAAATTAAACTCTAGCGAGCTTACTATAAAGCCTCATATTGCCATCGTTGACTGTGGTGAGCTGTTTTAACATGATAAGTCAATGCTGAATCGGCTCTTATCATGTTTTATTTTGCGGTGCTTTTATACTACCCCCTGCTTATAAATTCTTCACCTAATTGTAGTCTGACAAACTTTATCACCTTCATTATGAATACTGCTACAGACGTTAACATGCGAATATTTTTGAAATGATCACGACATGATTATTTTTATTTTGCTTCTAAGAATATTCGTAGGTGTTGCACGCTTTTGCACTTTAAGATATCTTTTATGGTCAGTTGAGCTCAGGACTAAAATAATTACAATCTGCGCAGTGGTAGCTTAAAACAAGTAAGTTTTATTAAGTTTCAAGCCATTAATATTATTATTAACTCATTCAATTCAGATTAAATTCAAAGAATATTAACAAAATTTTCTTTGATTTTTTAAATGATTTATCGATATAAATCATTTAAAAAATCAAATAGTCAATTTTAATGGGACTTAGCAGTGGGATTTACCCATAATATTAAGCCAATCACATAATTTAAGTATAGTGTCACTTATTCTCAAAAGAACTTCATTACTTTCTGCTGCTACGATAGCAGTGGTGTCGTCAGCATACTGAATGATCTGACCCTGGATTTCCAAATGTACTATATCATTTAAAAACTCCAAAAACAGGGTGTTTCCCACCGCGGATCTTTTTTCCTTTTACTTTTATTTTCACTATGCTGTCTATTTCCTTCATCATCATCACCCTATAATAGTCCACTATTGGACATATTCCTCCCCTAATGAGCGCCATAGTTGGCATTATTTATCATAATTTGGAGGTGCCCATAATCCTCACGCTTGGCATTCGGGTTGGGGATCGCAGTTCGGTGAAGTTCTTCTGCAGAGGGCGTTACTCCCCCGGGTGTGTTTGCCTTACGACACCCACGGAAAGAGTGGGGGTGATGAAATTCTCTGCCACACGGCAAGCTATTTCTATTTCTTTAGCAAGATTCAATAAGATCTAACTTCTATACATTAAAATTGTTCTTTATGTTATTCTAATAATTAATAAATATAGTTAATTCAATTGGATGATGATTTTTGGTCAATCTTCTTTGATCAGATCCGACGCGATAGAAGAGCGCGTTTGAGCCGTTTTTTTAAAGCAATGAATGGTACGAAACTCGTTCGGGATATAACCCAACGATAAACCAACGAGGTTACGAAGGAAAGAACGAATGCGGTTTGTATAATTGAGGTATAAAAACTCTTCCAAGCGATTAGAAACGAACGAAATTGGACTTTTCGAAAAGATGTTGAACGTTTTTTAGGACAAGTAGCCTTTGGTTAAAATAATTCAAGATTCTTTTTATAGGCAACAATGATGTGAATGACTTAATATGCCACTGGAACGTTGTACCGTTGTGAATTTCGGTATGTTTTTCATAAAGTTTCATGAGCTCTACGAGTATAAAAATAATTATTATATTTGAAGTGCTCTGATGCATTGTTTGAGTAATTATATTAAAGCCATACGGTTAGTCACTACATTCCGCACTCTGTAACGGCCTAGACCTGTACTAAGCTGCTCTATCAGTTAGTTCTGTACTATTAAACTTTTCATTTAATACAAATCAAACAGTTTTAATCCTTCCTTTGTCTAAGGCCAGTCCACATTAAGTTTAAGAAGCAACGTCTGATTTTAAAAAATGTTCCAGATCGAATGCTCTACAATGTGAGCCCTTTTCAAAACCAGACTTACTTTCTTAATGTAGCAGAAGTGAGCATTTCACGTCAAACTCGTCTAAGTTGAAAATAACTTTCGGTAAGGCTTCCCTAAACCAGGAAATATTTGCAGATTTAACTTGGCGTAGGAAACTTTAATTTTGCTGTTCAATTTCAATTCTACCCTTTTCTTAACTCTCCATTAGGTGGACCGCATGCTTGTTTCCGAACGTGGTGGTATAATAATATTGGAAAGGCGTCTTACAAACCTTCAATAAGGTATAGAACAGCATACAATATATTATATCCTGTAAATCCAGGAGGACCTATCCCTGGATCAGTACTAGAGGTACAGTAGTAATAATATCTGCTGGGAACCCCATTAGAAGAAGTCCTGTTGATGCCGTCCTGTAATTAAATCAATCTTTTTTATAACACCTGAAATTTACCGGAGCTAGAGTTGCCCTACACTTATCAGCTCAGAAAGCATTGCCTCGTTGTCAAGGCCTGAAGTATAAGACAACACCGCCGCGCGACATCTCGTTGCGATTTTGATAATGTGCGTTAGTCGTGGCGGCTTAAGCATCGGCCCCTCCATCCACGAAAATTGATAAATGGTAGATATTGTAAAAGTTTGCTAAGGAACCGTATCAGAGGAAGGGCTAGTGAGAAGAGAAAGAGAAAGAAGTGATTTAGTTTCTTTTTCAATATTATGTAGGAACATTTCATTGAGCTACATGTTCACTATACTATAGGTATAGGTACCAATTATGTGTACTGGAGATGTCGTGTGCGCTTGTACCAAGGAGATTCGTAAAAGTACTGATATAAGGCACAAAGTACGGCTTGAATGAAGAGGCTCGCGATCCGTTTACCCTCTTCCACTCTATTCCACTTAAAATCTCTAGTATATGTGTGAAACAACCTATAAGCGGCTAGAACGCGCTCGCGTTATGAAAGAGCTCATTAGTGATAAAGCGTAGGTGTAATTTCGAAAACACAACACTCATAACAAGTAACAAGCTTATACGGTGATATTTTAGTTGCATGGACTTAGCTGCGTAGTTTCTGTATATACTTGTCTTAGTCAATTATCAAAGTGATATATCTCACTCGAATCTTACAAGACAGTTGGCCATGTCATCACCATCGTTCATCGTCAGCCTATATCAGTCCACTGCTGGACATAGGCATCCCCTAATGAGCGTCATAGACGGCTTTATTTATCATTTGGGGCTATTGCCCATAATCCCCACGCTGGGCATGCGGGTTGGGAATTGCAGTTCGGTGGAGTTGTTCTGCGGATGGTGCTGCTGCCCGCCCTCCCGTGTTTTCCTTAGTCGCCTCTTACGACACCCATGGAAAGAGTTGGGGTGGTGCAATTCTATGCCGGCACCACACGGCAACACAATTGGCCATGTCACAAAATTCAATTGATATGTGTGCAAACGTATTTTTTTCAAATCTCACAAATAACACCGATAGGGACTTCTCGGAAGCATCAAAACTACCTGATTATTGACCTACCCGGAGTAAAATACCGAATTGCTTACAATGTAGCTGATCCTAGAGATAAAAATGACCCAGCAATTGATTTAAAATAAGTTTGCTGAATGTTGGCACTACTGGTATCGGTCTAAGTTAGTGGGGCCAGACCCGATTCTAACCGTGGGTTTATTTTACCTTTCGTTAGCCGCACATCAATAGATTCATTATTACAAAAAGGTAGAATATATATAATGTACACCTAGTATCGTTTAATTTTTTAATAATTCTAACGGAAATGCAAGCGTTAATCCAGCTGTCAAGTAAGGGTATCGTACTGTTAAGATCTAGTCACGATGGGCCCTAATTTGATTAAATAATCCGTGAATTAAGAAAACGTGAAAGGCTTTAGGGGCGGGGATGCCATTGCCCAGTAATGTGACGAAGTTTGGGGACGAAAATGAAACATTCCTACATAGTTATTGAAAATAAGTAAATCTACCTGGTTGTATGCAACAATCAAACCGTATTCCGAGCCGAAAGACGTTATTTTGTCAATCGCAACGCGGAAAATTCATGGTCGTCCTTTTATTTCTGACTCTATGTTATTTAGCAAAAAATTATCCTTATGATGAAGTCTTTCGATCGGTGTGATAAAACCACAGGGTAATTAATTATTTTTCTCGTGTAGCCGGTTCGATTCCTAGTTTAAATATTAAAATTTTAAATATTTAAAATCTATAAATGCAGTTTAAATTGTTTTTCAAATTAAAATAATGTCTTCTTTCAGTAAAATATTGCATCTACAATATTTAAGGTACTTTCCCTCCATGTGGCAAAGCCACCAAGCCCTGAATAAAATAAAAAAAAAATTACTTGAGTGGCTTTGACCTGTGTTGGTTAAAAGAAGAGTTCTAAGTCAGTTTGTCCTTTGCCACCAAATAAAGTAAATACCTAGCTAGACTTTTGAAAGGCTAATTTAATATTATGTTTCATATATTTGATTCCCACATTATTTTAATTAATCTACTCAGAGTTCATGTACAAACTTTCGATGTCAAATATAACTAGATATTTTTGTAATTTATAAAATGGCAAAACCTGTTTACCTTGAATGCCTTATAATAATAAGGCTGTTACTGGCTAAACATACATTATTATTCAGAATCCATCGTAATATCTAGGTAACTATGAGGTCTTAACATGGATGTCCATGGTATATATATATACCGTCCGCGTTTTCACTTTTCAACCGACTTCACAAAAGGAGGTACTCAGGTACTATTGCGATCTTACGTAACTTAGACGGGATAATTAAGATAAAGATAAATATCACCTACCATTAATAGTTAAAAACAATATAAATCGAATTCTTCCCAATATCGGCTTTTACATGCGCTTCGGAAAACTTAGCATGTATCTACTACCATATCAGTTGGCTTAGCGATCGTGGAAAATCGTAACAAAAACCATGAGCCAAAGGAAAATAATAATTCCAATAAAACTAATGGATTGCTGTCAACAAAAACTAGTTCTTCTAGAATATATCCGGGACACGTTATTACAAGGCGCTGTAACTGTACGAGGATACGAAAACTATAGTAATTTTCAAGAGGTTTGCACAACCCATAGGGACTTAGTTCAATTTATTCCATAAGCTTACAAATGTTGATTACGAAGCTTTGATCTTTTAAAAACTTCATCATACCTTCTCTACTTTAACCCAAAGTAAAAGTTCTAATCCAAGCTTTACACTTTAGTAACTTTACGCTGGGTATCAATGGCATATACACATCCATCCTTATTAACGTCAGTATTCAGAGTTTCAAGGTGTTACAGTAACCGCTGGTTCACACATGTCTCCGTTTTACTGTTCCGTTTTATCGTGTACGTAGTTTTTTCGTCGATGGCGTATGTGGTTGTATGAGCGACTTCACACATGGCACAGTATTCTGTATACAGATCGACGAACAAAATCGAACAAAATACGTACACGATAAAACGGAACAGTAAAACGGAGACATGTGTGAACGGGCCTTTACAGCCATGCATCCATTCATTAATGTCCGACGGACGCGGGTGTATTAGGTACAGTCAGCGTCAAATTGATATGTGCGTCTAGAGTAGTATAAATAATATGAAAAACATAACACCAATTTGATGTACGCATTTTGAATCATCATATTGTTGTAAGCACCCAACGTGTTCAAAATATCTTACTTTGAATTGTTTCTCAGTTATATTAGGAGTCGGGGTGTCCATAATTATCTAAGCAAATAAAGATCTCAAAGTTATCTGCGCATAAGATGTACCTTAAAAAAATATCAATGTCTATAATACTATAATACTCACTCAGAAGAGTTTGGCATACTACCTTTGAGAGCTTTGTTTGCTAAGATAATTTTGAACACCCTGACTGCTAATATAAATATGAAACATTAGGTAGAAGATTTTTTGAACACCTTGGGTGCTTACAACAATATGATGATTCGAACTGCGTACATCAAATTGCTTTTATGTTTTTCAGATTATTTTGACTACTCTAGATCCTCATATCAAATTGACGCTGACTGTACTTGTCTTAACTCCAACCATGAACATGTATAATATATAATATATAATATATATATATATATATATATCTATGTATAATATGTAGTGTACTATATCTAGAAACTAGAGATGAGCGAGCAGCAAGTATGATGTTCCGGTAGTTTTGTCGCCTGGCTATAGGCGAGTGGGCGACTACCTATTCGCATGATGACGGTACGGTCAAGATATACAAATAAATAATCACTCTTTGCAAGTGCTCTAACCGCCAAGCGAGCATTGCAACAATAATAATCACTGTTGCAATGCTCTCAGTGACAAAAGCTATCAAAGATAATTATTATCTTTGACAGCTTTGTTTCATAGTGACAAAAGCTATCAAAGATAATTATTATCTAAAAAAACTTACTGGAGTGCGATTTCTCGCCGCCAGCGTATCGAATATAAAGTAGTGCTATCCGCTCGCATTTACCTTAGGGACTGTAGGAAGATTTTAAACTCTCCAATCATTAATGACGCAATAAAAACGGTCATGTGGTGATCCTTGAGGAAGGCCTATATAGGTCTTATTCCACACTGGACGTATTCCACACGTCTTTCACGGACAACAATCGCAATAAATTACAATTATGCATAATCAATAATCCGTAATCGTATCCGCAATCCTAATAAATAATCGTAATGCTTCTTATAGTAGGACCTACAGATCCTAACAACACGTTTCCTAATAAACTACACGCTTCACTTATAACATAAATACTTCGGTTTCTCAATAAAACTAAAACATTAAAGCCGTTGTTTTTAATTTAACATATCTATTATAAAAAAATCTCTTTCAGTGTAATATTATATTAAGAATATCAATCGTTCATAACACAAGGTCTCCTTAAAATGGGGTTATTTGATGCTGTTTGAATTGTTCAGTATTATTCATTTATTTAATTAATTATACTTTCATGATTTTTCCTATTTTACGTATAAAAACAATAACTCAGAAACAACTTCTTTATAGGATACCTACTCACACTTTAATAAACAATTCCTTGGATTGAACGTAAACTATAAAAATGATTTAGAAATAAGCCCGAAACGTTGTTAGAATAGTACGAAGCTCGGCACGTCATAATCACTATGGTTATCAAAATAAAATATTTCGTTTCAGAAAAAGAAAAGTCAAAGGGCGGCTGCTGAATTTGTAATAATATGTGTATTGAATTTATATTATAAAATTTGTCCAACAAAATGGGAACAACGGAAAACTTATTTTTCTAAGTCATTAGTTCATCAACCTCAATGAAATAAATATAATGTAGGACAATCCACAAAGCATCATCTAGCCCCAAGCTAAGCTAAGCTAGTTGTTGCTACCACTCCAATAAAATTACTAACTAGCAAACTACCCCGAAAAGCAGAGCTGGTTTAGTTTACGCGACATACGCGACGCCAGCTAAGCTTTCAGTTATCATGATTTTTCCGATATCTTCAACAATCGTCGTCTTATAAAGGCAATTCATCATCATCAGCCTAAAATAGTCCACAGCTGGACATAGGTCTCGACTTATGAGCTGATAGATGGCATTATTTATCATTTGAGGATCATACCATAATTCCGACGCTGAGCATGCGGGTTGGGATCGCAGTTCGGTTGAGTTGTTCTGAAAAGGGAGCTGCTGCCCGATCAATAATATCAATAATCAAAACCTCCCTCGGGAATATCCACGTAAACATGATTGTATAAGATATGGAAAATCCCGAGGACTCGGCGGTTAGTTTGCATGCGACAGACAGAAGCGACTCATTAAAAACTGTTAAACGTTGTAAAAACTTGTATTCTCGCGGTCACAGAACGATATCTATCGCAGAATATACTTTACTTGAACACTTTTCTTAACAACATCATCCGTTGTGTTCCAATACTGAACCGTACTGAAATATGCTGAGATTACTTAAAGTAAAAACATTATCATGTACATGTACATATCTTATCTAGTGCCCACAAGATAAATACGTGACATGAAACGTGTCATTAACGCAAAGTCAGTGACGCGCGGTCGGTGTCGCGTATCAGCCTCCCATAGAACCGCCTGAACTCATCGCCCTTCGGCTAAAATCCGCTCTCCACTCTCACCATAATAAATAATGTTGGACAATCTACACAGCATCACCTAGACACAAGCTAAGCAGAGCCTGTGTTATGGGTACTAGATGACTAATAATACACAATACAATATATAGAATATATTTTAATTATAAATAGAAGACGACTAGCACACCCTGAACAAATATCTTCAGATTGCACAAATGTTTGTCCGAGGCGGGAATCGAACCCGCAACCTGCTTCGCAAGCGGACCGTAAATCAGGCGAAAAAGAATTTATCCTTGAGCTTCGACCATTTTAATGTTAAATTCCAAACATCGTTAAGATCAAGTAAATAAGTAAAGATTGAAGAAGTAATTTAATATACCTCTAGCTATCGTTCGCACATATTTTATACAGGATGGCACATTGAGATCGGTTAGAATGAAAAGTAGTAATTTTTCGAAATGACCACAATTTCTTTCAATACAACATTCAACTCGTTAATGTGCGTAAATTTGAAGGTTGGTTTTAGCCATTTTGCTGGTATCGCAAAAGAATTCACCACCTGAAGGTAAAACACGCAATAAATGTTGGTAATTTTAAAAACTTACTAAATCAAATTAAAAGATATGCATTATATTAATTAGACATCATGTGTCGTAGTAACATTTACTATACAAATAGTGATAGTTTAAATTTTCTAAACCTTAGGGTTCGATTCCCGAGCTGAGTACCAGTTTTTTTTTAAAATTATGATTGAAGTTTTTCATTTTAAATAAAATCGATTATTATTCTTAAGAAGAGATAACAAAGTATGTCTTTTTTGTTTAAAATTTTTCTTATAGGTATTGACCGATCTAAATGTGCCACCCTGCATAAGCAACTGTTATCTATTAGCTAGCATAGTTATTGTAAAATAAATTATTTTTCTCTCTGGATATATGTAGTTTTCGAAACTTGAAAGACACTTCTTATTTCATTGCGCTAGCCGTACCTAATAAGAGCCCGCGTACCTAGTAGCCTATGTATATTCGTTATCGTGCAAAAAAATGTAATGTTATATTTATTTCACATTGTTCTTTTTAGTATTTCAGATTTTTTCTTGCACGAAAACGAATATGAAACTTCTTTTTAGTTTTCCGAGTACACTCTAGTTGACTATTATGAGCTGATGATGATGCTAAGTACCTCCCTAGACTCGCCCTGCGACAATCGCGTTGTCCATCTCGCTGCTAGACAACTGGCTAGGCATTAAATAATAATATGAAACTGAACTAAAAAAAAACAATTCGCTAAATATTGTCAAAATAGTAGTTCCATAAGCAATGACGCTACAAAAAACGCGTTTAAAAAATGTTACCGTAAAACTAAATTGAAGGGCGGATTGTCAATTTCCGTTAACAATCCGCCATTTGGCCTCAACCGAGTCATGGGCTTACGGTATTATAGACTTTATTAGGATTTTCTGAATTCAAAGGTAATTTTTTCTACCAAAAACCTACTTAAACTTGAAATACTAGAGGCTAGATAAAAATTATGCCTGTTTAGGTTGGCAAAGGTTGCCTGGAAGATATCGCTCATAGTGACAAGGCCGCACATTGTTACACGCGATCTGTATTTGTCGTTTCCTTTCCTGTAACTCCGTGTTATTTGGTGTGCAGTTGAAACAGTCGGACAATGTACCGACGGCATCCGACGGCCGCGGTTACTGTGCCCGTCTATATAAAACATCAATGATTCGTTTTCCCGATATCTAAACGTAAAATCCCTTGCAGCGTAGCTTCGTTACAAAACGATTGTTATAATAAGGCATTTTTTGAAATAGGCCTACGCACGTGAATTTTTGCATGCTACGTTTCGTATCGTAAAAATATATGAAAAACTTTTGAAAAACAGTTTTTTGTTTATTTTTTACCATATTCTTTATTTCCACGATTGCAGGTTTCCACCCTCATGTACAAAAACCAATTTTATAGATTAATTAATAGAAATAAACATAAAGTATATTTTGTTTAATTTTTATATTGTTATAAAGGCTAAACAAGCTAAAGAGCAGGCTACTTTGGCATTGATTTTACTGAGTTGTTTTGCATACAAACCATCGATTTTATACGAAGCCAAAACACTTAAATAGGTAAACATAATTATTAAATGCCGTGTGGTGACGGCATAATATAGAATTTCACCACCCCAACTCATCCCGTGGGTGTCGTAAGAGGCGACTAAGGGAAACACACCGGGGGGCGGGCAGCAGCGCCCTCTGCAGAACTACTCCACTAAACTGCGATCCCCAACCCGCATGCCCAGCGTGGGGATTATGGGCAATTACCCCCAATGATAAGAACCGCCACAAAATGGCCCCCAGTTCCCGGCCGCCTCGCTATTCCTGGCCATGGTAGCGGCCACGGTAACGGCGGGGCAGGGGGTGCTAGGAATCTCCGGGCTACATCAGGCTACCACACCCCACACACACTGACCCTGGCAACGTTTAACGGACGCACTCTGAGGCTTGATCACCATCTAGCGCAGTTGGAAGTGGAGCTAGAGAACATTAAATGGCATGTTCTAGGGTTATGTGAAGTCCGTAGAGAGGGGGAGGACACCGTAACCCTAGACTCGGGCCATCTTCTCTACTTTCGCGAGGGTGATAAAACATCCCAGGGTGGCGTAGGTTTCCTCGTCAATAAGGCCCTCTCTAACAACGTCGAAGAAATCTCCAGTGTGTCGACCAGGGTAGCGTACCTGATCCTTCGGCTGTCTAAGCGCTACAGCTTGAAGGTCATTCAGGTCTACGCACCGACCTCGGCACACTCGGATGATGAAGTGGAGGATATGTACGAAGACATATCCAAAGCCTTACATCACACCACCAAGGCTCACTTCAACGTTGTTATGGGGGACTTTAACGGCAAGGTGGGAACCCAGACTGGCAACGAATCCCGAATAGGCCCGCATGGTTTTGGTGTTCGAAATCACAGGGGACAAATGCTCGTCAACTTCCTCGAGAAAGAGGGGCTGTTCTTAATGAACTCTTTCTTTAAGAAACAGCCCCAAAGGAAGTGGACATGGCGGAGTCCCGATTCTGTGACTAAAAATGAGATCGACTTCATCATGACGGATAGCAAGCATATATTCAGAGATGTCTCAGTGATCAACAGGTTCAATACCGGATCTGATCACCGACTCCTTCGAGGCTCTCTGAATATAAATTTGAAGCTTGAAAGAAACCGTCTGATGAAGTCCACGCTCCGACCGAACCCAATCCAAATCATGGCGGGCACCGAGAAGTTTCAGCAGCTTCTCGGGGATAGATTCGCTGCCTTGGAACCCACTGATGACGCTGACGAGACCCTACACAATCTGGTAGAAACGCTGAGGGACGAGGGCATCAAGTTTTGCAAAAAGCAGCGTACTGGTAAGAAGTCCAAACTCTCGGATGAGACTCTTGGGCTGATGACAAAAAGACGGGAAACCACCCAAGCGACTTCGTCAGAGAGGTCAGACCTGAACAAGCGAATTGCGAAGATGGTACGACGCGACCTTCGGAGCTCTAATACACGCCTCATTGAAGAGGCGATAGAGCGAAACCGAGGGTCCAAAGTATTCACTCAGCAGCTTGGAAGGAGCCACCTGACGAAGCTTTCAACGCACGACGGAAGGACCGTATTGTCGAAGCCGGAGATATCGGCCGAGATAGAGGACTTTTATGGCCGTTTATACGCTGCACATGCTCCCCGTTCCCAACGAGACGACCACGATTCTAGAGCCACCTTGATACGCCACTATACCGACGAACTGCCAGACATCAGTCAAGACGAGATCGTGTTAGCTCTGAGGCAGCTTAAAAATGGAAAAGCCCCCGGTGAGGACGGAATAACATCAGAGCTTTTGAAAGCTGGAGGATACCCTGTTATACAGGAGTTACAGAGCCTCTTCAACGCCGTCCTTCACAGTGGGAGAACTCCAAAGGCGTGGAGTGGGAGTTTGGTGGTGCTCTTTTTTAAGAAGGGAGATAAAACCCTTCTTAAAAAATTATAGACCCATCTCGCTCCTAAGTCACGTCTATAAGCTTTTCTCACGAGTTATATCGAACCGTCTCGCCAGGAGACTGGACGAGTTTCAGCCACCGGAGCAGGCTGGGTTTCGCGGAGGATATGGTACCATAGACCACATTCACACAGTGAGGCAGATTATACAGAAGTCCGAAGAGTATAATCAGCCCCTGTGTCTGGCATTTGTGGACTATGAGAAGGCCTTTGACTCCGTTGAAACCTGGGCTGTTCTACAATCCTTACAGCGATGCCAAGTAGACTATCGTTATATCGAGGTGCTGAGATGTCTCTACGAAGCCGCTACGATGAGTGTCCGAGTACAGGACCAGCAGACTAAACCAATCCAACTGCGCAGAGGAGTGAGGCAGGGGGATGTCATATCCCCGAAACTGTTCACGAGCGCGTTGGAAGATATGTTTAAGACGCTGGACTGGAAAGACAAGGGCATCAACATAAACGGCGACTACATCTCACACCTGCGATTCGCTGATGACATAGTCTTAATGGCGGAGTCGCTAGAGGAGCTGAACCGGATGCTGGACAGTCTAGCTTCAGCCTCCCGATGTATCGGTCTTGGCATGAATTTAGCGTAGTTCTGCAGAGGGCGCTGCTGCCCGCCCCCCGGTGTGTTTCCCTTAGTCGCCTCTTACGACACCCACGGGATGAGTTGGGGTGGTGAAATTCTATATTATGCCGTCACCACACGGCAGACGGAGATGTCTCTACGAAGCCGCTACGATGAGTGTCCGAGTACAGGACCAGCAGACTAAACCGATCCAACTGCGCAGAGGAGTGAGGCAGGGGGATGTCATATCCCCGAAACTGTTCACGAGCGCGTTGGAAGATATGTTTAAGACGCTGGACTGGAAAGACAAGGGCATCAACATAAACGGCGACTACATCTCACACCTGCGATTCGCTGATGACATAGTCTTAATGGCGGAGTCGCTAGAGGAGCTGAACCGGATGCTGGACAGTCTAGCTTCAGCCTCCCGATGTATCGGTCTTGGCATGAATTTGGATAAAACCAAAGTCATGATCAATGCCCACATTGATCCAAGACCGGTGATCGTACATGGCCACCTTCTCGAAATTGTTTCTGAGTACACTTACCTCGGGCAGATTTTGCAGTTGGGTAAAAACAATTTCGAGAAGGAAGCCAAGAGGAGGATCCAGCTAGGCTGGGCAGCGTTCGGAAAATTACGTCGAGTCTTCTCGTCATCCATACCGCAATGTTTGAAAACGAAAGTTTTTAATCAGTGCGTCCTACCAGTCATGACCTACGGAGCTGAGACGTGGACACTCACGATAGGGTTGGTCCACCAGTTCAAAGTCGCTCAGCGCGCTATGGAAAGAGCTATGCTCGGAGTTTCTCTGAAGGACAGGATTCGTAACGAATTCATCCGACAGAGAACTAAAGTCATCGACATAGCTCAGAGAATTAGCCAACTGAAGTGGCAGTGGGCCGGCCATATTTCGCGAAGAACCGATAACCGCTGGGGTAAACGTGTTCTTGAGTGGAGACCGCGACTCGGTAAACGTAGTGTAGGACGCCCTCCGGCCAGATGGGATGACGATCTGCGAAAGACTGCTGGCAGATGCTGGATGCGACAAGCCGAAGACAGGGCGCTATGGCGCTCATTAGGGGAGGCCTATGTCCAACAGTGGACTAACATAGGCTGGTGATGATGTGATGATGATGAATTATTAAATTACGTAAAACCTTAAATTGTAATACCATAGAAACTGATTTCTTCCTTTATAACTTCTATCAAAAAAATCCTCCCTGAATTGTGAAATAAATTATTTTTTAAGGACTGCTCTACTAATGATACCTCTACCATTATGCTAGGTACAAACTGCAGCTATGTTTTATTTCCTCCAAACCATCTAACCACCTCAAAGCTCATAAATACCGATATTAACGTGACGGATGGTGTCCGAGATCTGTACAGCTCAGCACAACAGTGTGCATTCAAAAATATGTAACAATGAGATACATTTTACGGAACACATTCAACTTCCAGTTATTAATTATGTCCATCGATATTGTATATGAAATCAAAACACTCATGTAAACACTATAATTATTCAATTATTATTTTCTCTTCTAAAACTTCTATCACAAAAATCCTACTGCCTGCATTGTGTAGGAAATTGAAGGACGCTCTACCAATTATATCTCTACCATTATGCTAGTTATAAATTTCTTTACGCGGCTATGTTTTACTTAATCCAAACCACGTATGAGCATCAGAACTCATCAATCCCGATGTTAACGTGACTCACAGCATAACCCTCAAACCCTAGTATAGGCCTATATAATATAGTTGTTGAAGAGCGGGACCGGCGCCGCTCCGCACAATAATGTGCATCAAAAAATGTGTGACATTATTACATTTTTCGGCATAACATGTAAGACAAAGCGCAAGCCACTCCATCGAAAGTTCGAGTAATAAATTATGTGAATCGAAAAAGTTTAGAAAAATTATGAGTTTAAGCACATATTGTTTGAAAGCTTCCTGTTATGCCGTGTGCTAGCAGCTAGCATTCATACCCGCACAGTGTCAACTAACCTTTTTTAATGTACCTACGTTTATAATGTAACCCACCTTCGTACTTAACTCTGCATCACAACAATTACTTCCGTAACTATACGTACGCAGAATGACGCGAAGATGTGATAATATATGTATACTAACGCCGTGGTGACGCAAAAGCGAACCCGCGTGGGCTATGCAAATCATAGTTAATTTTAAGTAACACCCAATAAGATCGATTCAAGTCGATTCCGTACGAAAAACCGCCTCAATTGCCAAAAAGAACGGATTTAACACCATACGAGATAAATGCTTTTTGACGTCCAGCGCTGGTGTGGAAAACCAAGAAATACGTAATTTAATTTTTTTCTTAGAATATTTTTTTTATTCTCGTTCGGAGATCTAACTTTAGCCCTAATTAAAATTGTATTTAATTTATACCTTATTTTATTTTTTGTTTTTAATTGTTGTAATGTGAATGTCAGCCGTGTAGACACGCTCGCACTAAAGGTCCTACCAGAAAACCAGAGTTGCTCGACTCCTGTCAAGCAACATTATGCTGAGGTAGAACATATTTGGTTCATACGCTGTTGGTAGGATGATAATAATTTTAGGACTATTTTCTTATTTAAAGGTTTTTTGTACATACTTAAGTTTTCTTGTGAACCAAATAAATGATTTTCTTTCTTTCTTTCTTCTTCTTTCTAACTGTCATGATTTATTCCCAAATTTATGCACAAAGGTAGACAGTCTATATAAGGACTATAAAAAGACAGTGACGGATAAGATCCCGACCCTATGTATATAGGTGAACCGAATAGCGTGAATTTACCCATTTGCACCTTTCCATGTCGGGATTATCATTATCAAGATAAGGTGTTTGCTGCCGACGCAACCCTCTTGTGGCTTTATAGCTCGTAGATTCATTCAGATATCGTTATGTTCCAAAAATATCGCCTTCCAGAGTCAAAAGTCAAAGTTTTTGTATTCGCTCAGTCAATCGATTTGATATTTAAAGCAGTAAGACCCACCCCGTCGGACAGTGACCATATGGTAGAAGAATGATTACTATAAACCGCCTCTAACGAGGAATCGCGTGTATCCATTATATTATATTCCAAAGTCACCGATTCAGGACTGAAAGTTTGAAAACTTCGGCCATTTTAATAAAACTTCCATAAAACTACTATAAGATCAACCGAAGTTGTTTCGCAGAATCTTTATCATGAAGGTTTTGTTCATAAAATATTGGACGACGATTTAGTCGTAGGACGGAAAAATACTTTGCCGAAGACAAGGCGAACTGACTATACGAATGACAGTGTTTTGATAGCTATATTTATTTAATAAGTTAACTTACCCAGGTAAAGTTCTTTCTAAGTTAAAACTCCGTAAAGCCCATAAACAAAACCTGTGAGCGTTTTGTAAAACTCATGAAAACGCTTCAAAAGTACTCTTAATATACATATATATAATATGCGGAAATAACTAAACTTCTTACTAAAAGTTCAAAAAACTAATCTAACACTTACCGGAAACCGCAAATCGAGTCGAAGAAAACGGATTTTTTCTCTGATCTTAAAAGTAAGTTAGTATAAGGAAAACTCCGCTCAAAAAAGTTTAAACAATATCCGCGTAAACGTTATCGTTGTTCGAACCGAGCCGTCGCTTTTTTATTTTTTACTATGCACAACAAATATTTTCTTGAGCTCGCACTGCCAGTTGACTTAAGCAAGTATTTTTTTTTATAATTATTAGTTTTTTAATCTATAAATGTAATTAAATTTTACATTATTAACAACAACAGGCGACAAGTGAACTGCGAGATACGAAATGAATTGAGTTTCCAATGATGGATCCTCCATAGGTGGCAACACTTTTCCTAGAAAAGCGCGAAATAGCTACCAATAGCGAGCAAGTGAGTGGGTTTGGCCACGCCCTATTTAATGGTATTTTCCTCACAATATATACAAAAATGTACTTAGATTGCAAAAATTAAAAAAAAACTAAGACCTTTGTAAATAGTTCAGTTTTCGATGCTGAGTTTAGGGGTCGCTTTATCTTTATTATCATAAAAATAATTGTTGCATTGCAATAAAGTCGCATGTGCATTGTCATCAAGTAGAAGTAGACACGGAAGTTGCGCAGGCGTGGTTCGACGAGCGTCGAATAAAGCTGGCTCGCTGGCAGCAACTCAGCCAGTTCCGCGTCAGCCGGCGAAAACTCGAAAGCGCTCTGAATAATCACTCAGTTTCATGAATTCTTAAAAAGAGTTTTCTTAAATTCAGTGTTTAATTTTCTTTCAAGTTTCTATGTATGAATGAGTGTTAAAAATTATTTAGTGTTATTTGAGTGCTCGGGCATTATTGTAAGACTTATAAATAAATTTTCTGAACTTTTTTAAGTTATGTGAACTTTCCTGAAGAATTTCGTAAGTATATTTCGTAATTTACTGTTTTGTTTTTAAAAGTATTTATTTAATGATTTAACATGGCTCTATTACGTTTTGGCTCTTTTCTTACGTTTTATTAAAATTTGGTTTTGTACTTAATCTCACCCGATGTACCTACGTTACTGTTTCGCGTGAAATTGTGAATTTTTCGTAATTTTGCCGTTTTTATAGGGATTTTTTCTATTTAGTTGTTAATATTCCAATGTCTTTGTAAAGTTTTATCACAAAAATACCCGGTTTACTCATTAAAAATGCTTTGTTACTAGAATTCGAATATTTCTCTGAAGAAATTTCATTAAAAGCTAAAAATGAGCTTAAAAAAAACATAAAGAGACTATACGGCCCTTTGAAATACTAATATATTCAACTGATTTCTTGTAAACACTGATTTATTTTCTATTATCATTTATAGAAACTTAGAGCGTTTATCAAAACGCTTTCATAAGAAACCTAACTTTTTATGAAAGTTAACTTTGTTAGTTGAATTTGTATATCTTTATTGAGCGGTTAAAAGTCTAGATAACAAAAGTTTCTTCTTTTAAAACAAACAAAAAAATCAAAATCATTCACGGAACTATCGGCGGCAAAATAACAGCTTTAAATAAATTTAAAGCAAAAATAAATATAATAGCTATGTTAAGGATTATTCCATAATCCTTAACATCCAGGTATAATTTAAAAACAGTGGAGAAGCCGTACTACTTACTACCTTTTTCTCAATATAAACTCGTGCATTCAAATATTTTCGTTTTAGTTTGCCAGTTTCACTTTCAACGGTTCGCAATATTGTTTTACTGTGATAATAATAGTTTGCAGCATTGTTCTCGAATGAAAATTAGTCCGACGGCTTCTATTTCTATTTATAGTCATGTGATTTTCAAAATCTTTTGAAAATCACATGACTATAAATACTCAAATCACAAATCATGTTAAAAAGAACGACGAAATTTATTTTTATATTCATCAACAGATTTCAGTAAAATTATGTTTTAGTATAACCAGATTTGTTATTCGGTAGGTAGTTGAAGCGTCTAGCGCCAATAAACTTATTTTGGGTGCTATTAAGTAAATTAGGCTCTCATGTGCCTCGGGCCGCGGAAAGGCAACGTCTCAGCCATTCATTGGTGTCCCTGTCTCGGCGTCCGACTTATTTTTAGATTATCTATTAGGAATTTCACTACAAACAGGTATTTTTCTTTCGTTGCTTTTATGTAGTTCCTACTGAAGATGATCTGAGGTAGTTCCCCGTTTTTTGATAACTTTATAGCGGTGGTTATGAAGGTAATGATGATATTGGATATAACGTAAAGTTAAGTCTTATATTATCTTATTTCGTTAGGTCTTAGGTACCTATTGGTTGATATAAGACCCTGAATTAAAGGGAGAAAGCAGGTTGTAAAATCATGCATCTTGTGTTTGTACCTGAAGCGTCCTACTGCACAATTAGGCGTCAATGAGAGGTTTAATCTTGTTAATGCGCATAGCATTCTGTTGGTGAGGAATAGACAGGCTTGATTAACAATAGTAGTTGATTCGTGTCTGCGTGTTTGTAATACGAGAGGTATTAACAATTACAAACGCCCAAAATAAGGACATAATGGAAAAATAAATAAATTAAATTCAAATTGATCAGAGGGAGACATGATTTATTTTAGACAACAAATTATGTTGATTGCCTCCGTCTGCACCAATAATGCCATTTTATAACGATACGTTTGTCATCATAGTAAGTAGAAGGGGGCCCCCAGCTTGAGTCCATAATACAACAATCTGTATAGTAACTAGGCCGCATCGTTTTACGAGGTTTTTTGTACAAACAAAGGGATAAATTTTTAAAGATTCTGTTTATCGGGGGCACTTCCAAGTGTATGTATATAGTGAAAAATAATGATATGAAAAGCTAAGATGATCGATATTTTATAACGCCACGTTATGAATAAATTTTATTATTAAAAATATATTAAAGTGTGATGAATTTTCGCAAAATTAACTGCTACATCCGAAAAGACTATTCCGATATATTCTTGGGCTTTTCACTTATCTATATACTATACAACCGTAATTTGTTTTTGCCGACGGGTATTGTTCCGATGATTTTCATATTAATTTATTCTCACATTTTTCTCTTGCTTTTCGACAACTTGCCGCAGAAGTGTAGAGATATCTGGTAAATAAAAAATGGCAACATAACCCTACTAAATAATGAAACGGCAATCATATTTTCTCCATCTAACAAAGTTCCATTATATTTATCAGTCTAAAATCTCATTAGAATATAACGAAAAGAATCGAAGACACCCAAATGATTTTTCATGCGATGTAACAGAGTGGGGAGTCGACCTGATTCGGTATTGCCGTTTATCGTCCCTAAAGCTAGTCAACCGTCATTTGACCGCGTTTGAACCCCTAATATACCCGCAGTCTAAGATACAATACTGAAGAGCTGGTTTTCGATCCCTATTGTGATCCCTATTAAAAGCAAGTAAAACTTATTTTTTAAATTTCAAATCTTTCTTGATATCGGTTTCAACAGACATAAGTGTTTAAAAAATATCTTTATTTTCTTCAAATATATTAAATCTGAGCTCAAAACTATGGGAGCGGATAGCGGCTTTATATCTATGAGCGTCTCTTGCAGATAATCTCAAAATACTAAGCCCAAATTCTAACTGAACGAAATAATTATTTTTACAAGTGATATTGGTTTCATACCGTTAAAATAACAACGAACAAACGCAAAACTTAAAGTTCGAAGACTAAATTTGATTTCCCGGCCGTTAATTTCCGAGTTTAACAGAATCAAAATGTCATGATAAGAAACCGTGGCGCGAACTACGGTGCGAAGAATATCCTAAAGGGAGGGAACTATCACGTAATCTGGGTGGGAATTCAAGGTTGAGCCGCGAGAGGTTACCCCCGACTCACCTCGCGACCTACTAATACAACCCCATTAATATATTCGCAACCTGGGGGTCAAGAATATTGTGCTCTGTATATACCCCTACATTACAATAGTATAACCATTAACGGAAAGTGATAGCGTTGATCTTACGCGATCAGAACGCAACATTGTCGTTATAATGTAACAATTGACGGGTTAATATTATGTTGGTGCGTAACTCTGGTGGTTGGAAGAATCTAACACAAACTAGGCGTGTAGCTAACCCGCTTATCTTTATGTATACTTATAATATTGTAATGAAATACACTCGAGAGCAATGAATCCGGGTCACTCAAAGAATCCAAAAAATCTCGGAAAGTAAGAATGCTAGGTTAATGCAATAAATTGTTCTCCGACGAATCAAAATTTATGCTCTACAAGCACGATGGAAGACACAGAGTGTTTAGAAGACCAGGGGAAAGATTCAAGCAAGCATGCATCGAAGAAAAAGTAGCCTACGGTGGTGTATCTGTTGTGTGGGCCGGAATTTCCTCTGAAAGTCGCACAGAGCTGGTGATCATAGAAAACGGCTCTTTAACTAGCGTAAGATATGTGGAAGAAATCCTCAACGAACACGTTGGTCCATTTATGGTCAATTTGGGTGAGGATGCTATATTTATGCATGACAATGCCCGACCTCATACAGGTAGGATTGTGAATGACTACCTTCAAGAGATGAACATTACTTGTATGGAGTGGCCAGCGCGCAGCCCGGATATCAACCCGATCGAGCATGCTTGGGACGAGCTAGGGAAATGCGTAAAACAACGAAACCCTCCCCCAATCACGCTTCCTGAGCTCAAAATTGCTCTCACAGAGGAATGGGAGAATATTCCCCAAAATCGTATAAGGAACTTGGTGTACAGCATGCCAAACCGCGTAAACGCAGTAATGGAAGCACGAGGAGGTAATACGAAGTATTGAAATTCAAGAAATTCGTCATAAAGTTCAAAAATTTCATGTTTCCTATTTTTGTTTTAAGGAGAGATCAGCAGTTTTTTTCTTTATGTAATTTTGTGTAAATAAAATGTATGGTGACTCATATTTTTTTAACTTTCATTTAAGGAGTATTAAATTGTCTATTAAATACAATTTATTGCATTAACCTAGCATTCTTACTTTCCGAGATTTTTTGGATTCTTTGAGTGACCCGGATTCATTGCTCTCGAGTGTATTTGATATTTTTTTGTTTGTTATTTTTTTGTTTGTTTGAATTGAATAGGCTCCGAAACTATGTACTAAGGCGACTTGAAAAATTGTTTCTACATTAGAATCCTAAATCATCCCTAATGAATATAACTATAGATTTTTTTCAAAAAAGTTAAGTTTCCGTATGAAAGCCTTAATAATGTAAATTAAGGTGTGTAACTATTAAGTGTGTATAGTTTTTGAAATTTTTGTTGAATACTCTTGCGAATCTTGAGCGGACCGCTAGTTATGTATATAACTCGTTTATATAAATGAATGAATTAATGAATTAATGAATATTACATTTATTTTCTCTTACAAAGATATTGAGAGAGATTGTTACTAAATATGGCTAAACTTAATTTATAGCTAGTTACCTTGTTTTGCATATAGAGGGAGAATGGTGAAGATAGCTTTTATTTTCTCAGTATAAGCAGTTCTATAGAAGACTTATCCGGGACACTCGAATCCAACTGACATAATTAACCACATTTTTGTCATTGTTTTGATCCGATTTGCGTTAGGGTATTCGGGCATTGGGTAAAAAACAGTATGAATAATCGTTACTTCTTATTCGTTTTCTGATCGTTTGTCTGACGATCTTTGTAGCACGGTAGGGGAGGGTGCACCTGCGTCGCAAAAGGATGGGGGTGCGTTTCAGGCCCCGGTACAAATGTTTGTACGATCAGTAAACATAAAACCAGGGTGATCTTGCTGTTTTCTTGAATAATAATAAAAATCTGTGTGCATTGAATATAAAAATCCGATTTGGTTTTATGTCATTTCAGTATAGTATTAAAAAAATATGGTAGGAACCTAGATAAATACAAGTTTAATACAAATAATAGCAAATCATGGTGATGTTTGCTTAAATTACAAAGCAATTTGGTATAACGTTCGTTTATATTTGGGAAATTAATCCGTGTCGCCAGAGCCTTAAAGATTAACTATGATTTGACCATCGTACTAAAATAATTGGACTTGGTGCACATCTAACAAAGTATCAGCCTTTAAAGCATAAAACTATCTTATAAGATAAATCTCCTAAGATTTAGTAAACAAAATCGACGTTCATGTTTTGCCAACAAACATAAAACTAAGTATAAAACTCCATCAGCAGCGAGGTATAAATCAATCCTGTGTTACCGTGCTCATAGGCCAAATCACCCCTCGCCGTTGGCTATAGCGATACTTATAGTATACAATACCGGTCGTTTTGGTTTCCGTGCGTTCTTGCATACCCAGACATAGACAAGTTGTATACATTTACGTTTTTGACCTTGAGGAAAATCATTGATTTAGTTTTCATGCTAATACGATTGTGCCGCTCTTATCGGCACGAAAACGAATAAGTTAATTCGAATAAGATGATGTTAATTCGTCATGGCATTGAACATTATAAAATTGAGAATATTTATATATTTAATTCAAAATTTGTGACTACGTCTCCTATTGTCGACCTATATAGTGTTGTTAGTGACGGGATGTCACGGGTGTGATGCGACCACAGCTTGTGTGTACTACACACGTTGCGTTCATATCGTTTTTAAGTCATCTATGAGCTACAAATGTGGCGATTTTAATTCATTACTGCTTTAACTTAAGGTTGTTATGTAACGTTACTAAAAATCATATTTTAAATACTTTACCCTATAGAAACATCATACACAAAGAAGGAAGACAACAAATATTGATGAAATAAATTTTAAGAGTCCATTCAAGAGTTTTGTAAGTTATTGCGTAGAACTTTCAATTAAACCTCTTTTTCTATAATATTTTCTACTATTAAACATATTTTTCAAAATAAACCTCTTCAAGTAGTCGTTGCATCGCAAAAATCAAGTCTGCACGTCGCGTCTCACTGAATAATTTATTACTTAGTGTTAGTGGGGTTTAGAACAATGGTGTGTTGCGGCCATTGTCGATCCATCGCTTTTGTAAGTGGCTTTACGATCAATCAATAGAAGCCAGCGTAGGTGCTATCCTGTATGGATTACATTCTAAGCTGTCCCTCTCTCCCATCACAACTCACCTAGACTGATGGACCTGTCTCTCCCAAGCGAAGGGGTATTGTCAGTATCATCAACCTTGGCAGGTGGATCAGTAAACGCAAGAAGTTTTAATAGAAATAGAGAAGTTGCCCTGCTTCTATTTGATTATCCCAATCGATTGCGTCATTCACGGGCTGAGTTTGAGGGTTACTTTTACACTTAGTGTGCTTATACCCAGATGTTGGATGTAAAAAATAAAAAATACGATGCATCATCATCATCATCATTCGCAGTTGGATTTAACCCACTGCTACACATAAGTACTATAAAAGGTACGGTATATGAGCAACTATAAATTCAGATGGAAACGCGTAATGTTAGGAGATATGCCATTGGATAGGATACGTCTTTGAGTAGCGAGAAGTAGGTAGGTAAATAGTTCGAGAGAGGGTCACCGGAGAGGAGGTAGGTAAATAGTTAATGGGTAAAATATAAGACTCATCAAGTATTCAATAACAATACTGTGAGGTTGCATAGTGCACACGAACGCATAGGGCCGGTTAATCCGATTCTTAGAAAATACTTGAGTGATGTGCGACGCTTACTTGGGACTAGGTAACTTTACTTGATTCTTGACTGGTTTCCGCAACCAGACCACAGGTGGGTCCTTCTTGCGTGACGGGTGGGGTCTGCTAATTAAACCACCCGATATCCTCCAGGAAAGCCAGCAGCTCGCTGACGCCGGTACATGCCTCCCTAGGCGTTCTCGGTCTCCCGAGGTATTGTAATCTTTCAGAAGCTACGCTATCGCACTCTACAAGCACATGCGCCGCCGTCTCCTCAGCATTAATGCACCCCTTGTCCGTGATTACCCAATTTAAAGAGGTGTTTATATAGCATGCAGTGTCCTGTGATTACACCGACAATTAGCCGGAGTTTATAACGCTTCAGATTCAGGAGTTTGCGGGAGAATCTCGCGTTTAAAACCGGGAAGGTCTCCTTTGACTGCCTACGATCCGTGATACTTACCCAGTACTCTTGATGTTGTTTAGCTGTATGTTGACGGACCCATGAGTGGACTTGACTAAATGGTAGGGGAATTATTGGCTCGGGCCCTGCTGGGACGAGGTAACGTAAGGTACCTAATAATAATAATGATACTAAATAAATAAAAATACCTAATACCTAACGTACCAACCCTAACGTAAGGTAACGTATAGCTATTTTAGGTAGCTATGTCACAAATGGTCTTTTATTCTGTGGTAAATTTTCTTTGCTTTACAATTTTGTTAATCCGTATTCCTTCCGTCATACTTTGAAATAGGTATTTTATTTAAACACTAGATTATAGCAGTGATAATTAGTTTTATTGTTATATCTACAATGTTTTAAACGAAGGAAGGTGAATTTACACAAAAAGTAGTGCGTAGAGTTAGATGAAGTGCGTAGTGCGGACACTACGCACTGCTTTTTGTGTAAATTCTCCTTGCTTTTTGTGTAAACAACCTGTGGATACTAAGTATCTTTGTTAAGTCTTTACATATTGTGAGTGCCCCAGTACTTCAAATTTCTATGGTTTTTAACTAAATATATAAAATTGCGGTCCTGCTGTTATAAGAAATAACATATTTATGAATATATTAACTAATTTATTAATTTATTAATATACCAAAAGTTTTATAGGTAGTTATTATGTATAGATACTTGATGAAGAATTTCCTTTTCTCTCGGTGTTCTTTAATACGTAGGTACGTGATTTATAAAATTTCTGAACATTAATTAGTTCTTTTTGTCCTCACAGGTACTGAGAAGAGTCATATTTTGTTTATTTTTTCTTATTTTTATTTAGTTCATTGTTTTTTTTTCACGATGCCGTCACGTCATGAGCCTGGCAAAAGTCGGGACCCATCCGCACCTGACCCTGTAAGTATTGTCTTCTTTTCTTTACTATCAGACATGCTTAAAGAGGAGGAAGTTTTAGGGGGCGGCCTTATCGCTATCACCGATCTCATTAAGGCAACCTTGTGGTAGACTGGACATGAAAGAAAATTACATATAGATGGTGAAATTTTAATATAAAACTAAAACGTATATTATACACTACAATAGACTAAGATTACTGTATCAACATCACCAGCCTATAATAGTCCACTGCTAGACATAGGCCTCCCCTAATGAGCGCCATATATGGCATCATTATTTGGGGGTTATTGCCCATAATCCCCACGCTGGGCATGCGGGTTGGGGATCTTACTGTATAAATCTACGAAATTAATATACACCAATTAATATAATTAATAATGATGCCATCTATGGCGCTCATTAGGGGAGGCCTATGTCCAGCAGTGGACTATTATAGGCTGGTGATGATGATGATGAATATACCTACACTATAAAACTTGTTTAACTTCTACGGTGCTGGATATTATCCAAAATTCGTTTTCTCACTGCTGGACCTCTAGGCCTCCCCTAATGAGCGCGATAGATGGCATTAGGTATTTATCATTTATCAATAAAACTAATAACAATAGTATATTAGTAACTTCCTCTCCACATAATAGATTTAGATAAAAATTAATTCTAAGCTTATTGAAACGAACTACATACTTATACTAAACCTGTATTGCGAGCTTGCATAGTTTAAGCGAAAAATCAGGGTAAGTGTGAATTTTATTAAGTTGGTATGTTCAGTTATCCAATCATCCAAACTAAACCAAACGTTACCTCTACGTACGCGTAGCGCACTTCCCATCGTTTTCGTAGCATTAGTTCTACGTACTCGTTGCGCCAGCTCTACGATATCATAACACTTCCTATAGCTTTCGTGGCATAAGTTCTACGCCCTTGTAGCGCCGACTCTCCGATATCATTACACTTCCTATGGTTTTCATAGCATTAGTTTTACTAGCACTAGCTCTAAGATCTCATAACACTTCCTTTCGTGTTCGTAGCATTACCTCTACGTACTCGTAGCACTGGCTCTACGATATCATAACACTTCCTATCGCTTTCGTAGCATTAGTTATACGAACTCGTAGCACTGGCTCTACGATCTCATAACACTTCCTATCACTTTCGTAGCATTACTTCTACGTACTTGTAGCGCTAGCTCTACAATCTCGTAGCACTTCCTACCGTAGCATTATCTAAGTTATAATGCTAAATGGACAATTTTATTTTAAATCCCGCTACAAAACTCATAAAAATTAAATAGATAAAATAATGTACTTAACAAAAATTAAATAGATAGGTACGTATTAAATTTTATGTATATATATTTTTTTAGGGGAGCCTTCCATTAAAAAACTCTGTATTGTTGGCTATTTTCGCGTTACTTTTGTTTTTGTTAGAGTCGTATAATTATAATCATTGCCGCTATAACAACACTATAAAAATAATTTTAAGTTACTATTGCAATATGGTTATTAACGATGGTGTCCGTGTAAAAGTTCACTCGCACTTGTCGGTGTTATTTTGTAAGAATGCAAGTAATTTCATAGTAATTTAATGACAAATCACTGCAGCACTGGGTTAGTGAATTTTTTTTAACATTGCGCCATTAGATTGTTGCTACTAAACGTTGACATGCAGGTGTAATATATTTTAAAGGATGTACGAAGCGTACCGCCGCGCCCGTGTCTTCGATTCAATTAGGCCGTGCACTGAAATAGTTGAGTGCTGTAATTCACTTACATGTCTTGTTGGCTCCTATAGTTTACTGCAATAACACGCCTGAGAATGTTGCCATTAGTTCGAACAATTGGATCACAAGTGCGTGTTGGGCCATGAAAGTGTTACAACAACAACATGATCAACATCACCAGCCTATAATAGTCCACTGCTGGACATAGGCCTCCCCTAATAAGCGCCATAGATGGCATCATTATTTGGGGGTTATTGCCCATAACGCAGGGCATGCGGGTTGGGGATCGCAGTTCGGTGTACTTAGTTGTTCTACAGAAGGCGCTGCTGCCCGCCCCCCGCTGTGTTTCCCTTAGTCGCCTCTTACGACACCCACGGGAAGAGTTGGTGTTTTCCCTAAGTCGCCTCTTACGACACCCACGGGAAGAGATGGGGTGGTGAAATTCTATGCCGGCACACGGCTCTGGCCAGCATAGCTTTTGGTTAATGAACAGGTTTAATTCTGCGTTCGTGTGTAAAGATTTTTTCCGTACTAATATTATAAATGTGAAAGTAACTCTGTCTGTCTGACTGTCCGTCTTTCACGTCTAAAATACTGAACCAATTTTAATGAAATTTGGCACAGACATTGTCTACACCAGGAGAAAAGACATAATTATGATACTTTGTATCCCAGTATCTTATTCCCGCGGGACGGTAAAAAGACACGTGATATAAACGAATCCTTTTTTGTATTTTATTTATATAACTTTATTAATAACGTTGAGAACCAATTAAATTACTATTCAAACCATTTTCGATTTCTATGCGGATGAAGTCGCGGGAAAAAGCTAGTTCTATATATGCGCATTTAACTTTTCCTTTATATCTATGTATGTAATATATTTTACTAAATATATCAGTCATCTAGTACCCATAACACAAGCTCGGCTTAGCTTGGGGCTAGATGATGCTGTGTGAATTGTCCTTTATTTATTATTATTATTTATTATAAGACTCAAGCTTTAATCTCGCGATTCATGTCTCCGTAAACGGACATAAAAGAAATAAAAATTGTATTCTGTTCATTGTCCCTCTACTTGAATATAGATGCTCAAAGATGCTCTAAATTTCAGAGGTCAGACAAAATTGAATTAAAAAGTTTTGGTAACGTTAACATCGCATATTCAAGCATCACGTTGGCCTCGTAGTGTCCGAAGTACTATCTAACTAGATAATCAAAAATGACCCTTACTATTGGTGGTATGATGTGATATATGTATGTGGTATATGTGATGAGTGGTGACATCCATCCCTCGGTTATGTGATTATGAAGAGCGACGCTTGATTTGAATGTTAGGTACATAAGGAGACCGGTTAACTGTTAGGTACTTAGTTTTCAGTTGTTAACTTACTACTTACTTGTGACTGTAGTACTTGTTACTGTAATACTTACTCGGTTTCAAGATTATTACAATTATATAAGAAATTAGAACTCGTATTTAGAATTGAAACAATTGAGTTAACTGCAGACTTTTGCAAACAAATGACTACTTTTTTTTTTTTTTTTTTTTCAATGGCCAAGCCTATAATAACAAATAAATTACAATGATCTAACTAAATAAAAAAAAACCACTAGTATTTACAATTGAGCTAACTGCAGACTGTTGCGAACAAACTACAGGTACTACTACTACAAATGACTACTTACTTGGTATAAATGATATTCAGAGGCGCAAGTAAAAGGACGATTGTTATATCTGCAATTTTGTCCTCGTTACAATGATTTTGTTGTGATTGTTGTGTTAACTTTCAAATTTTATTTAAAATTATTATGAAAATATTAGCGCAAAAGCTTAAATTTTATTTATTATCAAAAATAAATTTACTTATAATTAAAATGTAATTTCTTAATTATGATAAGAAATACATGTTTTTACCCTATTCTTGCGCAATTATGAGGTTTATCAAGTTTTCAGATCAAAGCCATACATACATAATATTATGTTGCGTTATGAATATTTTTGTGGTTTTCTTACGTTCTTACGGATTAAAACTAATGAAAAAGTAATTTCCCCAATAATAAAACCATTTTCTATGAAACCATTATGAAACAAAATACGATTCGTTTGCATTTTGGGAACATTTGATAATAAGATGATTTTTTGCCCAATAAACCTGATTTTTCGAAATCCTCCAAAAATACCAGGGAATAAAAGTTACTGTTTTTTTAAGTAAACAGATTATGTTGTTTTCCAATATTTTAATTATTTTAGAACGCAAGATAAAAAAAACAAATATAAATTGAATTTCGCGACAACACGAAACGTACAACCAGCTGTGTCCAGTAATGGAGAAGGACAGTTCGATAAATAATCATAGTATTACCGATCAACAGTATTAATCCTGTCTTCACAATAGCGTGAATACGTACTATCAAATTCATTGCAGCATACATTTCCACTGTCTGCGGTTTTCGCGTGAATACAATGGATTTTACAGACTTATGCTCACCTCGTACATACTTGGTTAATGTTATCGCTTATTCTATTTATTTTCCTTTTGCAAACACAGTACCTTATAATCTATTTACCTGGACAAAAATACATAACTCCAGACTTCCAGAGTCTAAGCAAAGGAACAATAGAATGCTTATTTATTCGTCCTAAACCACAATAGGTGGTTCAACATTTTATATGCAGAAAGGGACGAGCAATATGAAAAGTTAATTATACGAGTATTAGAATCAGCCACCTCTTACCCTTCGGTTAGGACTTTTGACTGTAAGATGCGCGAGAGTACCGAGTTACTACGCATCGCAAGTGCAGCAGTAAGCAGCGATGGTTGATAAGTTGATGTGAAAGGTAAAGCAGAAAGCAACTGTAGAAATCAATTGGTTAGTTGTGTGTGGGCATGTTTATTTCTTTTTGAATACCCATTATCATTATCCCGGTATATTAATAATTGCAAAAGGTGTTCGCCTATCTACAGTTACGGCAGAACTAGGTAGTTATTAATCTACTTTTGTGTTTCGTAAAAATACACCTCCACCAGAAAACTTCCTTTTAGGATTCGATTTTAACAATGCGAGTATGGAACGCTATTACTAAGCCTTGGCTATCGGTTCGTCCGTCTGTCTCTCCGTCCTTCTGTCAAAGGGCTCTTTGTAATGAACCGTAAAGGTAAATTTCACAGAATGTGCAATGTCCAACGCTAAAGCAAAAATTATAAAAATCAAAAGGGGTGTTTTTGTGCCATTTTGTTTTCATTTGACAAGGCTGTGTCTTTTTAACCGTATTTGATAGGGTTTTTATTACTATTACTTGCTACTTTACAAAACAAAATCATTGAATTAGACAAAGTCATACAACAAAAGTTGTTCGTCTTGATCTACCAACGTCACCTTTAAGAGGTCATTGATCAACTAACTACCTTAACCCTGTATAATTGCCACGTCAATAAACGCTTTCAAAAATAAACTCGACCACTGGTTACGAGACAAAAATATTAAACTAAAAAAGTGACGCCAAAACAAAATTCAAAACTGTTTATTAAAGACACATCAGTTATAGGCTGCTCGTCTATTATCAAATAATTAAAATGAATATATAAAATTTCAATTTTTGAAGTGACTCTGCTCTAGGTCTATCCAACATACTGCATTTGCTTGAAATATATATCTGAGTAGATTGCTCACAGGTATGCGTGAACAATGACCCATTGCAGCTAAAGAAACATCAATAACTAATAAATAAATAATAAAATAAAAATATTTTATTTCGAATAACCAGGATCCATATTTTGTAATTAAAAAAATACATAGAAACTACTTAAAATTAATGTTAGTAAGAATGACACACAAAACACAACGAAAACATCACACTACACCTATTACCCTATGTACAAAACATAACCACATAGGAGACTCTATCAGCAATAGTTTTCAGGATGCTGTTCGTGCTATCCCGGACTCTGCGCATCAGGGAGGCGGTCTTTTTTCGGAGAATAGCTGAAAAACCATCTACTTGGTATATCTGGTATCCCTATAGCAAGCTCCAACCTCTCACAATACAGGTTTAATATACATATGTGTATTTCGTCTTTTAGTTAAGATTTAATTATAAGTAAATTTATTGTGAGGAGAGGAAATAATCAATTTATTATTATTTTGTTTGTGTGTGCATCTAGTGATTAATATTCGTAAGCATTTTTTTCTGAACACTTGCCTTTTTATTGTTTACCTACACTATTTACATATGTAAACTTATGAAACAAATAGATAACAAGCCTTTTTTTCTATAAAGATGACTTCTGGCCTCCTTCATGACTGTTGGGGCAATTTATGCCAGAATCGCTCAATATTCTAGGGAAACTGAGTTAAGTGCAGTGAGGAAATAATTGTATTAGGCCTACGTTCTCATCGGTTCCATCTTATATAGGATATGAACGTCTCATCTAATTAAAACGCATTGTCTGAGCAGGGCATAGCTTCATAATTATTGCTGCGTTTTTACAGGGTACATTTACCTCTAGCAAACTATCACCTTAGCTAAAACTATGTTATGACCATGTATGCAATATATGTATTATGAATATTCTATGTAATCTTATCAGTAATTGCGGTAAAATCACCTACTTTATTCAGTCAAATAAATACGTACAAACAAAATATACTGTCATGATTATCTGATAAATCATCCTACAAAGATTGGTAAAATAAGGAGCTTGTGCCGTTGGACGAAGACAAAAATTCTCAGCGAATCAAACTTAATTTGCAGTTCTATATCTAGAATATCTTAATAGGTCTTTATCCTGGCTCCGTCAAGTCAGTAATAGGTATCAGATATACCCGGCGTATCATTTCGGATCTTAATTCGCACCCAACTTATCCTAAAGTTTAATTACATTTATATAAGTCTACTTTACGGAAATTAGTCCCATCTTGTAATTATACAAATTAAGGATAGGGTCTTATGATTTGGGTTCCTTCTTTTGAATCGTTTGACATGCTATTTTAATGATAGCCTAGTAAATGTTATGATTTTGATTTGTTTGTTTTGTATGCGGAATGCAAAGATTACTAGTAATTACTATGTTCGGTTCATATTTTAAAAGTTTTGAATATAATAATGGCTCGTTTAAATTAACATATTTAACAAGCATTTCAGGAATTGGCTTCAAAGCTATATTCTGCTTACACAAAAAAGGCTGGACAGTAAGGAATCGCGGTCCAAACTGACTGATCTGACTTGGATTTAGTTTTTTTTTTAGAGATAATTTGGTAAGCAAGAAGCCATCTTTAAAGAACTTCTGTGCTGCCGTTCTAATGTAACCATGGTACCAAATAGGATTATAGTCAGGGGCTTTATTTTTCTTTTCTGAGAATGTGTTACCAGCTGGGCCTCGTTCAGATACTGCCAGGGTTGTGTGTCGTGATCGAGTGCCGTTCGATAATCGAACCGTTAAAGGTGCTAATTTTTGTAGCAAAAGACAAAGAATGAGGGTATATAATCAGGCCAATAACAAATAACTTACAGTGATTGCAGTTATTTATAGATTATGGGGCATGCAGCACTAATCATCATAAATTTTCCGTTTAAAATACTCTAAGTTAATGAACGAATGAAGTCTAGAACTGAAGTTTTGATATTTAGTATTATCTACCTGCTAAATTAAACTTCTTAATTATGCCGCCGCTTGCTTTACGCAACGACTCCTGTGTCGGAGAGTCATAAGCTTCGAAGACAGAATATGTCTAGCTAGACGAATTATTAAAGACACGCAGACAACTACATGATGATACTCTTATAATATAAGTTATAATATAACAATGTAGAAGTTTGAAGGTTTGAGTATTATATCTAACCTATATAGCTCATATGTTATCAATTAGTCTGTTCTCTATTGTTTTTTTAAATTTAAATATTGCTGTGGATTAATAAATGCACTGAACTGAACTGCGCTAAATAACGCATTACATATTTTCAATTATTAAACTTTAGTAACCCTAGCTTGGGACTAGATGATGCTGCCTGAAATGCCGAGCATTGTTTATTTATTTTGTTTATCTTACGATATTATAACAACTCAAAATTAAAAGCGCCTATATTGTACCTTTTCCCAAAATGAACTCGTTTGTTACCTTGCACCTATTAAGGCACAATGCTTCTTTCACGGAAAATGCCAAAGAAAGGGCACTTGCTAATAATGTCAAGGGACTATAGTTAAATAACTATAACTTCGTCCATTTATTTTCAACACGTGCACGCCTTTTAATGAGCACTAATTATGCAATGTTTGAACCTAACATCTGTTCGTATCTAGATTACTAAAGTCAGGAGTACTTTCATCCATCATTGAAAATTATTACGAGTTATTATATAACGCTACGACGGACGAATTTCCCAATTATATACAAAAAGAATACCAAAATAAATATGTAATTTGAGCATATTTTCAACATGATCTGCTATTGTTTATGCGTTGGGCCGAAGCCCGAGGGTATAACCTCGCAGATATCAGAAACAAAGGTATACCTACTGGTTGGCTTTGGCCCCACGCATTCCTACCAAAGGATCATGTTGCTAAACGATAATAATATACCCGAGATCGTGAAAATAAGAAATAATATAATATATAATAGTCAGTAATAATGTCTTGCATTATCTAGCACCTAACTATGAAATTCACATTTTTATTCAATGACGGAGCTTGTGAATTAAATTAAGCGAGCACAAAATGTCTGAGGTAGATTCCACAAAATGTTGGGGCTTAACATTGACAATAAATTAAATTAGAAACAACCGTAGTTATCATCATCATCATCATCATCATCATCATCATCATCAGCCTATGTTAGTCCACTGTTGGACATAGGCCTCCCCTAATGAGCGCCATAGCGCCCTGTCTTCGGCTTGTCGCATCCAGCATCTGCCAGCAGTCTTTCGCAGATCGTCATCCCACCTGGTCGGAGGGCGTCCTACACTACGTTTACCGAGTCGCGGTCTCCACTCAAGAACACGTTTACCCCAGCGGTTATCGGTTCTTCGCGAAATATGGCCGGCCCACTGCCACTTCAGTTGGCTAATTCTCTGAGCTATGTCGATGACTTTAGTTCTCTGTCGGATGAATTCGTTACGAATCCTATCCTTCAGAGAAACTCCGAGCATAGCTCTTTCCATAGCGCGCTGAGCGACTTTGAACTGGTGGACCAACCCTATCGTGAGTGTCCACGTCTCAGCTCCGTAGGTCATGACTGGTAGGACGCACTGATTAAAAACTTTCGTTTTCAAACATTGCGGTATGGATGACGAGAAGACTCGACGTAGTTTTCCGAACGCTGCCCAGCCTAGCTGGATCCTCCTCTTGGCTTCCTTCTCGAAATTGTTTTTACCCAACTGCAAAATCTGCCCGAGGTAAGTGTACTCAGAAACAATTTCGAGAAGGTGGCCATGTACGATCACCGGTCTTGGATCAATGTGGGCATTGATCATGACTTTGGTTTTATCCAAATTCATGCCAAGACCGATACATCGGGAGGCTGAAGCTAGACTGTCCAGCATCCGGTTCAGCTCCTCTAGCGACTCCGCCATTAAGACTATGTCATCAGCGAATCGCAGGTGTGAGATGTAGTCGCCGTTTATGTTGATGCCCTTGTCTTTCCAGTCCAGCGTCTTAAACATATCTTCCAACGCGCTCGTGAACAGTTTCGGGGATATGACATCCCCCTGCCTCACTCCTCTGCGCAGTTGGATCGGTTTAGTCTGCTGGTCCTGTACTCGGACACTCATCGTAGCGGCTTCGTAGAGACATCTCAGCACCTCGATATAACGATAGTCTACTTGGCATCGCTGTAAGGATTGTAGAACAGCCCAGGTTTCAACGGAGTCAAAGGCCTTCTCATAGTCCACAAAAGCCAGACACAGGGGCTGATTATACTCTTCGGACTTCTGTATAATCTGCCTCACTGTGTGAATGTGGTCTATGGTACCATATCCTCCGCGAAACCCAGCCTGCTCCGGTGGCTGAAACTCGTCGAGTCTCCTGGCGAGACGGTTCGATATAACTCGTGAGAAAAGCTTATAGACGTGACTTAGGAGCGAGATGGGTCTATAATTTTTAAGAAGGGTTTTATCTCCCTTCTTAAAAAAGAGCACCACCAAACTGCCACTCCACGCCTTTGGAGTTCTCCCACTGTGAAGGACGGCGTTGAAGAGGCTCTGTAACTCCTGTATAACAGGGTATCCTCCAGCTTTCAAAAGCTCTGATGTTATTCCGTCCTCACCGGGGGCTTTTCCATTTTTAAGCTGCCTCAGAGCTAACACGATCTCGTCTTGACTGATGTCTGGCAGTTCGTCGGTATAGTGGCGTATCAAGGTGGCTCTAGAATCGTGGTCGTCTCGTTGGGAACGGGGAGCATGTGCAGCGTATAAACGGCCATAAAAGTCCTCTATCTCGGCCGATATCTCCGGCTTCGACAAAACGGTCCTTCCGTCGTGCGTTGAAAGCTTCGTCAGGTGGCTCCTTCCAAGCTGCTGAGTGAATACTTTGGACCCTCGGTTTCGCTCTATCGCCTCTTCAATGAGGCGTGTATTAGAGCTCCGAAGGTCGCGTCGTACCATCTTCGCAATTCGCTTGTTCAGGTCTGACCTCTCTGACGAAGTCGCTTGGGTGGTTTCCCGTCTTTTTGTCATCAGCCCAAGAGTCTCATCCGAGAGTTTGGACTTCTTAACAGTACGCTGCTTTTTGCAAAACTTGATGCCCTCGTCCCTCAGCGTTTCTACCAGATTGTGTAGGGTCTCGTCAGCGTCATCAGTGGGTTCCAAGGCAGCGAATCTATCCCCGAGAAGCTGCTGAAACTTCTCGGTGCCCGCCATGATTTGGATTGGGTTCGGTCGGAGCGTGGACTTCACCAGACGGTTTCTTTCAAGCTTCAAATTTATATTCAGAGAGCCTCGAAGGAGTCGGTGATCAGATCCGGTATTGAACCTGTTGATCACTGAGACATCTCTGAATATATGCTTGCTATCCGTCATGATGAAGTCGATCTCATTTTTAGTCACAGAATCGGGACTCCGCCATGTCCACTTCCTTTGGGGCTGTTTCTTAAAGAAAGAGTTCATTAAGAACAGCCCCTCTTTCTCAAGGAAGTTGACGAGCATTTGTCCCCTGTGATTTCGAACACCAAAACCATGCGGGCCTATTCGGGATTCGTTGCCAGTCTGGGTTCCCACCTTGCCGTTAAAGTCCCCCATAACAACGTTGAAGTGAGCCTTGGTGGTGTGATGTAAGGCTTTGGATATGTCTTCGTACATATCCTCCACTTCATCATCCGAGTGTGTCGAGGTCGGTGCGTAAACCTGAATGACCTTCAAGCTGTAGCGCTTAGACAGCCGAAGGATCAGGTACGCTACCCTGGTCGACACACTGGAGATTTCTTCGACGTTGTTAGAGAGGGCCTTATTGACGAGGAAACCTACGCCACCCTGGGATGTTTTATCACCCTCACGAAAGTAGAGAAGATGGCCCGAGTCTAGGGTTACGGTGTCCTCCCCCTCTCTACGGACTTCACATAACCCTAGAACATGCCATTTAATGTTCTCTAACTCCACTTCCAACTGCGCTAGATGGTGATCAAGCCTCAGAGTGCGTCCGTTAAACGTTGCCAGGGTCAGTGTGTGTGGGGTGTGGTAGCCTAATGTAGCCCGGTGATTCCTAGCACCCCCTGCCCCGCCGTTACCGTGGCCGCTACCATGGCCAGGAATAGCGAGGCGGCCGGGAACTGGGGGCCATTTTGTGGCGGTTCTTGTCATTTGGGGGTATTGCCCATAATCCCCACGCTGGGCATGCGGGTTGGGGATCGCAGTTTAGTGGAGTAGTTCTGCAGAGGGCGCTGCTGCCCGCCCCCCGGTGTGTTTCCCTTAGTCGCCTCTTACGACACCCACGGGATGAGTTGGGGTGGTGAAATTCTTTATTATGCCGTCACCACACGTAGTTATCACTAAATGGTAAAACAATTTTCTTATGCTCTTTTTAAACTAAGCCAAACTTCGTCTCAAACTTGTGGCTTATGTGTACTTATCCTTACTCACTTCTTATCACGGATACGTGTCTTCAATTTTAAGATATGGCATAATGTTTTGGAAGAACTGGATGGACACAGTTAGAGTATACAAGAGTGTGCAATACCACAGCTACGGCATGGGTTTAGTGCAAGATGACATGATGTGGTTTTCTAGTAAGTGAGGAGTACAGAGCGATAAACGCGTACCGTATTTAACCGTATTTATATTTTATATTTAACCGTACCGTATTTTACCGTATTCAAACATTGCGCCAAAACGGAAACCCTAATAAAAATTAACTTATCAACCAATCGAAAAACTAAAGGACATAAAAAAAGAATTGCTTCTAGGTTTCTTGACGTAATAAAAACCCAATAGAAAAGTCTGCTGTTCCTGAGATAGATAGCGTTTTTCGCTCGTCTTTGTTTGGTATTACTGAAAATTCAGTCAAGCAAAATTAAATACGATATATTAGATAAACTAAATCGCCGCCCCCACCGAATAAAATCGTAATCAAAAAAACAAAATTTTACAGGAAAAATAAAAAACCGTTTTTTTTAAATAACTCCTAAAATACTTTACTTATCGGGTTCATTTTAATACCAAAAGATAGCAATATTTTTTTTGTATATGCAATATAATTTAAATTATAACTGTGTTTACGAATGCAGAGTAACAAATAAAAATATGTTTTACCAGAATCAAGACCATAATTTTACACCGTAAAGTAACATTACAATTTTATTCGCGGAAATTGTCGATAATAACCTGTACAGTAATAGGTCTTCGCGATCTTATTGAACTCAAAATAGTGATGTTGGTTGTATCGGTAATGCGATGTTACCATTTTGTTCGGTACTCAATTAAGCTTAAATGAATAACGTAAATTTGCAATACGTTTATATTCCTTGGAGAAGATAATAAGTTTAGTGAATGTGAAAATAGGTTACTGTAAAATTATTTGCATTTTGGGAATCGGTATTAAAAGAAAATCGAAGGAAATACAAAAGTTATCCTATTATTACAGATATTTAAAAGATTTTTGTGATAACCACCGATACCGAGTGCTCCCAGGGAAGTTCTAGTGCTCGTCTCCGCTTGCGGAGACGTAAATCTGGACGTGAACCTTAAGCTGTGGTATTCTAAAAGAACCAGAACCACACTTATTGGTTGCGGTTCATTGGCCGATCTGAATGGAGTCGCAAGAGATGCATCTTAAGGTGTAGACTCGGCGGTGGAGGTTCCTAATGGCGTTATAACGAGAAAAACCCTCGTTATAACGCCAAAGACGTTTGTGCAGGAATTGTTTATATCCGGCATTTAAGCCTATATTTTGAGTAATCCATCCGACATTCGACAAGCCACAGTCTGCCACTTTTAACAGTTTTCAATTATGTCAGGCGTCCGCACTGTCTCCCAGACCCAAAAATTCTTTTTTTCATTTTAATTCTTTATGCTTATAGTCTCTACACCTGAAAGATATCATGGATTTCATTTTCGAGTATATCATATTGTGCAAACGAGGATTATACCCGTTCTATGTAGCCCAGCCTTTAAAATTATCTCTCATAAAGGGCCTCTGTAATGTTGGCTACGGCCCCACGCATGCCTCCCAAAGGACCGAGACTCTATATGGCCCGTGATCGTGGAAATGAGATAAAATAATAAAAAACCTTTATGCAGATAACGTACAATGATTTCTTAAGTCTTATATACTAGGACATGTTATCTGTTTGCCCTAGTTTACACATGCCTCTTCTAGCTTCTTCCATTAGTTTCTATCCTTTGCAATTCTTGTCTTTCCAGTGATGGATTTTATTTATGTCTTATTTCCACCTTTTGAAAGGTCGTCCAAATTTTCTATTTTGATTCCTGGGTAATGTAGTCGTAAATGTAGGTAATAGTTTTATTCGACTTTTCAGTTCTTCTTAAAGTTTGACCGATCTACAGTTATTTTTCTATAAAAATAACATAGTATAGAAGAGAAAGAAAGAAAGATTATACTCTGCCTGATTGTATTCATAGCAAACTTCTCTCCAAAGACCTATCACCGACCAATCTGACCAACATCCAACTTTCTATTATGCGCTTTCCTCAGGTCCCATGTTTGGTTTCTTAAATTAAAACATTGGAAGAATACATTTATTTTAAAGTTTCCTTTAAATTTTCAGACAAAGCTCTTTGTTTTTTATGATTTATTAAATGACCAGTATCTCTTTCAAGCATTATCTATTCTTGTTTCTATTTATTTTGTTGTTAGATAATTTGGTGAGCTAAAGTTATAGCAGATAAGGATTTTTCCGAGATAAGTATATTCCTTAACATATTGACTCTATTGTGCTGAGTGTTATTGGTTAAACTTAATTTTCAGACTATTAATATGTACATAGATGCCCTACTTTTCCACTTTCTTTGTATCATATTAGCGAGTTATTCAGGCTTATTGGACCGAATTATCAGATCATCGGCAAACCTTAAATATGTTAGTATAATCTACATTTATTTTTAGGCCATAATTCTACCAATTGAGGTTTTGAAATATTTTCTCAAGATCTGCTTTCGTTCTTTTCCACTTTGACGGTTGTAGAGCTAAATTTGTAAATGTTTCTAGGTCCGGGTGGTTTGTTTAAAAAAACTTAGATCCTACCTTACTCCTACCTCTCTTGGAAATATTGTCGATACCTTATCTTCATCAGCTTTCAGCAGCTTTGTCTCTAGCACATTATTTTGGCTCGTGTACAGATCTCGGTAGGATTCTGTAGCCCTTGCGAGTGTGTTTGGTCGTTTTGTTATGCAGTATCCGCTTTTGTTTTTGATCTGCGGTATTCATTCTTTTTGGTGGTTAGGATTTTAATATCAAGCACTCGAAATCTTGGCAAAGAGTAGAAAACAATGGGGGCTTCTAAATTAGAGCACAATATTATCATCGTTGGACGTTAGCTCATGCTGGGTGAGGGTCATGTGCTATCACTTTTTTTTACCTAAGACGAAATAAGAGCGATGTTAAAAGACGTTGCTTTGGCTACTATAAGCTTGCCAAAGCCACATCTCGGGATTTCATAATCTGTCATTAAGTGAGTAAATCATCGCAACCTACTATCTCTACATAGATTACGATGGCTTTTTTTATATTAAAAATACATTAATAGATGTAACCATTGCAGATATTTTGATTAAATATAGTAATAAACTATACTGTAATAAAGAACTTCAAAGAAAACCTGAATAAGAGGGTTTTCTACTTTACGAAAACTAAGTTTTATACTTCTTTCCCGAATAAAATCGCAATCGCATCTTACAACAAAAAGCGAGAAACCGAGGAGTGAGTATTAACCTGTTGCAATGTTGTTCGGATCAAAATGTTGTTTTTATTTTTCATTTAATAATAAAGTAAAATCCATTACAAAAAGCCTATCTCAAGAACTACTCGTACGATTTGCCTGAAAAAAATTCACAAGGTGTAATCGCACCTCAGGAACAATTATTTCAAATAAAAACACTTCTATCGTAATAGTCGGTAACCATATTATTCGGTGGGGGCGGCGAAATGCACATTATGATGAAATGCTTGAATGCCCAAGTTGCCGCGGTCTATCCAGCGATCTATAGAAATAGGTCTTAGCGACTGTAAAATCATCTGATTTATAAATAATAACTGAATAACTGAATCACAAACAAAATAGACCAAGGGAGATAACCCCTTATATACTATAACTTTCGATGCCCATGATGGACATCTGAATGTTTGTACCGTTTGATGCGGCACGCCCTTTTCGCACCACACATGTTGGACAGTGAATGAGATATACGAAAGTAACATGTCACAAAAAGAAATATAACAATCTATAAGTTCACACGTTAGACGACGTGATGTTGCCACTTCGCTGTATCAAACTAAATGTTAGTTGGCAACAAAAACCTCTGATTTCAGTTCAATCGCGCGCATTCGCGAACCCTTTTATTGTGATGGCCAAGGCCAGGGCAAGGCTTCTTGTAGTAAACATTAAACAGAAAGCAAATAGTTTTATTTTAAATGTCACAATGGTCGACCTGGAAAGTGGCAGTAAAAATAGACCATGTAACTAAGTAACTAAGCCACCGCTGTCTGTCAGTCTGTCTGTCCGCCCATCAGTAGGTTTGACCTTGGATGAGAGAATCTATTGAATGGAGTGACACGTGTTGAAAGTGTGAAGGTTGAAATCATTATATCAAATACTTCACACAAATATCACCACTGACTCTCAAATTTCTTTCTTTTTGTCTCCCGCTACAAGCGTTACGTTACGTTAAGAGCGTCTTCCAATTTGGAAAACACCTGTAAATTCAACAATAAACTTTATAAAAGTGTTCAACAATTTTTACTGAACCAAATTCATACACGATTCTGCAAAAAAACTATTGTCATATCATAAAGCATTGGTTAGCAGGATTCAGCACCTAGACAGTTTTGTTCATTGTAAACGACTACGAGCAACGAAATCTCAGAAACGTAGGGAATGCAAAATAACGTAAGAATGGACTATAGTTTATCGACACTAAAATTAAAATGATGAAAGATATATTTGTTTTTTTTTATTTAATAGGCTCTGAAATTAAAGGAACGAATTGCAATATTCTTTCACCTTATTAGAATCCTACATCATTACATTCCTTGATGAACATAGGCTAGAATATTTTAAAAAAGTTAGGAACTTGAATACTTGAATACTGATGAATAGATGAATACTTCAATAATTCTACACCAACGTGTAGAAATTCTTGTTATATACCCGTGCAAAGCCACGGTTTGCGTTTATAGATCTATATGCGCAACAGTGATCAGCTTTCTAATAAATTAATGCAACATGAACCCTCCTGGGAAACTACCAGGCGGCGAGCGATTTAATATTACCTTCAGGTAAAGCTACTTTCCATTTAGCAAACTTCCCTCTAAATAAACGTAAACAAATTTACTAAATAAACGTTTAACCAGAACGAGCGAATCCGCAATTATATATCTACTAATCACAGTTTGTATCTACAACTTGTCTGCTTACTTATTCATAATGGTCTGCTTACTTCAGGCTGTTGCTAAGTAATGATGTTGGTCACTCTGATTTACGTCGATAGAAGAAGACAGAACGAGAAATAGCAATGCTCCAAGTTATCAGACTGTAATGATTAAGGAGGTAAGATGGAGGTTAGTATACAAATATGAGCGACCTCTGTGGCGTGGTAGGCGAAGGTCGGCCTGCGACGCAGGAGGTTGCGGGTCCGCCAAGGGACAAATATTTGAACGATCTGCAGATATTTGTTCAGGGTGTTTTCTATATATAATAAAAAATATATAGATAATCTAAATATATATAACTCAAAGGTGACTGACTGTCTGACATAGTGATCTATCAACGCACAGCCCAAACCACTGGACGGATCTGGCTGAAATTTGGCATGCAGGTAGATGTTATGACGTAGGCATCCGCTTAGAAAAGATATTGATTAGTTCTACCCCCAAGGGGAGGGAAAAAGAGGGGATGAAAGTTTGTATGAAACTTTGTCGATTTTAAACCGATCGGGCTGAGACTTTTCATGCTTAAAGCTACTATGACGTAGGCATCCCCTAACGCGAGCGAAGCCGCGGGCAAAAGCTAGTGTAATATTTTGTGCTTATTATGTATATTATTCATCTAGTCCCCATAACACCAGCTCTGCTTAGCTTGGGGCTAGATGAAGCTGTGTGGATTGATCGGACTGATCAATCCACGCAGCATCATCTAGCATCTAGTTTAGTTATTTAATAAATTTTACTGGTATTTTCTTTTTACTTTAAAGTTATTCTAAACATTAATAATCTACACTAGTCTACACTTATATTATAAAGATATTTTATGTATTATTGTAATGAATAAACTCATAAAATACTGAGCCTATAACAAAAATTCATTCATCTTTAAAAATCTACATTCGCCTTGAGTAACAAAGGCTATATTAATAGCTAGAAAAGATTACGGATCCTTACCAAGACATTGGTAACGTAACCCAAGGTGTAAAAAAAAATGCCATAAAACATCTTTTCATCGCATGCATTGTGGAAAACTATTGATGATTGCAAAGTTGTGTTCTACAATATAAGAGAACATATCAATAACTACAATAAACTTTGCGATACTATACTCGTATGTCTAAATATGCCAAATATGTGGTTATGTCAGAATAAGTACGGCCTGTCCGTACTTATTGTGACATAACCACATATTAGTAGTAAATAATACATAGTTCCTCTGAACTTTCCCAGTATCAATGGATTCGGTATCCAGAGCTGATATGTAGTATAGTAATCCATTGATACCGGGAAAGTTCAGAGGAGCTGAGATGTAGTATAGTAGTAGTATACATAGATAGAGTTTTATTATATTAAGTTCAAATAAAATACCCTGAAAACCGGAAACAAATACAAGTATTTCCCCTTCAGTGACACAACCTACTAGATAGCTGCGAACATTCGCCCATTGTTAATAAAACAATACAGCCCAACCTCGCGTGAATTGTAATAATACTAGCCGTTTATAAAGAACAGTCTAATTTTCAGCTGATTATCCAGATAAGCATTCTGTACCCAATATTCTCCTAGCTTATAAACGTCGGAGGAGGCTCTTGATTAAATAACTTTTGAAGAGCCCTCTATAGGAAAGAAAGCCCAGTATTAAAAGCTTTATCTTGCTGACGTAAACAAATACTCGGAATATTATCTTGGAGTAAAAATTTATAGACTACATATCGGTCAGAGATCAACTTAATTGACTTGCAAAATATATGAGCGTAGGCTGCTAGGAGTTTTGTGTTCTTTCTATTCGAATTTTAGTCGGTTTAAATTTTTAACCGATATGGAAATAAGTAGGAGATTCTATGTTCAGTGTGTATGTTTTATATATGTTGGTCAATATACCCGTCGACTATTGATTTCATTTTCAAAATTCATTATTTACTGTTTATAACTGAATAAGAAGATACTGAATAGGATCCCAAATTGTTCGCGTAATTTTTTTCCGCAAAAGGGCTAAAAGTCCCTAAAAGTTGAACCATCTCGTCGGTTTGTATTTTTTTCAAAACAAATTATGGATTATCTTATCATTAGTAGGACTGTATCGATATCCTTCGAATAGCATATTATATAGCTACTCAATGAACTAAGTCATCTTTCAAACTTAAATAATTTTTATGGTTCATCTATTCGAAAACCACAAGTCAGCCTCACAAATTTACATATCTTTTACGAAACAAACTGCTTCTCAAGCTTAAAAATATAACTTACTCGGCCATAAATACCGTGCATAATGCAATAAAACATAACTTGTTTCATAACATCAATATAACAATAACTGATTCATCATCATCACCAGCCTATAACAGTCCACTGCTGGACATAGGCCTCCCCTAATGAGCGCCAAAGATGGCACTGTCATTTGGGGGTTAGAGCCCATAATCCCCACGCTGGGCAATAACTGATTATTTATGAATAATCATAATTTTTATGTAACCAGAAATCTTAACTCCTGTTTATTTTCAGGGACCGAGGACACTTTCTGACCTAGAGCGACAGCTGGCTAGCTACTTGATAGAAGGGATCCCACCACTAAAAAATTATGTATCATACGACCTTCCAGAAGAACCACAGTACTTCCTGGAGGGAGCCGCTACGGAGGAAAGCTTCAAGAAGTTCTTCCCGAGGCGTGGAAGTAAGTAATTTTATGTTTTGTTTCATAAACCAACGCTGTTTCTTGCAAGATGACGACAGGGTGCGATGGAGATAGCTAGTAGTAGACGACAGTGATAGGTCGATGATGACGACAAAAATATTTTATAAGTCCCTCGGAAAGAAAAGTACCTAATTCTGAATAAAATGAATAATTGTAATAGGTATAAATTAGTCGAGACTTTCGTTCTGCAATCAAGCAAATTCATTTGTAAAGAGAGTCCAGAGTCCAACCAGTCACTCATCAACCGTTCGCCGCGAACACACATATCCTTAATTGGGATTATAGAATATCTTAATTGTAATTTATGTCGTGTCTCTTATTTGAATAGACTCAGTTATAGGGACCAACTCTTAATTTCGAATCCAACTCACAGTAGTAACTCTATAGAGTATAGTAACAAACTTTTATCAGAACCATCTGAGATTATTCTCTATATTATTTATTTTTAAGTACAACATGCATCATGTAAGGGATATATACAGATAAAACCAATAGTCATAATGGTTCTAAGAATGGCAGCTGTTTACACTATATCTATATCATAATATGTATATTAAGAATATTATACTAATATTATATATTAATTAATTTTTTTCTCCATGGATATAAATATTTAAAAAACAAACAGCCGAATCGAGATCCTCCTCTTACTGTTTGTCTGTGGTTAAAAACTTTACATTATTACCGTTATTTTTTTTTCCATCAAATACACACTCAAACTCATATTGTCAGGGGTAGACAAGATTGTAGTGGCGGTAGATCACCTGCTATAGAAGCCGATGACATAAATTAAATGTTATAATTACAATATTTGTAAATATCTTATGACCTGCACTTACTTTGAATCACGAATTAGGAAGCTTCGGGTGACGTTGACACTTGACACCTATGAACACGGCACTACAATGACGTCTTTCGGTTCGTATCTTAAAAACTTGTGTCAAAAAAAAATTCATAGTAGGTTCGCCGAAAGCTGCGGCTGTTTATCGGTTCACGTGATCCGTCATCCGTCAATTTCGCTATTCATATTTCAGTAGACCTCCTGTAGCGTGAGCACCGACTTGGATAAGGATCAATGAGCATCGATTTTGTCACTTGTGTCGATAAAATTCTTCAGGAACATAGACTTACCAGATCCTTGTTAGTAGGTGTAACGTTTATTTATTTGTAAAATTCACCAGGTACTTTATATTCACGCGTTTCAACAAGGAAATTTCACGGCCCCTGTCACATAAAGCCAAGGGTTCTTGACATAAATATCCTGTTAGATAATCACGTCGTCGTCGAGTCCCTTCGTCGGAGGCCTGCCATGCTTGCGGGCCCCAACTCTGCGCATACGAGACCTGGGGACACTAAATATTTCTTGTTTTAATTGGTATATTTTTAAGTGGCTTTCAAATTGGTATGTTTCCACTATTTAAATTTTTGGCCTAACTACACGGCCCTCCCTCTAGGTACCCACAATAAAGGCTTCTTTTTCTATCCGTTTCTGATGTTTTTTACAAAATAAGTTGATATTTTTTAATTACTGTCACATAAAACCAATTACCACATTATTTTTAATTAAATTAGAAATATAGCGGCTATTAAGAAAAAAATGGCTTTGAAACCTTGGGATCATTATTTATAAATTATCAAATTTTAATAATCAATAAAATAAGATAACAATTGGCGGTGATAAAAAATGACATTCTTAGCTGAATTCAAAACTTTTCTGAAGTCGTTTGAGGAGTACAAGCTATTGGCCGAGAACAACGAATGCCTAAACCTATCTATCTATGTATCTATCCAGACTATCACCACCTAACACTAAACAAATTGGTTTGGGACAAAAAGCAGTAGCGGTTACTTTTGGTTTTGCGTTTTCGCTTGGCTGGCGTTATGTTGCTGGTGCCAAAGAAGTCTGTCATCCAATACTTATAAACAATAAAGTACAAATCCATATTACGTACCTGAGCTCATCCTAGTTCTGTAAAGTTCTTTACCACCTTAACTCAGTTCCGTACCCACCGTGTACTGATCATAAAAAAATCCTTTTATTCCTAATTATTGGTTCTACTGGGAAGTGAATGGCATTAAAAGCTTCCTCGGAGATCCTGCTTTGAAGACACTGATCTACTCCGTAACTTTTAAAAGATTCAAATACGCCCCATTTCGTTCGCATTTATTTCATAAGGAATTTTTTGATTCAGTTTAAACTCTGTAGGTTACATATAAAATATTTTATTGGAAACATTTTTATATTGAATGAGCTCGCCGCTTTGCTTCCGGGCGCTGCATGTAAAATAAGGCCTTTAAAAAAAGAAGGTTGAGTTTCGTTCGCATTTATTTCATAAGGAATTTTTTGATTCAGTTGTAACTCTGTAGGTTACAGAGGTATAAAATATTTTATTGGAAACATTTTTATATTGAATGAGCTCGCCGCTTTGGTTCCGGGCGCTGCATGTAAAATAATGCCTTTAAAAAACGTAAATCCGTTAAATATTTACTTGTAGTTTCGTATTGTTGTTACTACATCCGTATATCATACATACTTAATATACACAAATCGCTTTCTAATCTCATTATTGTTGCGATAAACATTATACGTTATAGGTTTTTTTTGCTATTTCAGAATTGGGGCCTGCTCATTTTCTGACTTTGCTACTATCCGAAATCTTTGCTGAATACGCACTCAGCATTTGAAATACATCCTAAAATCTTTAATTACTTAAATTGATCTTACTGGTTTTAACCGAAGGATATTATGTTATTATCGTTTTGAATTTTGAAAATAAAGGTGTGTTAAATAGTATACGTTTGAGATGTACGCGTGTAGGCCAACGAACAAGCCAAAATGTGTGGAGTAAAAAAACTTTCTCTTAATACGTTGTTAATACGTTGTCTTGCTTACGGCTTCTAAAACGCATTAAAACGGGTTCGTGGCTTAGGCCCCCAGTGGTCGACGCACCTGTGGTTGACGCCCCCGATTTTATTAATTGTATTATTATTATGATTTGCACTTTTGCACTTAGTACAGTAAATGCCAAAAGTGTATCTTACAAACCGTTTTAGAGATAAGCTCAAATGACTTTTAAGTAATTGTACTTTATCAATAAAATACTTCTGTCTTTAATCCTACTAATGTTATAAATGCAAAAGTTTGTAAGTAGGGATGGATGGAGAGATGAACAATGGATGAATGTTTGATACTCTTTCACGTAAAAACTCCTGAATTGATTTTTGCGATTGGGAGGTGGTGGGTGATTGGTTGCGTGACGTTGGTAAACGGCCTGACGGTTACTAGTCCTTTAGACATCCAGACATTTTATTTAGAAATATTATTGCTAAAAACATTCCTGTTAGCAGGCGAAAGAAAGCGACAAGAAAGAATGAAAAAATGATAGCCAATTTGAATGAGTAGTACAAAAATAAAAAAATTACTTCGATCATATTTTTAGTACAAATCTGCCAATAATCTGCTGAACAAATCTGCAAATATGTGGAAATCCGAGCAAAAAAGTAATAACTAATTATTAAAGAAGTAAATAAGATGATTTTGGTTGTTTTCTGTTGTTTGTAGACAATTTTAGTTCATATGTATTTATTTATATTTTTCATTTGTTATATAATAGTTGATTTTTTGCTGTGCTGTGTGGTGCCGGCATAGATGCTGTGTGGTGCCGGCATAGAATTTCACCACCCCATCTCTTCCCACGGGTGTCGTAAGAGGCGACTAAGGGAAACACATCGGAGGGCGAGCAGCAGCGCCCTCTGCAGAACAACTCCACCGAACTGCGATCCCCAACCCGCATGCCCAGCGTGGGAATTATGGGCATTAACCCCCAAATGATAGTGCCATCTTTGGCGCTCATTAGGGGAGGCCTATGTCCAGCAGTGGACTATTATAGGCTGTTGATGTTAATGATGATGTTGTAGTTGATTATTTTTGATAATTATTATTAAAAAGGTTAAAAATTACATATTAAATAGATAATGTTATATGTACCTAGGTACCTATGTTATATTGATAATGTAAAGAATTTTTTTTTAAACTTATTACGTACTTTACACTATAAAATTTTAAAATAAGTTTGTTTGTTTGGATGTTTGTCCGTCAATCACGCTGAAACTACTGAACGGATTTTGATGAAATTTGTTATCAGACAGGGTATGAGCTGACTTGGGTGATATGGTTATGATATAATATATTACAAGCTTATGCCTTTTATGCCTGCCAGTACATTTGATAAAAAAAATATTCGGATTAAAATAAACTGACCGGGGGCGTCGACCACAGGTGCGTCGACCACTGTGGGCCTAAGCCACGAACCCATTAAAACAGTCCGTACGTGAGTTATAAAAATGTCTGAACTATGCCGTAACTATAACAAAGTGGGCATAGATCAGGAACTATGGAACCCAGAGATTGATGGATTCACAGTTTAGGGCAGTGAAGCCTTTACATACGGAAATTTGCGACTATATTTAGCATCTATTTCTTCAGGCATACAGAAAATACCTTTCCGTATTCTAGGAAGGTTCGCGGTCATGCTTATGCATTTCGACTTTAACGCCAACTCATGTAGCAAGATGATGCATCACATTGCTAGTTGCGTCTATTTTGGCTACCGATCGGTCAAAATTATCTCACCCATCGCGTTTGTCCGAGTGCTTTGTCCAACTCCACTAACCGTGGTCCAATACCTGTCATAACAACCCTTCATATCGATCAAAACCGGGAAAAAAGAAGCATAGCGAATAGTATACTTTATTATATGATATGAAGTCGTATTTATCAACCCCCACTTATCGCCTGGGGCGTATTTGAACTGCCGTGATAAGATGTCCCCTCAATTTGGAAACCTTAACCAAAACGTAGGCTGCTATATTCTTTGCCCTAAACACACACCTTTATTTTCCGCTATGGCAAACCACACGCGATTTGAGCTACTTAGAGCTGCGGATCAATTCAATTCAATTTATTTATTAATACCTTAAAAAGTCCAGTGTGTTGGTAGGCCTATAACTACGGTGCTAGTACATAAAGTTTTACAATGCTTTAGTCCTTTAGTAGATAGCAACATCAACCTAAACGCGTTGTTGTATTGGACCCGCAAAGCATTGTGAGCTTTTACGGTATAGTTGACCCACAGACTCGCTGAGTAAAATGAGGTACAGTATGCTGTGTAGGAACTAACGAAAAAATGTTATTAGCGAATTTCTCTAGCTAGTGAGCTAGAACTTTATTTTTCTCTTATTTACACTCTTATTGAAGTATACGGTGGATAATCGTATGGCTTATTACTTTTTTTGAATAAAATGTAAGTTCTACTCAATCCAAAGCTAGAGGGACAACAACGTTATTGATTCTGACTATTTAAGTATTAAAAAAATCTTAAATCTCATCCACAAATGAAACAGTATAAGGTTATTTCTAGTACGTACTTTCGTTATCCTACTACATAATTAATAAATAAGTATCTTAGAAGTAATAATATTCATAAAATATGTATATAGGCTTAACATAAATGCTTCGCCATGATTTAACTTGTCCAAATTACCATCGATTCAAAATGGCCACGTGTCAGAATAACATCATAAAAATACCAGCCAGCAGTAAAAAAATAATAAAGGAAGAGTAATCCTGTCGATAAAAGCTTTCATTGAAATCACTAGAGTATTAAATGAATATGCAATCAATTATTTGCAGATCGAAGTTTTTTTGTCGGATTTTAAGTTTGTACAGGGAGAGTAATCCTCTCGAAACAAGGTTTCATTGGAATCACAAGAGTATTAAATTAATATGGAATCAATCAATTATTACGCAGTTGGAAGTTATTTTGTCGGAATTTGTTAAGTAGGTATACCAAAATTAAATTATGATGGGTCGGTTGCAGTTGAGAGGATGAGGTATAAGAAGTTTATATCTAGATATACATATATAGATTATAGTGAGAACAAAGGCAGTAGTAAAGGTCTTTATCCAAGTCAATAGTATTTACGTAGTGAAATTAAAAATCTCATAGGTATCTTCTAGTTCAAACACTACCAGTTATACTAAACCTACTCTGAACAGGCACAACAATTACATTTTCCACTCTTCTAGATCAGTCGGCATATCGTATGTACAATTTGTCTTATCCATCGTTCACCCAATCTATCCTTTCTGGCCATCTTTCCTCTTATATTATCCTAGAGGAGTACCTACCTATAAATCATACCTAATTTTTTTATTGAATTACCCATGAATTACCCATGAACTTTATCTATCTATATCTATACTAATATTATAAAGAGGAAAGATTTGATTGTTTGTTTGTTTGTATGTTTGTTTGTTTGTTTGTTTGTTTGTTTGTTTGTTTGAATTGAATAGGCTCCGAAACTACTGGACCGAGTTAAAAAATTCTTTCACCATTAGAATCCTTAATTTTTCGTGATGAACATAGGCTATATAATATTTTCAAAAAAGTTAGGGATCCGCATGAAAAATTCAATAATTGAACCGTGGGCTGTATATTTAACCTCTTTTTCTATTATGGCGCGTCAGAATAGAAAAAGAGGTTGTATAGCGCACGGTGCTTGCTTTTTCTCTACGGCCAGTGTCAGTTTTGGTATGTCGAGTCAATGTCAAAAACCCCAATGCTGTTAAAAAAAGCGAAGACTGTGTGAACGTATGAAAACTGTGAAACCCATCGTTTTAGTGTGTATAATTTCTGAAATTTTTGTTTAATACCCGTGCGAAGCCGGCGCGGGCCGCTAGTTAATTATATTCTCCCTACTCATTCGTTCAAAAAGTGTCAGCTTTTGAACATTTGTCGATTATGTTTAAATACTATAGGTACCAGTTACTTCGGAAATTAGGGTGTAGGTAGCTGATAAATTATTTTACTCTTTTCAAAATATTTCATTTATTTTTGCTTGCATGTTCATTCTTAGGTCTTAATGAATGGCTAGTATAGTTTTCACTTGGTACATGCACCCTGGAAGGACACTGCAAAACTGAGTTCGAATTTATTTTGTAACATTTAATTTTATGTTAAATACCAGCGAAGCCGGGGCGGACCGCTAGTTGTTTATAAACATGAATCTCGGATCTCATTGACAGAGACATTCAAACCTTTGACAAGATAAGTTTGAATTTTCGTAAAGCAACTGATTTACAATAGATCTCTCGACCAACACAGGTCAATTTTTACTCGAAGCTGCGAGCAGAAGCGTGGTTGAACATAATTCGTAATAAATCATCGCGTTATTAAACGGGGCTCCGCAAACTAGCAAATGTAATCAAGTACGTAATTTGTATGTAAGTTCATAAAATAATTCCCATTAGGCAACATTTGTAAACATGACGAAACAATGTGGGACATTTTTCGGGTACCAGAACCTGCCTTGAATTTTATTTTTCACGTGGAAAGAACAATCAACATTTTGTGAGCAAAAAATTTTAGCTTTGCCGAGAATTACGAACACAGGAATTCATCTCGCTCAGTTCATTCGATTTAAAACCATTGTTCTTTACCAGTCCTGTAGCGGTTCTATGCTGGTACATCCAGAAGGGGTTGTGGTTGTACAGTTTAAGGAACATAAAGGATTTCAAGTCAAGTTATCAACTTCTAACTTACTACTAAACAAGACAAAAGAGTGATAAGAAAAGTATTATTGTCAGTATTAGTCACCACTGTTTACCTAAATGACATTTATTTCCGAATTCAAATCAATAAAACTGTTGAACAGATGAAATTTGGCGTACATCTAGAACATAGCGTACGCTAATGGACTACAATTTAAATTTTCAATTTATTTATTTAATAAGAACGGTCATACAACCACTTACACTAACTAATACAAAATTAATTAATAAAATTAATTAATACAATAAATATCGCATGAAAACCACAATAAAATCTGGATTATATTAGTTACAATAACAATTCAATAAATTCAATTTAAAATAATACAATTAAAGATTTAAATAAGTATTCGACCTTATTAAGTAAATAATGTCAAATCACACATATCATCCGTCAATCTCACAAAATCGCATGCATTCACTAATCAAGTCCTTCCTTTCATCATCAAATATGTCAACATGTGGACAGTTAGGTACTAGCTTGTTGAGAGAGTTCAGAATGCGAGGCAACGGGGACTACGTCTTTAACTAAAATATTGTTTGGAACTGCGGGCTCTATATTATAAGTGTCAATGTTAATTAACATATTTTGGAAGTTAGGGATTATATTTCTCGCGCGTGGCAGAGCAAGTGATTTTTGTGGTAGTGATATGAAAGCACTCGAGTAAAGCTTTTATATTTCGTTGGTCTAAAATGAGGTTTTGCAGAAAGAGTTTTAAAGATGTTTCAAAAAAAGGACCTGCCTTTTTTTTCAATTGATCTAACAAGTGTTAAAAGAAAAAAACATTATAATTTGAAATTATTTTCACAGGGTCAGTGCCAATGGTAAAATCTCTTGTCGATATCAATTCGGCAAGACAGCTATTTGATAAGAGATTTGATCATTGACTAGCGTACGAGCAACCGCCTGTAAATCTTAATTAATTATTCTGCAAAGTACGAGCTCCATGTTTGAATTCCAGTCAAGAGTTGACGCTTGAGTTCAACGTTTGAAGTTAGTCGAATACGATTAACCGAGGGGATGTCAGAGGCCTTAGTCTGAGTTATGCGCATAAGCTTTCGATTTAGGTTTTCGAAAACCATTGACTTCGAAAAGAAATAGGCATAGAATGTCAGTTGACACTAACGCAGTGAATCCATAAATGCGACAAGTACGTCTGATTTTCATATTAAAATCCATATGCATGAAAGCTCTGAAATTATCTAAATAATATAATTGTTTGCTATGTCAACTCACACATAGATTCATCTGTCCCCATGCTGTAATAGCAGCGTCATGTCAAAGTGCAACGCATCACTCACTGCAAAATAATTCTTAAGCTATCATCGAGTTAATTGGATGGTTGTCATACTGTTCAAAGTAGTTCGTCTAAATTTAGCATCGTGGCAAGGCGCGAAATGGATAGGAAGGACTTGAAAACGAAGGAAGTATTCGAAAGGAATTGCCCACAACTCTGACTAAGCGCTCAGGTGATAATTATTGATCTATTGGAACTCCCATAAATTTCACAGGATGTACGGCACAAGGGTGCCGCACCCTGTTTCTTGTCCGACGAGCCCTTTGCCCGCGCAACCAATGCACAACTTATTCCGGCTACAATTGACCAGTTTATTGGATAAGATTGCCTGTAGGTACAAGTAGTAGAGAATTGAAGAAAACCTATTCGAAATCTATTATGGTATTAAGTTAAAAGAGGGTGATTCGAAAGTTGGGAAGATAGAGAGATATTTTTTCATAGAGGGTAGATAAAAGTGTCGTTCTATATTTTGTTGAGTTTCTGAATCTCACTTTAGTAAATGACTTATACTAAAGTAAAGAATATGCCCTAGCTTTTCCAATAACAAGTCAAGGGGTTATATTTCGAAAATAATTTACATTTCCTTAATCTCCCTAAGTATTTTCGAACGCACAAATTGAGCATTTGTAAGCTGTATCTGGTGGAACGTGCCCAATCGCAATCTGAAGAATTTGAATCAAGGCCGTGCTCCAATGAATTTTAGAGGTTGATGCTACAGGCCTCTTACGACAGAGCTGGTGCAGAGCAATAATCGCATATAAGCCATAAGTGAGAGTTGAAAATGAAAAACTGGTTACCTACAAACACGTAAACTAATTTCTCCATGGGGACATTTGTTTTATATGGCCGCAAAAACAGCCGCTTGCATGCCATTCACTCTAAGTAGGTGACTAGATCTCCACGAAGAATACAGAAAAAAAAAATTAAATAAGCCCCCTACCTCATTTTGAATATCATTGTTAAAACTGTAATGGAAATAAGAGCGAACCCGTTTTTAATAAAGCTGGAATGCGCCGCTCATACAATTGAAAATACTGTCTGTGATACAAAAAGGCAGCTGAAATATTTTTAATGTTTTATTGAACCGACTTCTAACCCCTTCATTTTACATTGCATTTAAGTTCTATGGGATAAATTGTAATCCCTCTACATCATCTCCTATGTACATGTAATTTTGTATGAGGCATGGTACTCTAAATAATCAATTTTTATATATTTTATTTTTTATCTGTTTCTCTAGGTACTTATTACTTATGAAAAAATATCTATATCTTACTATTACTTAATATACTCTTTATAATATTATAAAGAGGAAAGATTTGATTGTTTGAATTTAATAGGCCGCGATACTAACCGAGTGGTGCCGGCATAGAATTGCACCACCCCAACTCTTCCCGTGGGTGTCGTAAGAGGCGACTAAGGGAAACACACCGAGGGCGGGCACCAGCGCCCTCTGTAGAACAATTCCACTGAACTGCGATCCCCAACCCGCATGCCCAGCGTGAGGATTATGGGCAATAACCCCCAAATAATGAATAATGCCACATATGGCGCTCATTAGGGGAGGCCTATGTCCAGCAGTGGACTATATAGGCTGATGTTGTTGATGTTGTTGATACTACTAGACCGATTTGAATGTTTCTTTTACCATTAGAATCCTCCATTATCCCCGATAGGTTAAAGAATATTTTCAAAAAGTTAGGGTTTCGTATGAATACTTCAATAATGTAACCCTACTTACCCAATGTATGTATAATTATTTATTTTGAGATTTTTTGAAGCCCGGTCGGACTGATAGTTACTTGTCAAAACCAGTCCATATACAAAACGGAGAAATCGACATACATAAAAAATATACAAGTGAACATAGAACCGCCAGGAGCTTTTTTCGAAATCCGTTCAAACAAGTTAAACGGCAATAAAGGCTTTAAACTCAACGAGCTCAACAAAATTGGTTGTTTTCTCCTTATTCCACGACACAGTGTGGGGTAGGCAATGCCGGTCTTTGAGTGAAGCCAATAAAACGGCAAAGGTGTAACGGATTATGCATGTGTCCCGCGATTTCGATTCCCTTGCATTTACATTTGTAACCGAGTCGGTGACTAGTTCAATTCGTGAGGTAACATTATGAGTAATCTAATTTTTTTCCTACCCTCTTTTTTGATTTTTTATCAGTAGTATTTTTGTTACCGGCGGCGACGCGGATGAATTTCCCAAATTTATACAAACGTAATACTAAAAATTATTTGTAATTTGAGAATATTTTCACCCTGATCTGCCACTATTTTTTTTTCAAAATACTTTACTGAAATGAAATTAAATCTGTTTTTTTTTTAAGAAAATACGGTTGCTGATTATTTGTGGAGATAATAAAGTATTTTCGAAAAAGCTAAAGAAAATTATGAAACGACGAACTTACATAACTAACACAAATTCATCCGAATATAGAACCACCGATTTTTTCGAAGTCGCCAAAAAATAAGAGACTACATTTTCTTTTTAGTTTTTTGGCAAGGTGACGGTGCTACCTTAACAATTTATTGTTTTATTATGTCAGTGTTGCAGCCTTTGTATTCTTTTACCACGCCTCATCCTACTACTGGAGCTTTTTTTCTATGATTTAAGTTACTCGTTTTTGAGATGAAATCAGTGCAAGGCAGTGTTTTCCTTTTCTTATAAATATTTTTTCAATCATAAAAGAAATTGTTTCAAAGAATAACTGGGAAACAAAACTAGCAAAGTGATTTCTAGGCACTTTAATAACCATTAGTATATCTGGACGATTTTACGTGCTCTGATTGAACGAAAACTGAAATATCGGACGTAATTGAAAAGCTTTTTCAATTTGGAATGATGGAACTATATTTTTTACTGGACTTTACATTGAAATTTCAATGCTTCGAAATGTATTTATATTTATGTAGAAGAATTCACTATCAATTGTTAGGGTATATTTGTCAGAAAACGGTTATTTCGATGTCGGTGAAGTTAGCAGAGCATCTTCTGGCAGAGCATAAATAAATTAGAGTTCTGTTCGCATGCAGGTGAGTTCTATAGTTCCTGATAGTTTTCAGGAATAGTTCTGGCGTTTTTACCTGAAAAAAGTTAAATGAAATTATGCTCTGCTAACTTCGCGTAGCAGAGCATTTTTCAGGAATCCACACAAAAATTGGTATGAATAAGCTTTTCGATACTAAAAACAGTTCCTGATAGTTTTCAGAAATAGTTCCGGGGTTTTTACAAGACTAATGTCAATTTACAGATTTCATCAAGTAACTTTCTATTAGGGTTAGTCGTGACACGAAGTTCCTTAGACCTGCTCAAACCATAGTACGAATACATTGCCACGAGCAATAAGCGAATATAAAACTACAGTTATGAATTAAAAATATTTAAATGACAAAACTCCTGAAAATTTCATGAAATCGTAACAAAATCCTTAAATAATTGGTGAAAATGTATTGATTCAATGGGCTGTAATGCTCCTTTGAGGGGAGTTCTGATAGCATGCATGGAGAATACAATAAAAAACAGTTAGATCTGACAAAAAAAAAAATACAATTCAAACACAGAACTCCTGAAATTTTCATGAAATCGAACTTTTAACTCGCTACAAAATTATTTAATGTTTGGTGAAAATGTATAGATTCAAGGGCTTGTTGTGCTCTTATTAAGACAGTTCCCATAGCATGCATTGAGTATATAATAGAAAACAGATAGATCTAACGAAAACAGTACAAATCAGACGCAGAACTCCTGAAAATTTCATGAAATCGAACTTTTAACTCGCTACAAAATAATTCAATGTTTTGTGAAAATGTATAGATTCAAGGGCTTGTTGTGCTCTTATTAAGACAGTTCCCATAGCATGCATTGAGTAAATAATAGAAAACAGATAGATCTGACGAAAACAGTACAATTCAGACGCAGAACTCCTGAAAATTTCATGAAATCGAACTTTTAACTCGCTACAAAATTATTCAATGTTTGGTGAAAATGTATAGATTCAAGGGCTTGTTGTGCTCTTATTAAGACAGTTCCCATAGCATGCATTGAGTATATAATAGAAAACAGATAGATCTAACGAAAACAGTACAATTCAGACACAGAACTCCTGAAAATTTCATGAAATTGGACTTTTAGCTCGCAACAAAATTATTCAATGTTTGGTGAAAATGAATAGATTCAAGAGCTTGTTGTGCTCCTATTAAGACAGTTCCCATAGCATGCATTGAGTTTATAATAGAAAACAGATAGATCTGACGAAAACAGTACAATTCAGACACAGAACTCCTGAAAATTTCATGAAATTGGACTTTGAGCTCGCAACAAAATTATTCGATGTTTGGTGACAATGTATAGATTCAAGGGCTTGTTGTGCTCTTATTAAGACAGTTCCCATAGCATGCATTGAGTATATAATAGAAAACATATAAATCTAACGAAAACAGTACAATTCAGACGCAGAACTCCTGAAAATTTCATGAAATCGAACTTTTAACTCGCTACAAAATTATTCAATGTTTGGTGAAAATGTATAGATTCAAGGGCTTGTTGTGCTCTTATTAAGACAGTTCCCATAGCATGCATTGAGTATATAATAGAAAACATATAAATCTAACGAAAACAGTACAAATCAGACGCAGAACTCCTGAAAATTTCATGAAATCGAACTTTTAACTCGCTACAAAATTATTCAATGTTTGGTGAAAATGTATAGATTCAAGGGCTTGTTGTGCTCTTATTAAGACAGTTCCCATAGCATGCATTGAGTATATAATAGAAAACAGATAGATCTAACGAAAACAGTACAATTCAGACACAGAACTCCTGAAAATTTCATGAAATTGGACTTTGAGCTCGCAACAAAATTATTCGATGTTTTGTGAAAATGTATAGATTCAAGGGCTTGTTGTGCTCTTATTAAGACAGTTCCCATAGCATGCATTGAGTATATAATAGAAAACAGATAGATCTAACGAAAACAGTACAATTCAGACGCAGAACTCCTGAAAATTTCATGAAATTGGACTTTGAGCTCGCAACAAAATTATTCAATGTTTGGTGAAAATGTATAGATTCAAGGGCTTGTTGTGCTCTTATTTAGACAGTTCCAATAGCATGCATTAAGTATATAATAGAAAACAGATAGATCTGACGAAAACAGTACAATTTAGACGCAGAACTCCTGAAAATTTCATGAAATTGGACTTTGAGCTCGCAACAAAATTATTCGATGTTTTGTGAAAATGTATAGCTTCAAGGGCTTGTTGTGCTCTTATTAAGACAGTTCCCATAGCATGCATTAAGTATATAATAGAAAACAGATAGATCTAACGAAAACAGTACAAATCAGACGCAGAACTCCTGAAAATTTCATGAAATTGGACTTTGAGCTCGCAACAAAATTATTCAATGTTTGGTGAAAATGTATAGATTCAAGGGCTTGTTGTGCTCTTATTTAGACAGTTCCAATAGCATGCATTGAGTATATAATAGGAAACAGATAGATCTAACGAAAACAGTACAATTCAGACGCAGAACTCCTGAAAATTTCATGAAATTGGACTTTGAGCTCGCAACAAAATTATTCAATGTTTGGTGAAAATGTATAGATTCAAGGGCTTGTTGTGCTCTTATTTAGACAGTTCCAATAGCATGCATTAAGTATATAATAGAAAACAGATAGATCTGACGAAAACAGTACAATTTAGACGCAGAACTCCTGAAAATTTCATGAAATTGGACTTTGAGCTCGCAACAAAATTATTCGATGTTTTGTGAAAATGTATAGCTTCAAGGGCTTGTTGTGCTCTTATTAAGACAGTTCCCATAGCATGCATTAAGTATATAATAGAAAACAGATAGATCTAACGAAAACAGTACAAATCAGACGCAGAACTCCTGAAAATTTCATGAAATTGGACTTTGAGCTCGCAACAAAATTATTCAATGTTTGGTGAAAATGTATAGATTCAAGGGCTTGTTGTGCTCTTATTTAGACAGTTCCAATAGCATGCATTGAGTATATAATAGAAAACAGATAGATCTAACGAAAACAGTACAATTTAGACGCAGAACTCCTGAAAATTTCATGAAATTGGACTTTGAGCTCGCAACAAAATTATTCGATGTGTTGTGAAAATGTATAGCTTCAAGGGCTTGTTGTGATCTTATTTAGACAGTTCCCATAGCATGCATTAAGTATATAATAGAAAACAGATAGATCTGACGAAAACAGTACAATTCAGACACAGAACTCCTGAAAATTTCATGAAATTGGACTTTGAGCTCGCAACAAAATTATTCGATGTTTGGTGAAAATGTATAGATTCAAGGGCTTGTTGTGCTCTTATTAAGACAGTCCCCATAGCATGCATTGAGTATATAATAGAAAACATATAAATCTAACGAAAACAGTACAATTCAGACGCAGAACTCCTGAAAATTTCATGAAATCGAACTTTTAACTCGCTACAAAATTATTCAATGTTTGGTGAAAATGTATAGATTCAAGGGCTTGTTGTGCTCTTATTAAGACAGTTCCCATAGCATGCATTGAGTATATAATAGAAAACATATAAATCTAACGAAAACAGTACAATTCAGACGCAGAACTCCTGAAAATTTCATGAAATCGAACTTTTAACTCGCTACAAAATTATTCAATGTTTGGTGAAAATGTATAGATTCAAGGGCTTGTTGTGCTCTTATTAAGACAGTTCCCATAGCATGCATTGAGTATATAATAGAAAACAGATAGATCTGACGAAAACAGTACAATTCAGACACAGAACTCCTGAAAATTTCATGAAATTGGACTTTGAGCTCGCAACAAAATTATTCAATGTTTGGTGAAAATGAATAGATTCAAGAGCTTGTTGTGCTCCTATTAAGACAGTTCCCATAGCATGCATTGAGTATATAATAGAAAACAGATAGATCTGACGAAAATAGTACAATTCAGACACAGAACTCCTGAAAATTTCATGAAATTGGACTTTGAGCTCGCAACAAAATTATTCGATGTTTTGTGAAAATGTATAGATTCAAGGGCTTGTTGTGCTCTTATTAAGACAGTTCCCATAGCATGCATTGAGTATATAATAGAAAACAGATAGATCTGACGAAAACAGTACAATTTAGACGCAGAACTCCTGAAAATTTCATGAAATTGGACTTTGAGCTCGCAACAAAATTATTCGATGTTTTGTGAAAATGTATAGCTTCAAGGGCTTGTTGTGCTCTTATTAAGACAGTTCCCATAGCATGCATTGAGTATATAATAGAAAACAGATAGATCTAACGAAAACAGTACAATTCAGACGCAGAACTCCTGAAAATTTCATGAAATTGGACTTTGAGCTCGCAACAAAATTATTCAATGTTTGGTGAAAATGTATAGATTCAAGGGCTTGTTGTGCTCTTATTTAGACAGTTCCAATAGCATTCATTAAGTATACAATAGAAAACAGATAGATCTGACGAAAACAGTACAATTTAGACGCAGAACTCCTGAAAATTTCATGAAATTGGACTTTGAGCTCGCAACAAAATTATTCGATGTTTTGTGAAAATGTATAGCTTCAAGGGCTTGTTGTGCTCTTATTAAGACAGTTCCCATAGCATGCATTAAGTATATAATAGAAAACAGATAGGTCTTACGAAAACAGTACAAATCAGACGCAGAACTCCTGAAAATTTCATGAAATCGAACTTTTAACCCGCTACAAAATTATTCAATGTTTGGTGAAAATGTATAGATTCAAGGGCTTGTTGTGCTCTTATTAAGACAGTTCCCATATCATGCATTGAGTATATAATAGAAAACAGATAGATCTAACGAAAACAGTAGAATTCAGACGCAGAACTCCTGAAAATTTCATGAAATCGAACTTTTAACTCGCTACAAAATTATTCAATGTTTGGTGACAATGTATAGATTCAAGGGCTTGTTGTGCTCTTATTAAGACAGTTCCCATAGCATGCATTGAGTATATAATAGAAAACGTATAAATCTAACGAAAACAGTACAATTCAGACGCAGAACTCCTGAAAATTTCATGAAATCGAACTTTTAACTCGCTACAAAATTATTCAATGTTTGGTGACAATGTATAGATTCAAGGGCTTGTTGTGCTCTTATTAAGACAGTTCCCATAGCATGCATTGAGTATATAATAGAAAACCTATAAATCTAACGAAAACAGTACAATTCAGACGCAGAACTCCTGAAAATTTCATGAAATCGAACTTTTAACCCGCTACAAAATTATTAAATGTTTGGTGAAAATGTATAGATTCAAGGGCTTGTTGTGCTCTTATTAAGACAGTTCCCATAGCATGCATTAAGTATGTAATAGAAAACATATAAATCTAACGAAAACAGTACAATTCAGACGCAGAACTCCTGAAAATTTCATGAAATCGAACTTTTAACTCGCTACAAAATTATTCAATGTTTGGTGAAAATGTATAGATTCAAGGGCTTGTTGTGCTCTTATTAAGACAGTTCCCATAGCATGCATTGAGTATGTAATAGAAAACAGATAGATCTAACGAAAACAGTACAATTCAGACGCAGAACTCCTGAAAATTTCATGAAATCGAACTTTTAACTCGCTACAAAATTATTCAATGTTTGGTGACAATGTATAGATTCAAGGGCTTGTTGTGCTCTTGTTAAGACAGTTCCCATAGCATGCATTGAGTATATAATAGAAAACAGATAGATCTAACGAAAACAGTACAATTCAGACGCAGAACTCCTGAAAATTTCATGAAATCGAACTTTTAACTCGCTACAAAATTATTCAATGTTTGGTGACAATGTATAGATTCAAGGGCTTGTTGTGCTCTTGTTAAGACAGTTCCCATAGCATGCATTGAGTATATAAAAGAAAACAGATAGATCTAACGAAAACAGTACAATTCAGACGCAGAACTCCTGAAAATTTCATGAAATCGAACTTTTAACTCGCTACAAAATTATTCAATGTTTGGTGACAATGTATAGATTCAAGGGCTTGTTGTGCTCTTGTTAAGACAGTTCCCATAGCATGCATTGAGTATATAATAGAAAACAGATAGATCTAACGAAAACAGTACAATTCAGACGCAGAACTCCTGAAAATTTCATGAAATCGAACTTTTAAGTCGCTACAAAATTATTCAATGTTTGGTGACAATGTATAGATTCAAGGGCTTGTTGTGCTCTTGTTAAGACAGTTCCCATAGCATGCATTGAGTATATAATAGAAAACAGATAGATCTAACGAAAACAGTACAATTCAGACGCAGAACTCCTGAAAATTTCATGAAATCGAACTTTTAAGTCGCTACAAAATTATTCATTGTTTGGTGACAATGTATAGATTCAAGGGCTTGTTGTGCTCTTGTTAAGACAGTTCCCATAGCATGCATTGAGTATATAATAGGAAACAGATAGATCTAACGAAAACAGTAGAATTCAGACGCAGAACTCCTGAAAATTTCATGAAATCGAACTTTTAAGTCGCTACAAAATTATTCATTGTTTGGTGACAATGTATAGATTCAAGGGCTTGTTGTGCTCTTGTTAAGACAGTTCCCATAGCATGCATTGAGTATATAATAGAAAACAGATAGATCTAACGAAAACAGTACAATTCACACGCAGAACTCCTGAAAATTTCATGAAATCGAACTTTTAACTCGCTACAAAATTATTCAATGTTTGGTGAAAATGTATAGATTCAAGGGCTTGTTGTGCTCTTATTTAGACAGTTCCAATAGCATGCATTAAGTATATAATAGAAAACAGATAGATCTGACGAAACAGTACAATTTAGACG